>OZ025260.1:16334946-16541823 GCA_964019135.1 Arenicola marina | reverse complement strand
CCCATGCCACCAGTAAACACTACCAACCTTATCCCCTCCCACAAGCAAACCACACCCCCAGCCACACCTACAACCACCCCATGCTACCAGTAAACCCCACCAACCTCATCCCCTCCCACCACCAAACCATACTCAGACCCATCTACCCAGCAAACGCACCCACATCCACCACCCCCCCCCCCCTACCCCACCGCCACAGACACACAACCACACCCACATCAACCACACCAGCAGCCCCCCCCCCCCCACCCACCCCGACCCTTGGTCCAGATCCCATATCCCCCGCTTCGTCCCACTCCAGTCGACAGGAATAATTGGGCGCCATTTTGCAACGTGCTGGGGGGCCATGTGGTTTACTTCACGTGAGAATTGCCATGATCAATTGTTGTGTGCCCGCACAGGGAGTGTCGGCTTTGTCCGCCTCGTCCGCCGTGAAATTCCCGCGAGTCCCCCATTTCGGACGGACGCCCGGACAGAGCAGACGACACCAAACGTCCTTTTGGCGCGCTACTTTTTCTTGCCCTTCTTCACGGTTCACTTATATTTGGCTCGCGTATCTCGAGCGACAGGAATTTTGCGGCTACTGGACTGGCAGGTGTCTTAATAAGGCGACAATCAGTCGCAACTAGGCACCAATTTTATGCCTCAAAAAGCAACTGAACGCGCCTAAATGCCTCTGTCCTTTAGAACTATGAATTATTCAAACAATCGCCAATTAAGGTAATTTGCGGGTACATGGAGATGAATGTGTGCGAACATGATTTTATTAGAGAATTATAATTTGATTCTATAATACTGGTGTAATACTGCTTTGTGATGCGAGGTCGAAATTTATTTGCCAAAACGATACATTTTCTCCATGGCACAAAAGATGACAAGAAATGTTATCAATTGAAAGATAAAGCTGTAAGTCACATGATGTGTGGGCCCGTCCGCCATCTCGGGTCGCTGCCCACTCTACCAGTTACGCCTCTCACCGATTTTGCCTTGAATATGAGACTCACAGCAGGAAAATGATTCAGGGACAGCGGGAAAGATGCGTAAGGATATAGGACAGAATGAAAACCAGAGCGAGACAAAGAAAATGATTTCTACAGCGCGACATAATATGGGAATCTATCTGGAAGGACGAAAAAAAACTGTTCTCTTTCGGCCGGTGTGACTTGGTCTTCCCGGCGTCATGCAATCATCTGAGCATCTCCAGACATCCCCAAACAGAGCACACAAACACTACAATGGTTTTGTGGCTATGGGATGGTCTTCCCCCCCCCCCCCACCGCCTCCACTCCCCCACTCCCAACCCCACTCCCGTCGCCCCCGCCAACGCCCTGCCCTGTACAACATCGGCAGCCGCCACCATGGGAACACTGCACCCCCCCCCCCTCTCCCGCAACTCCCGACCCCCCCCCCACCCCCCCCCCCCCCTCCACCCGCAACAACTCCCCAGCCCGGCTATCCCTCTTTGTCTGTTCTGTGGCAACGCCCTTTACTGCCGTCTCATCTGAAAACATTCAGCCCCGCAACCCCCACGCACCCCCCCCCCCCCTTACACACACACCGTCACCCCTCACCCTCCCGCCTCCCCATTGTACACCCGACGGCCATCCCTTTGCCAGCCCCCCCACCACCCCCCCAGCCAGGGAAGCCAGAGCCTCGTTCGGAATTCCCCGGGGCTCCTCAGATATGGCAGCTTGGGTTGCCCAGGACTGCAAGGCAAGATTGTCCGCTAGGCCCCTGATAAATAAATGATGGCCCCCCTCCGAGGGGTCACCGAATAGGGGACGGCCATTTTCTGCGGGGCCAACCAGGAAATCCACTTTGTCCCTCAGTAATGGAATTCCAAACGACACTGATACTTGGGGTAACCACGTTATGGCGGAGGGATACACAAAACCGAACCACCACCACCGGCTTGTTATTATAGCGCAACATAGTTCCCAACCGTGATTTGATTACATTTTCCCCAATTTAGGGGTTTCCTTTACAAGGACCAAACCGAATTCCAACGTCATTAATTTCTCGGATTTAATGCTGGCTGGACGAAACGGGCAATGATTTCATCTTATTGAAAAGACAAGCTCGTCTGTAAGTTGACATCCCAAAAATGCCAGAAGAGGATCGATCTTAGTCGGGGTGAGTGGGACATAGCTTCACTGAATGCAAATCCACGTACATCTGAGTGGGAGAGATGGGGAGGGTGGGTATCGTCTGTCATACAGCGACACTGCCGGGGCGACACCTGTAGGCTTATGGCCCGTCACCCGGGCACCGCATCAGTAGTCATTATGTATATATTACAGCTGGTTCGCAAATTCAATTACGCTGGGGATAACGCTGACATTCGGAAAACCAGAAGCCTCCGCATCTCCACAGATGTAATGCAGAGGCGGATCTAGGGGGGGGGGGCACATATTGCACCCCCCCTCCTTGGGAACTTGAGCATACACTGTAAAATTCGGGCTTTCCGACGAAATAACCCAGAGACGGATCCAAGGCGTGGGGGGGGGCATGGCAAGCAAGCAAGGGGATGCTAAGGACTGTTAAAGTCCACCGTCGGTTTTTTTTCAAGAGACCCTCTCCCCGCCCGGTCGCACCCCCTCCCCCTCCCTTTCAAATTCCTAGATCCGCTCCTGTAATGTACCCCCCCCCCTCTCATCCCCGTCCCGCCTGCATTCGCTACTACAGTAATATGGCGCACTGACTAATTTATTGTAAAAAGTAGTTTGCTTGGTTTGGAGTAAGTTTTACTTGTCCAATTTAATTCTAGTAAGGAAAATACTATTTGAGTGACACGATAAATTGTGAAATAACATGAAATTGCCTATGGATGAGCAAAAAAAAATATCCTCTTTCCCCGTTCCTGACGCATCAATGCCCGATTGCAGCTCCATGACTCATTTCTTGTGTTCCCGGTGTTTAGTATCGTTCCTGGATCCACCCAGCGTCTTCCATTAATCAACTTTGTACTAGAGGATCTACCTGGGCCCGTAAGTTCGAAACACCAGGGGCAAAATATTTCGCCCTAGAATAGGACATTAGCATGAAGCGGGGCGACATATTTAGCCCCCGCCATTCGAACTTACGGGCCCTGGACTCGCGCCTCCAGGATTCACATTGTTCAGTGTTCCCAGTGTTCATTACCGCCTCTAGATCCAGCGTCCCTCATGACTCTACCTCCCCTGTAAGGACTTACCTGGATTCTCCTGTTGAGTGTTCTCAGTGCTCATTGCCTTCTTCTTGTAATTGTTATATATATATATATATATATATATATGTTTCTGGATCTAGCGTCCTTCATTAAGCCACTTCCACTACATGTGAGGGGATTTACCTGGACTTGCGCATCCAGGATATTCTTGTTGAATGTTCTCAGTGTTCATTACTTGCTTCTTGTAAGTGTTTCCGGGGCGCGGGGGGGGGGGGGGGGGGCACTATTATACAAATCTGGTGGGGGGTTCGCTGGAGACCCTTGATGCCTAAGGGAGTGGATATTTGCGATGAAAAAGATACCCCCTATAGAACGGTTATTTATGATGAAAAGCCGAGCGGATTTGGGCGGTGAAAAGGGGGGGGGGGGCTTTGCCGCGGAGCCTCCCCCCCCCCCCTCCCCCACACACACACACCTAGCAATGTAGTAAGTACCCCCTCTTACCCCGGGTAATTGCTATATGTATATATGTTTCTGGATCCAGTGTCGCTCGAGACGTCACTTCCGGTGACGGGATTTACCTGGACTCGCGCCTCGGTCAGATCCGTCTTCATAGCGATCTCCTCTCGTGTGTAGATATCCGGATAGTGTGTCTCGGCGAAGGCCTTCTCCAGTTCCTTCAGCTGGGCGCTCGTGAAGGTCGTCCGGATCCGCCGTTGCTTCCGCTTCTCGGGACTGATGGACGGGTCGTGTCCATGCTGGTACATCTTGTAGGGCAGGCCTGCTGCTGAAACATCAAAGGCGGCGCGTCATTAGTCATGGCGATACCTATAGCGTCATTACTGTCATGGCGATACCTATAACGTCATTACTGTCATGGCGATACCTATAGCGTCATTACTGTCATGGCGATGCCTATAGCGTCATTACTGTCATGGCGATACATATAGCGTCATTACTGTCATGGCCATACCTATAGCGATGGCGATACCTATAGCGTCATTACTGTCATGGCGATACCTATAGCGTCATTACTGTCATGGCGATACCTATAACGTCATTACTGTCATGGCGATACCTATAGCGTCGGTACTGTCAAGGCGATACATATAGCGTCATTACTGTCATGGTGATACCTATAGCGTCATTACTGTCATGGCGATACCTATAGCGTCATTACTGTCATGGCGATACCTATAGCGTCATTACTGTCATGGCGATGTCTATAGCGTCATTACTGTCATGGCGATACGTATTGCGTCATTACTGTCATGGCGATACGTATTGCGTCATTACTGTCATGGCCATACGTATTGCGTCATTACTGTCATGGCGATACATATAGCGTCATTACTGTCATGGCGATACCTATAACGTCATTACTGTCATGGCGATACCTATAACGTCATTACTGTCATGGCGATACCTATAACGTCATTACTGTCATGGCGATACATATAACGTCATTACTGTCATGGCGATACCTATAGCGTCATTACCGTCATGGCGATACCTATAACGTCATTACTGTCATGGCGATACCTATAACGTCATTACTGTCGTGGCGATACCTATAACGTCATTACTGTCATGGCGATACATATAACGTCATTACTGTCATGGCGATACCTATAGCGTCATTACTGTCATGGCGATACGTATAGCGTCATTACTGTCATGGCGATACCTATAACGTCATTACTGTCATGGCGATACCTATATCGTCATTACTGTCATGGCGATACCTATAACGTCATTACTGTCATGGCGATACATATAACGTCTTTACTGTCATGGCGATACCTATAGCGTCATTACTGTCATGGCGATACCTATAGCGTCATTACTGTCATGGCGATACCTATAGCGCCGTTACTGTCATGGCGATACCTATAGCGTCATTACTGTCATGGCGATGTCTATAGCGTCATTACTGTCATGGCGATACGTATTGCGTTATTACTGTCATGGCGATACATATAGCGTAATTACTGTCATGGTGATACCTATAGCGTCATTACTGTCATCGCGATACCTATAACGTCATTACTGTCATGGCGATACCTATAGCGTCATTACTGTCAAGGCGATACATATAGCGTCATTACTGTCATGGCGATACCTATAACGTCATTACTGTCATGGCGATACATTTAACGTCATTACTGTCATGGCGATACCTATAGCGTCATTACTGTCATGGCGATACCTATAGCGTCGTTACTGTCATGGCGATACATATAACGTCATTACTGTCATGGCGATACGTATAGCGTCATTACTGTCAAGGCGATACATATAGCGTCATTACTGTCATGGCGATACCTATAGCGTCATTACTGTCATGGCGATACATATAACGTCATTACTGTCATGGTGATACCTATAGCGTCATTACTGTCATGGCGATACTTATAACGTCATTACTGTCAAGGCGATACATATAGCGTCATTACTGTCATGGTGATACCTATAGCGTCATTACTGTCATGGCGATACATATAACGTCATTACTGTCATGGCGATACGTATAGCGTCATTACTGTCATGGCGATACATATAACGTCATTACTGTCATGGCGATACGTATAGCGTCATTACTGTCATGGCGATACCTATAACGTCATTACTGTCATGGCGATACCTATAGCGTCATTAATGTCATGGCGATACCTATAGCGTCATTACTGTCATGGCGATACCTATAACGTCATTACTGTCATGGGCATACAAATATCGCTATCCAATCTTACGGTCAACTAGCTGTACAGAGGGGGAGGGGGTACATTTTCCGATCTCCGCGAATGGCATTCAGGAATTCTTGGAGATTCGCGATTAGCTGTTAGCAATGTTTATATATATCGTTATCCATACAATTCCTGGTTTAACGCGAAGACCCTTTGTCTATTTATCGCGATCCGTTATAGCAGTCTATGAATTTCTCGATATTCGCGATTTCACCATTAAGGTGTTCTTTTTCACGCCCAGCTTTAAAATGTCCTCATCTTTTAGATTCGATATTGATCTCCTTACTTCTTAGGGATTCGCGATTCAGAGGGGGTATCCTCCCACCCCCCTGTACAGCGGATGTGAAATTTGCGCAGTGAAAACCAACTGATGTTCTAGAGCTATCTGGAATTGAAAATGTAGGATTAATTAATACAATGGAAGTTTGCACTATTTGTGCTAAATATTTGCATCTATGGTATTAGCGGCCATTTCTCATAGTCAAACACTCTGTGACTATGAATAATTGTCATACAGAGGTGCCCTATATATAGAGGTCCGAAGGGGGTTCCTGTGTCCAGTGTCGATTTTTCAAATACGCCATTATCCTTTCGTGTAGTCACAGGATCACACTATCTGGGGTAGTTTCTCCCAATGGCAATATCAATGGCCGCTTTTTATGGCCTCTTAGTGACAATATTCTTAGCCGTTTATTATGGCTACACAGACTGCCTTTGTTTTTCTGTTGACAGTTTGTTTTCTTCACAGTCAGAGAACTATTGTATTTGTTTCCTTCCCACATTAATATGAGTGACAATATTCCTGTCATTGCTTAAAGTGTTGGTGCCACGATTTTGTTTAGGAAAATATAAACAAATAAGAATGTGTTTCAGTAGGAGTTTATGAAATCACTATAAACGCGTTCGTGAGTGTAGCAAAACTGAGGTCCTGCGTCTTCATTTGTTAGCGTATTGCATCGGAGCTTTCTTTCGAAATTCCCCGAAGATGTCACAAGATTGACAGGTGAGCTTTGATGCAGTGTGTAGGTATCTCATCGAGGGCGTGTATCATTCTCATGCTTGAGGGGTTTTCGTTGAGTTCAAGCCAATGAGCAGAGGGAATCTGAGCCTCTTGCAAAAGCACATGCCTTCGTATTCCCCTTGAACGTCACTTCTCTCTACCAGAATTTAAATTGGTAGATGCGAAAATACAGGGAAAAAAACTCCCTTCTACATGTACTATTTCCGGCACTATAACTCCGGATTATAAGCGAGGAAACACAAAAGAATAATATGAACTAAAGCTGTTCTGACGTGGCATCAAATGTTGAACATCACGGCATCGCGAACGTTTGTCAGTGATCCCGTTGGTCGCTATACTTCAGATAGTTATACAATTTATTTCTCATTGTAAAACATGCGTAGATTTCGGGCCTTTTGCAATGCATGGCAGGGTGTTTGAGTGATATGTTCGACATAGTACATTTACGATTATTTGAATCGCCTAATGGCAATCAGCTGCATTATTCTCGAGCGTGTGCGTGTGATTCCGTTCAGCCTTTTACGAAACTAGCAAAATCGCGAAATCGTTATCAGGTTATTCGTCTAAAACTTCCTGACGCTTACTGCCTGACTCGTTGAAACACATTGCAGCGATAAATTACGGAGACGGCTGAAGAATAAATAATATAGCAAAAAGGACTTTTATGTCTGTGTTGTCTGTACGTTTGTTTCTTTTCCCCCCAGTACTTTATGGCGATAACGAAGATGATATGTCTTAAAAGCCAGCTTTCTTTCGCGCATTCGTATTTCTCGCTGTTCTAGTTCCTTTTATTAAATAACCGCCGACAAAAAATAACAGCGGCGGCATGAATCTAAGAACTGCTCAACTTGATGCACGTCAAAGACAAAAAGGAGAGAGAAAAACAGAGAAATAGCTCATCTAATTTATCTACGTCTCCTTCCCGGCTTTCCATTTCAAGTCCAGTTTTAGTGGAAATGGGAACAAACGGGAGATTAGTGTTGGGGGAACAGTGGTGTCATGCCGTCAAGACGCATTAGGGCATGTCATAGACTTAGCCGGGGGAGAGCGCCGGGTTTTGTCAATAGATTCGTCCGCTTTCGTCCTTCTCGCTCTTTCGGTGAAGCATCCTATACAGTCCAGCAGAGCCATGCAGCCAGGGCTGTCCGCCCACTCCACCCACCCCGCCCAGAGTGGGGCCTGCAGGCCATTCTGGAGGGGTATGGGGTGGTGGGGCAGTGACGGGGGGTGGGGGGGGGGTGGAGCGAGGTGAGATGGCGGTCTACGCCTGTGTGTGTGCATTGGATGAGGCGGTGGGAGGGGGAGTGGGTGGGACGGGATGGGATTGGGAGGGGTGGGGTCGGGTGGAGGGGGTGGAATGGGGTGGGGTGAGGCAGGGTGGACGAGATGGGATATGGTAGGGTGAGGACGGCGGGGGTGGTGTGGGGTGCGGACGCGTGTGGTGGAGTGGGGAGGGGTGTGGTGTGGTGGGGCCTGGGAGGGAGAGTGGACTGGCTGGAATGGGTTGGCTGAGGTGGGACAGGGAGAGGTGGGATGGTATGGGGTAGGGGTAAAGGGATATGGTGTGGGGAGGGGTAGGGTTGGTGGGGTGGGCCAGGGAGATGCGCTGTCAAAGAAGGATCAAGGGTGGCTGAATGCCTCGGGCGCCCCACGATGAGGGGAACAGTGTGAGAGGTACTGGGCAGGAGTTAAGTGTGTGGTGTAGCGCGAGTGTCACGGGCTTGAGGGACTGGTGGGCAGGGGGAGGGGGGGGGGGTGGGGGTGGTGGGGGATGCCTCCACTGCTCGCCATCGCCATCGGGCGGGGAGAATTCTATTTGCGCAGCGAGCGGAGGCAAAGGTGGGGCTTGGAGGGAGGGTGGTCGGTCATGGGTGTGTGGGGACGGGTGCGGGTGGCGGAGGGTGCCATCAGTGGTAGGTATAGGGGCGATGAGACTGGGAACACAGCAGCCAGGGCCCTGCTGGGAGCCCCCCCCCCCCCCACCCCCCCACCGTCAGACGGGGAAAGTGGCCCCTGCCTCGCCGGCCGGAAGATGAATGTTTACAGGAGGCTCCCCTCAGTCGGCGAATTTAAGCGATTGCTTCAATTTTACCCGGAAAGGCCTGTGGCTCTAATTGGGAAATCTTTATTGCATTTTCCGTTTGGAAAATTGGAATTCGGGGTTTGGATGGGATGTTCGTGGTGCTTGATAAAGGTTCATTGTAGGCCACCCGACTGGGCGGCCGGGAGGGCAAATTGAAGTGGGGAATGGTAAGAGGGGTGGGTGGGGTGAGAGTTGGGGTTAGACATGGGTATGGAGTGGGGTGGGGAGGGGGTTGTAGGCTGGAAGTGCCGCTGGCATGAGTGATTAGAAGCCACGTCCGTGAGGATCACAGACCGAGTGCCCCTGACGGAGCCGAGGGGAGAGGGGGTGGGGCAGGGGCACCCAGGCCCAGCGCCCCTGCCGGGTCGTTGCCTGGTGACCCGCACCCAGCAGTTCAACGGTGAGACGCAACGGAAGGTCCGATACATCGATTTTACGAAAGAGAGACAAAAATGGAAAAAGAACATGTGGAAAAAGTACGGCAACTAAAAGCCGGAAAGAGATAAGGAGGTATGAAATAAAGAACCATTCTGTGTATGTACATATATGTGTGTAATGACTTATTAGTTTTAATTATTTCATGAGATTATGCAGCAACGAATAAGATTGAGGCTGTACAATATCACGTTTTGCGACGCAACGCCCTATTTGGAAGCGCCTTAGTCATGTCATATGACGTCACCACTACATTTATAGTCGGGTCATGTCCCCAGGAACAGGATGAGCAGGAAGAAGCGACTGGGATGAAGATGGCTTACGGTGCCGTCTGCGCCTGGGGCCAGAGGGGGTTGTCGGGGGGCTGTGGGCACGGAGTGCAAGAAGACGAGGGCCAAGGGTCAGGTTGGCAAAGGCGGGAGGGAGGAAGAGAGGGAGGGAGGGAGGGGGTGGCGGCGAGAGAGCAGTCGGTGTCTCGCCGGCGAACCCGGAGGCTTGGATTGGACCCATGCCCACACCCTTCTCCCCACCTCCCCCGACCACTGCTCCCTCCCTGTGGCTGGCTTGCCGGGGGTCGCCATCGACCATGGCTGCGAGTCCCTCTCGCTTGCTGCCACCGGATATAACGGCCGAGCAACCCAGGAAATTTACTTATAATAATTAATTCAATTTCGCGTGGCGTTTCAGACGCTCGTTTATGGGAAGGTGATGCGGCCCTGGTCTCCAGCCTAGACGTGTGTAACTCGGTTAGAATAAGGCTCCGGTTCTTGCGCCGAGAAAAGAGGGCAGATTCTTGCCTCGTTTACACGGGGAAACTCGATTTAGCCCTTAGGCAATTTTCGTAATTTTGTTTAGATAAACCTTTATGAGAAAACCAGGAGAAATTAATGAAATGCTTAGCAGAGACTTGCCAAAGAGGTTCTCCGGGGATCTGATAACAAGAAGGTGAAGGGGCCAATGACATAATGGCCTCAGTTATACAACACGGTCGCCGGGACGATTGTGGGTCATCGGGATATTGTTCCTAATCTGTCATGTTACTGATCCATTTTTTCTAAAGGTGTTATTGTAGCTGATTCGCTTTGATTTATCTCATTGCTGCTGGTCCGGTTTGACTTGTCTTATTGTTGCTAATTCTGTTATGATTTATCTAACTTTTGATGATTCGTTTTTGCAATGATCTTAATGTTGGTGAATCGGTTTTTATTTATGTTATTGTTTCTGATTCGGTTTTAAAGTATCTTAGGGTGTCTGATCCTGTATTGACGTATCTTAATGTGTCTGATTGTGTTTTGATATATCTTAATGTGTCTGATCCGGTTTTGATGACATAATTGTTCTTCTCGTTGTTGATTCTGGTTGTGTTGTTGTGTATGATGTCTGATATTATTGTGCTCATGGTGTACCGCTTACTGTTGTTGGCATAAGTCCTTCACGCTATTGTTTGCTGATGTGGTCATGGTATTGTTATCTACTCATTTGTTTTTCCAGTTTTTTTAATCAGATATTGACATGAAGAGACAAGAAAGACACTTGACGAAGGCCTCCATTCCGCAATGCAGCTTTGTGCTTTGCAATGAGCAGCATTAGAACGCAAGCCTCCACATTTTGACTCTGCAGTAGACAATAAGCCAGCAAATGACAGAATATACCTCGTGGCATTGTTTAAGATTGTACATATTAAAATACCCCAAATTTTTGGAGCAATACTTTTTTGAGTATATGCCTCTGAGGGTCGGCAGTGTGTGAGTCAAGTACTAGTTAGCGTTAAATATTTCACCATGTAGACGTGCATAGCCTGTTTGTGAGAGGATAATATCATTCTTAGACGGTCTGGCAACATGGTGGATTACCAGCTAACATGGTACCATGGCGCAGCCGGTGGGACGTGGCTTTGTTTCCTGTTAACGTGCGTGGCTTGGAATAGTATATGCCACAATGAGTAATATGTGAGCTACAATGATGATTCAATTGTTTGAGCTACTATAGAATAACGACCTGTTAAAGGAGTACTGCGAGGTAACATGGGGAAAGAGGGGTGGGTGCTGGGGGTGGGGGTGTGGGTGGGGGAGTATCGTTGGCAGGGACGGGTCCGAAGGGAAGACAGACAGAGAGAAAGAAGAAAATATATGAAAAGAGAGAGAGGGAGACAGTGGGGAAGTGTGCCACATCTCCTCCTCTGACTAAGCCGCTAGCTGCTGTCACTCCGTCCGGTCAATCTCCCGAATGGTCCCCGCCCCACCCAGCCCGTCAGGGGGCGCAAAGAGGGCACCCCGTCCTTCGCGAAATGCCTGCGAGAGAATTAGACATACGACGGATGAAAATAATCAAATTATACATGACATTTATCATTTTCTTGCCATTTCGGGGCCGTGAGGGGGGCAAGAGAGAGTGGCAAAAGGAGACCTCTAGAGGGACAGGCCACTGGTCTCGGACCGCCAGAAAAGCAAGGCGTCCGCGGTAGAAGATATATGATTGCCCTCTCATGATAATTTCATTACTTGTATTATTAGTCATGATAGCCCGAAATTTTCCGTTTCCCCCCTCCCCCTTCACCCCACTGCCCCCCCCCACCCTCCTGTCACCCCTCACCCCCTATCAACCCCCTCAGCCCGACCACGCCTCTCATGCGTCTTTGCATCCTCTTTTCACCCTCATCTGTCAAATTCACCCATCTTATCCATCGAGACCGCGCTGGTCAAGATTTGCAGGACCCGCTCGGGATATGCACGCTTACCGGCCCGCCGCCGTCGATCTCTGTACCTCCAGCTGTAAATCTGTGCACCAACCCCCCTCCATGATGAATGCTATACTCCCACAGTCGTAGTATGCATGTATATGATAGCAGCCAATCATGATGTCTTTTCCGTCCGTTTTTGATTTTAGCCCAAGGTGATTTGTAGAAAAAATTTGGTTTATTTCCAAATCTTAAATGCTATGTGCAGAGTTATATGCGTGCATTTTTCCTGCATTAAATTGGGGTTAAAGTAGGTCGAGACACACCCTTCATGCCACATAGTCGAGAGTCAGGGATTTGAAGACGGCATCCCCCCCACTTTCCATCCCCCCCCCCACACACACACGCACACACACCGAATACAACGATAGAACCCCCCCCCCCCCATCACCAAGATGGTCTTTTTGTCTCTATGATTAACATACACGGGGCACAACGTCTCAAATATCCAAGCAGGAACTGCATTTTGATATAATATCAGTCAATCTCTAAATTTTTGATGTCACCCTCGTCTAAAAATAATTTTAAAACGCGGCGTGACGTCACGGATTACTGGCCGTGTACTAAGGACGACCAAAGGCAATGATTTACACCCACGGACATTGCCTACATGGCGTGCAGTTAAGCCATTGGGCTAGCGCCAGTGGGCGTCGCAATCAAATGCTATGAGTAAAACTAGGCAAATGAAATATGTATATGGCCATTAGGCCTCCGTGTATAGGTTTTATGCTGATCACCGGCATTGCTCCATTGTGAAAAGTCACCATCCCGCTGGGAGAGATTCCATATATCGCGGGGGGCGGGGCGTCCAAGGCGGTAAAAGCCGTATAATGACATCATCAACGGGCGGAATCCCATGTCGTCTGCGCCAGTGCGTTATGGCGGGAAACCGAACGACCGCGCCGCCATTTTGCGGCCAGATTGGCGGCAAAGGGACCGCGCCGCCATGAAATGGCGATGGTGTCAGTGTCATCGAAAATTCATTGCGGTTAATCACTAAATTGGTTTCTAATCAAGACTCAGCCTTTAATTGTCCTGAAAATATCAATTTCGGGGCTTTGTGAGGCGGACCAGTGGCGGCCATTCATGGGCTGTCATTGCGAGTAATGACTCAATGTTTCACACTGCCGCGGGGTTCGGCCACACTGCCAGCCGGACCTCATCCCCGCTACCCCACCCCCCCTCCCCCCGTCCATCACACACCACCCCACATCTCATTGCACTCCCTGCTCCTTCCGCTAGGTATCCCACCACCCCCTCCTACGTTCTCCTTTCGTCCTGTCCGCCCCAGCACTCTCGCATCCCCATCCCATCCCACTGCCCGTCGCTGCCGACCAGGAGGCGACAAATTAAAGTGGCCCGCGGGATTAAAGTTCGCCTGTGGCCTTTTTAATCCATTACGACCGAGCAGCCCGGTTCACTTGACGAGCAACGACGATGATTGCTTATTGAAAGCCGCGATTTAATCTGGAGAGAGCGCCCCGCCTTGCTCCGCCCGGCCCCGCCCCGGCGTCGTACCCTACTCCTCACCCCCCTCCCACCCCAACCCCCCATCATCCCCGCGCTTCACTTCTGCAATCACCCCCCGCCCATTCCCACCCCAGTCTCAGTCTCACCCCACCGCCCACCCCCTCCGAGGGCAGTAATCGCCATTTTACAATCATAGTTATTGAGATTAGTTTGGGCGCGTGCCTCAACAACGCCGACAACCGCTTTCCGCCGCGATTCCGTGTTTTAGGAAATACCGGGGTAAGCAGGCGCACGTGCTCGGCGGTCGCTGAACGGAAGCCGAACTGTATTAAGTAATGTTCACGAGGATTTAGGGATGTCGTTTGTTGGTTTAGGTGAACGAATTGACAATAGGAGCCACGTGCCGTGGCACCTATTAAGCATGATCAGATTTGCAGATTTGCGACTTTTCTAACTTTGGTTCCTTTCATAGTCATTGACCTACACATTGACGCGCTGTTCATCGCTTGCCCTTCCCTTGCCAATCGTTTTTTCGCCGTGTCCGACAAGGGATATAGGCCTACCTCGTCCCAATCGCTATCAGGATTTCTTTAATCGCTAATGCACAATAGACTAAATAATCTTCTTAAATAATATCCAAAGCTTTGCTATTTCTTAAATCAATCTGATTAGATTTTATTTGATATGATATGTTTGGGGTTTAATGTTTTTTAAAGTATGTAACGCTATATCATGCCCTACTTGGTATGTATAAACGGTCGGGTGGTAGGTAATCGGCGTTCAAGGGAAACTTCACCCCCAAACAATGTAGACTCCCCCCCCCCCGTTTTAAAGATCCGGTTTCCGGTTTTTGTTTCTTAATGCCTCCAACGGCCCGTGTGAATGGTAAACTAAGTAGGTAATTATAGTTTCACTTAATCTTAACTACACGCCACGAGAACTTTAATACATATAAAAACGAGCGTCCCATTTCAAACCAAAACACATTTAATATCGCGACCGTTTGCAGTGGCTTGTGCGGGAATTTTTGAAAGGGGGCGGGGGCGGGGCACAAGAAAATGCGTGTAAAAGCCTGAGACGTAAGTGACTGTGGTGCACAGAATTTGAAATGGGGAAGATGGGTAAGGTATATCTTAGGGTCTGAAAGGGAAGGGGGGCACGTACCCCCTGTGCCCCCTCCCCACCCCTGGCCAGGGGGCACATCATTTGAAAAGGGGGGCACGTGCCCTCTGTGCCCGGACACGCCCATGGTTTGGACGATGCGCTGTTCAGTGCGAAATCATTGGAAGCAAACGTAGAGCGAAAATTTGATGTGAAGATGTAAAAAAGGTGATAGGTAAAAGGTGTTCAAGGAAAACTTCACCCTCACCCAATGTAGACTCCCCCCCCCCCCCCCACCCTCCGCCCTTTTAAGATCCGGTTTCCGGTTTTTGTTTCTTAATGCCCCCAACGGCCCGTGTAAATGGTTAACGTCTACATCTAAGTAGGTAATTATAGTTTCACTTAATCTGAAATTCACGCCACGAGAACAAAGATGCGCTCTTTAATACATATTGAAACAAGCGCCCCATTTCAAACCAAACCACTTTTAATATCGCGATCGTTTGAAAAGATGCACTATACAGGTCGAAATCATTGGAAGCTAACGTAAAGTGAAAATCCGAATGGCCCCTGGACATTTTCTCGGAACGCCCAAGGGCCCATCGTTCCCCGAATATAAATTTATCATGTAGCGTTTATTCAGCATAAACACAGCCTATTGTCCTGTCCCTGTCAATGAAGGAATGGAAAGGCCTGAACCCGTCTCTTCACCAGATACCTACCTTTATCTATTATACATGTATATAATCACATGACATGACTATACTAGGCTATAGTACGTTGTCTGAACTACGTAATTAGGAAACTGCGAGGGAGGGATCTGTCTACATTTCTCAACCTTTTTTCTATGTTTGCCACTGGCTATACTGCGAGGCGCGTCTGGTCTCTATCTATGCAACAAAAAGTGTATTTATAGTAGTGTAAGGTAGATCTATATCTTACTAATATAATCTAATATCATCAATCCAAAATTGCATCTTTTTTCAGATGATCAAAATTCATCATGCGCATAAGAGCCGACAAAATGTAATATTATTTTGAAATGGCATTGACATTGATATGGATAGTTAATGTGCAATAGATCTTTGATTATTACTTTTTTTGTAAATATTTTATGTATTTTATGTATGTCAATAAGTATCCCTATTTTTGAAATAAAAATCCATATATACATGTCTTGGTCTTTATCATATTTCAATTACGGAATCGTGGTAAACTACAATTGAGGCAGTACAAAGGGGCCACGTGGCTACAGCGAATAATAATTTTATGAATAGCAATAATATTAATAATAACAATAATACTGCTGAGCTACGTGATTACCACATATTTGAAAATGCGAGATGTGATGGCAGCAACATGTATACCACGGCGCCTTCTCCACACGGTATGCTGTGCCGTATTGTAACCCCATGGCTACACTGTACCTACAATACAATGGTCGTGCCCAATCAATACAGGGGCATGATTATTGCCAGATATGGAGACGGCCCCTATTATTGAGGTTGTGTCCTGGCATTCGCCCGCCACGCTGGCCGACAAACACAATTTGCTGGCAGGAGGAGGGTTGGCTGCCGGGACACTGGCGGGAATCCGTCTCCCGCCTTGCCCAGCCCGCCTGGCCTCCATCCCATCCCAGGCCCGAATTCCCAATGATTTGATTCCGACCAATCTTTGGTGTTTATATCAAATTTTAACCCCGACATATGAACCTAATAGCTTTAGAGGGTCAAGCGCTAATGCTGTATACGCGTCCTTTACCGTATTTTCCGCATTAGTAATCGGATTTTTTTTTATGTGTGCGCTCCGGCTAGCTGCGGCTCGTTCAGCCGTGTTGCGTACGGGGACCCCGCGTAACAAAGTTAAAGAACGCTAAAACAATTTTGCGCCGTTCGCAATAAGATTTGGCGATGGGAAAATTTGTTAAGTTATACCAAGCAAACAGGATTTGTCTTTTGCGTTCCGTTTAGGGAGCCGTTCGGGCAGATAGGCCGCACTTCGCCAGAGTTGTTTGGCTTGTGAGGATGTAACGGTAGGGCTACACAACTCTGCTGGCGCGAACCGCATTCACCTCGGATACATAGGTCAGATTACAACGTATGTCAGCGACAAATTAATAACAATTTTCTACGCGTGGACATTTCCGTATCGCGATAGACAGCCGACGAGAAATAACGAAAGGTGTCTCATCAGAAATGATTGCATACGTGGATATTACCTTTTTGGGATAGCCACCGAATGACGAACAAAGAAAAATGTGTCCTCAAAAA
This sequence comes from Arenicola marina, assembly GCA_964019135.1. Classification (NCBI taxonomy): domain Eukaryota; kingdom Metazoa; phylum Annelida; class Polychaeta; family Arenicolidae; genus Arenicola; species Arenicola marina. The sequence continues at coordinate 16,524,811 of OZ025260.1, read as the reverse complement.
CGATTGTACGGGTGGATATTTGGAATGAACCTCTCCAAAATATCGTCTTGTGTAGAACCAACATCTGGTAACTATACACAATAGCACATCTTCAGTGCTTCGGCTGCAAGAATCGACAGACGCTACTAGTTACACATATAGGCATATATGGCAATGCGGATAAACACTTCAGGATAATCGCCTTCGTGTATATTGTGTTGGGATATGAAAACGCCGCGACGGAATACCTGGCCAGTTTATACGTTACGATGCCAAAATGCATCAGAGTGAAGGCTTAAGCAGTGTTGACTAAACGCCAAATAACCCGTGTCTGTCGATTGGAGAAGCTGGATATATAAAACGTATATTGACACATTGGTCAATATTATATTTCAAGTGTTCCAAGTAATCGTACGCCCGAAAAGAAAACATGATATGCAAGTAAATGTTTATTAAAAATTAGCTCGCTCGCTGGCCAAACAATCTGGCATCACCCTATTACGATTTGTCTATGGGGAATAATGTGACTAATAATCACAATATACACTCCAGAAAGGTCTATCTATAGCTAACGCCGCAGAGAAAGAGGATCGCATTGTTTGTGGATGGTGCTTAATTGTGGTGTGTGGAGGAACATTTCAGGGCGTCTTAATATTTCATTCCCCTGATTTACTTACCATCATCTCTTCGACCTCGTATCTTAACCTCCAAGTTACTGGTGAATCTACGATATGGATCTGGATCGAAGAGGGAAGAGTGGATCCCCGCGTATTTTGCATGGACCCCCGCTTTCCCCTTTGTCGGTGCGAAACTCTCGGGGGTCTGGGAAGTTTTCTCCCTCCAGAATTATATTCCCTTTTCGCAAACGATCGCTGGCTCGTTCAGAATGTTATCACTACGGAAAACAAGATATAAAGAAACCCACGAAACATAACAGAAAAGCAGCAGGGGGCAACATATCTTCTGACCGGCGAACTATAATCTATAACAACCAGTAGATAGCGCTTGTGAGTCTCTCAGCGGTGTAAAAAAACCTACGCAACAATAACGGTGTGGTTGCGACACTTGCATAAAGATTTGTGATTAATATATAAATTTAAATACATTTATTACAGCCTGCACATAAATATTTTAGACATAAAAACGCTAATATCTAATTGCAATATTAGCTCTTGGAGAATTTTAAATTCCTGTTTTACGCAAATCCGAAAATGTATAATGTAAAATGTGTCATGCGTTGCTGATCAATTTCACAGTAGACCGATAAACATGCTAAATGTAGGCCTACTTCGTTGTTTGACCAATATTATCGAATATAGTCGAGTCATTTAGATAATACACATATAAGGATCGCAAAATGCCTAATGCGCATCTGGACATAAGAGGCGCAATCAATGGATTTAATATCTTACAACGGGAGAATAATTTCATTTACATTAAAATAATATCACGGGACCCTGTTTGTACCCCTTTAAAACTAAGCCCCATATATATGCCCCACTCCTCCCGGCGCGAGATATTCCACGCAATGTTGGGGTCCCATTTGTATCCAGTTTTAAGAGCGTCACGCGCCGTGTCCGCCGTGGAAATTTGTCATTTGAAAATTTAATTACATTGGTCCAATATGCATAGGTAACCCCTTAATTTAAAAGAAATAAATGCATGCATTTCTATTTATTTTGTAATGCCTCAGATATGGATATGTAAGCCTAATGATACATTATCTCATGGCGACATTTGGATGTATGTGGGTGTCTAGCCCTGGGCGGATGTCTGGGGCGGATCCAGAAACTCTGGATAGGGTGGGCCGGTTTCGCTTTTCATATGTTAAATAGTATAAATTTCGGTGCTACAAGGGGGGCCGAGGCCGGGGCTGGGTCCCCTCCCCCCCCCGCCCCCCTCCTAGATCCGCCCCTAGGTGTTTGTGGATATACATGTATATACGTACCGGATGGGAACATGGTATGCTGCGGGTGTTCCCGGGGCCGAGGCATCATGCTACAGCTACTGGAGGATATCGGCGGTCCGGATTGGAAAGGCCGCATGTTATTGTAGCCGTACGCCTGGGATACCTGTCCGGCGCAGCGGCCCAGGTCCCCGTAGGATCCCGGGATGTTGCAGGAGGACAATCCGGACGGATCCATCCCCGCCAGGGAACAGTTGGGGTCGAACCCCCCTTGGTTTAGGTACGAATAGTCCATCATTGAACTCGTACCCAAGTCCGCCGCGTTCGAGTAGAAAGCCACTTTTACGGTTGATATGAACTCAAATTGGATTAATATCTATTGCTGGCGTCCGCCGCCGAGGAGAACACGCCGATTTATGGAGAGAAATCCTGTCGCTGTAGCTGCTATGGATCTGTTTCGCCGACGGTTTCAATGTCTACAGCCCGTGGCGCTATCTTCCACCAGATAACGAGACTAACAACCACGGCTAGGAGGAAGTCATTCAGGAAGAAGACTCCGTGATTCCCAGCTGTAATTCTCGCCTCCAGTCGGGTATTCCAAAATGTGAAGTCCAATGCCAACCGAGTAATTTACAGACGCAGACACCCGCTGGTTAAACTCGTGATAACAGACAATCGTTCAGCCAGATCTTTCGGCTGTGTAATGAAGTATATGAATGTGATGTAGATCTAATGAAGACTGTGTTCCGATTGTCTCCGAGAGGACAACATACGTGCAATCCTTCACTCCGTGCCTGCAAATTGATCTTCCTGTTGTCTTTTAAAATAATCGAATTTTCCGTGTGCCGTCTGTTCCGAAGCACGCGCGGGTTCCACTCTTCCCTAATTGTCTTGGAACGTATGAAACACAACAGGTTTTCTCTTTCGCTGTTCTGTAACTTAATGTGTGATGCTAATTCGGTTAACTCTGGCGGAAGATACCTCCGTGGACGGTGACGCCCGTTTATGTTGGCTGGCTATTGGCACCGACTCGTATTTCTGAGCCCTAATTGGTGGAGCTAAATTTTGTAGAGGCGCAAAAATTATGTTAAAATCAAATTTGGGTCGGGCAAACAACGTTAGGTCGGCTGATCGGATTATTTCGCGCGTCTGAATCCCATTGTAGAAGGTCTTCGTCTGCGGTAGCCTTTCGCCCTGCTCGGTCCAGTTCGGTAAAAGATGTTGCTACACTGCTCGTGATATTAAAACAATAACGATATATAGTTTCGGACTGCCGCTTGTTAAGCAGACTGTGTGTGCATCAGATAATTCTATTAGTGATTGGTCGGAGGAAAATTAGATGAGGCGATATTTTAATAGGTAGGGGAGCTGTGGGTGTACCCAGGATGCAACGCGGCGCGGGCGTGGCCCACCGGCCCTGGCCTGAAGCCGGGAAGCGGGCGGGTCCCTTTCCCGCCAGCCTGCCGCGGATGTCGTCTGCTTGGGCCGGCACGCGGCACGGCCTTTCCAAATAAGGGCGGCGGGCGACCGCCCCACGCTCTAGGCACCGCCCAGCGAGGGCCACGCGGCCACAGCATTGGCCGACAGAGCGGTCATAGATTAGCGGCCACCGCTGAACGACGGATCGGCGCATGGACGCATGTATATTCGAATAAGATGGCCATGTAGGCTTTGATCTATTGTGCCAGTGGCGCTGTTGTCGTGAAGGACCCGACATCTACGGACTAAGGGTAAGAATTATACTGACTGCTTCGTCCGCTGCACCAAATCCAGACTTCGACTGTAGCGTCACAAGTTTTCTATGTTTTCGCCCAGCCCGATTTTCCAATGTATTAATTTAAGAGGCGAAGCAGAAAATTCCTTCATACTTCATGCATTCATTCAAAGCCATTTCTTGCGATGTGTGTTGTCTTAAATGACACCAGGACCTACATTTGAATTGATAAATCGATTTCTCCCATTATTTCAGGCATGGGGGACGTCTATTCGTGTTTCAGGATGCTAGGCGTGGACAGAGGTTGTGAAGATGATCATGCCATTCGGTATCTCGTGTCAGTTGTGTTTTCTGGCAGATTTCCCACCAGCCGGGTAATATATGGCGTAAACTCTACTCGCACTGTTCTCACAGAAGAACCATAACAAGTCCGCTAGGTGGGGCCACCTGCCAGTTGTAGAAACATACATACATACCATCATAAAATACAGAGCGTTTATTTGCTGAAAGTTTCTGAAAACTGTTGTCATTGTATCGGCAAATCATATAAAGTGAGACCCATTAAATAGATCAAAGACAGGCTTCAAATTGTATATTTAAAACATAAATAGACCGATCACTATTAGTTACCAAAATTCCGACCGATAAGGGAATATTATATATTTCCGTGAGATGGTTCTAACACAATGTAAACTATAGAGATATTAACATACAATATTCCCAGGCATTTGCTACAAAAGTACTTTCTCAAGTGGCTGATCCTGGGCGCGTCCCAAATGTGTGTGGTAAGATCCAGCCCTAAACGCCGACTCGGTTAATACTATGGATAGTGTATGGTATTATATATATTCTAACAGCTCGGCCATCTACTAAAAATATTGACAGAGGTATAAGATTCATATTAGGTAAACTATAATAGTACAATTATCAGTATTGTTTTAGACATTGTATCTCTTGCTATTGCATAAGCTACTTTTTTGGAAATATGTCTAGCTTTCTTCACTTGACATAGCACACATATGGTATAGGCATGTTGTCCATTTTGATGACGCAGCGCAAATATATAGGCCTCCTGACCAGCCTTGGTTAACTTAGCTCTATGACCATTGATCCTCCAACTGTCTGCCACACATCACCCTTCTGGTATTTGCGCTCAGAGTATGAGATCACAGCATAACATAAAATATACGTGTTTTTCCATAAATAATGGTTTGCCGTACTTTAAGTGATTATTAATGGAAGTGATGCGGCCTTACCAACTATTTTTTTCTTTGATGTGTGCTGACGAGTTGATGCACAAAGACGGCCTACTGTTAACATATTCCCATTTCGCAAGAGCGCAGCCAGGATGTTGGGTTAGATATTTCTTAGAACTATCCCTTCCAAAAAAAGCCCAACGGCACGTAGATCGGTGGTTCGCCCCGCCGCTCCTATGTAAATCCTATGTCCTTCCTCGCAAGAGTAGAGGGTTACCCCCGGGGACATGGCCCCGCTCTTCCCTTCCTTCTCCCATTGACGCGATATGACCAGAATTTGTTAAAGCGTCCTGATTATACAACCAGCCAACCAACCCAAGTAAAGTACCAATTAGTGACGAGGACGGGAGGATACTAAATGACGCTTGGGTGGCCACGGATTGATAGGATGTATTTGTAAAATAAATATCAATTTATATGAAATTACATTTGATATAAGTGTGAAAGTAAACAATGTGTTCGGGAGAGGATTTCGAAGACAAGCTAAACAACATAGAGACAGTGGCTGACGCAGAAATAAATAAAATGGTAGGATCCACCCCCCCCCCCCCCACTCCCGCCCGTTCTGGAATAGAACTTGACGTGACGTTGGAGCACGAGTGCCATGACGTCGGAGCACGAGTGCCATGACGTTGGAGCACGAGTGCCATGACGTCGGAGCACGAGTGCCATGACGTCGGAGCACGAGTGCCATGACGTCGGAGCACGAGTGGCATGACGTCGGAGCACGAGTGCCATGACGTCGGAGCACGGGTACCATGACGTCGGAGCAGACAGTAAAATGTTCGAACAGCGCAATCATGTTTGATGTAGAATCCCTTGTCAAATGTTGCCAGCCTTAGTAATCACTTAAAATATGTAAATTTCTGCAATCTGTACATGATAAGGATACGGCAACTCAAATCCAACAAGAAATGCATAATCCAAAGGCGGATCTAGGATCAATGTGGAACACTATCGGTGGGTGGCCCCCGTCATAGCCCCCGCCATAGCCCCCGCCATAGCATAACTAGCCCCCGCCATAGCCCCCGCCATAGCCCCCGCCATAGCCACGTCATACCCCCCGCCATAGCCCCCGCCATAGCATAACTAGCCCCCGCCATAGCCCCCGCCATAGCCCCCGCCATAGCCACGTCATACCCCCCGCCATAGCCCCCGCCATAGCATAACTAGCCCCCGCCATAGCCACGTCATACACCCCGCCATAGCCCCCGCCATAGCCCCGCCATAGCCCCCGCAATAGCCCCCGCCATAGCCCCCGCCATAGCCCCCGCCATAGCCCCCGTCATAGCCCCCGTCAAGGCCCCGTCATAACCCCTCGTCATAGCCCCCCATCATTCCCCCGTTCTGACCCCCCCCCCCTTCATAGCCCCCGCCATATCCCACGTCATAGCCCCTGCCATAGCCCCTGCCATAGCCTCCGTCATAGCCCCCGTCATAGCCCCCGTCACACCCCCGTCATAGCCCCTGTCATAGCCTCCGTCATGTCCCCGTCATGGCCCCCGTCATAGCCCCGTCATAGCCCCCGCCATAGCCCCGTCATAGCCCCGTCATAGCCCCCTTCATAGCCCCCGTCACACACCCGTCATAGTCCCCGTCACACCCCCATCATAGCCCCACCATAGCCCCCGCCATACCCCCCGCCATAGCCACGTCATAGCCCTCGTCATAGGCACCTCATAGCCCCCGCCATAGCCCCTGTCATAGCCCCGTCACAGCCCCGCCATAGAACCCGCCATAGCCACGTTATACCCCCCGCCATAGCCCCCATCATACCCCCCGTCATAGCCCCCGCCATAGCCCCCGTCATAGCCCCGCCATAGCCACGTCATAGCCCCCGCCGTAGCCCCTGTCATAGCCCCGCCATAGCCACGCCATAGCCCTCCCCATAGCCCCCGCCATAGCCCCCGTCATAGCCCCCGTCATAGCCCCCGCCATAGCCCCGTCATAGCCCACGTCATAGCCCCCGTCATAGCCCCGTCATAGCCGCCGTCATAGCCCCCGTCATAGCCCCCGTCATAGCCCCGTCATAGCCGCCGTCATAGCCCCCGTCATAGCCCCTGTCATAGCCCCCGCCATAGCCGCCGTCATGGCCCCCGTCATAGCCCCCGCCACAGCTACGTCATAGCCCCCGCCATAGCCGCCGTCATAGCCCCCGCCACAGCCACGTCATAGCCCCCGCCATAGCCCCCGTCATAGCCCCTGTCATAGCCCCCGCCATAGCCGCCGTCATGGCCCCCGTCATAGCCCCCGTCACAGCCACGTCATACCCCCCGCCATAGCCCCCATCATACCCCCCGTCATAGTCCCCGCCATAGCCCCCGTCATAGCCTCCGTCATACCCCCCGTCATAGCCCCGGTCAGACCCCCGTCATAGCCCCCGTCACACCCCCATCATAGCCCCGCCATAGCCCCCGCCATACCCTCCGCCATAGCCACGTCATAGCCCCCGTCATAGCCACCTCATAGCCCCCGCCATAGCCCCCGTCATACCCCCCGTCATAGCCCCATCATAGCCCCGCCATAGCCCCCGTCATAGCCCCGTCACAGCCACGTCATACCCCCCGCCATAGCCCCCATCATACCCCCCGTCATAGTCCCCGCCATAGCTTCCGTCATAGCCCCGCCATAGCCACGTCATGGCCCCCGCCATAGCCCCCGCCATAGCACCCGTCATAGCCCCCGTCATAGCCCCCGTCATAGCCCCCGTCATAGCCCCCGCCATAGCCCCGCCATAGCCCCCGCCATAGTCAAACTTCAGACCCCCCGCCATAGCCCCTGCCATAGCCCCCGTCGTAGCCCCCGCCATAGCCACGTCATACCCCCCGCCATAGCCCCCGCCATAGCCCCCGCCATAGCCCCCGCCATAGCCCCCGTCATAGCCCCCGTCAAGGCCCCGTCATAACCCCTCGTCATAGCCCCCCATCATTCCCCCGTTCTGCCCCCCCCCCTTCAAAAAAAAACCTTTCATTACACACCCTCATAGCCCGCGGCTAGATTTTCGTAAAGACAAATGACGCAACCACAACAACTGACAGTCACAATAGATATAAGGGCACGTGCGAAACGGAACTCCAGGGCAGGTGACTCCACAACTCATCCTCTGTGACACCTCATCGTTATCCACTTCAACCGCCCCCTCCTTTCCCAAACACCCCTTTCCTCTCAGACTACGGTTGCCTCGAGCCGACCACAACAATAAAGGTAATGCAGGAAAACTCTCGATACCCCTCCCATCTTTCCCCTCCCCGCACACTAGTCCCCCATTCCCATCCCAGGCTATCCTTCGCGCCGTCCACCCTTCACCCTCATTCACCCCCACCCCCATGACTCCGCACCTACCCTTTTTGGCCCAGGCTGCCCATCACGCTGTCCACCGCTATTACCCCCCACCCCCCCCCTCCCCTGCCCCGCCACCCCCACCCCACCCCCCACACACACACTCCGAATCCACCCCCATACCCTTCACACTGCCCTCCCTTTCTGACACAAAAGAGCGAAAAAGATTGATGAGTGCGCTTGGCCTAAAATGTGAGAGCAATATCGAGTGCCCAGCACCCCCCAGCGGGGACGCAACAAATGGTAGCATCTTGTGAGGTGTGAGGGACATTCATTTCCATTAGCGACGCGCGGCGCTCCGCCGACCACAAGCCGACAGTTATTTCTCCCCTGTTTTGCCCCCCAACCAACCCAGGACGTGTCCGCTCCATAGCGATCCACACAACCCGCCTATCCCAAACCACAGTCGCGACATCTATCATCCACCCCCCCCTTTTTTCTCAGAGCTCTCTCAGGCCTTGTATTTACCTCGCAATCAAGTTTTGTATTACCCCCCCCCACTCTCTCACGCCCCCCCCCCTCCCTCCCAACAAAAATAAAAGCTGGTTTAATAACTTATTTTCCGAGCAATAAACGCCAGTTTATGTATTACTCCTGGAAACCTGTTGGTTGATTCCGCTGCAAGGCTAGGCGGGGGGTTGGGGAGGGGGTGCCAGGGAGGGAGGGGAAGTGGTGGGGGGGGGGGGTAGCTGCCCGCCCGTACGTGCGCTGCGTGCATCTATCACCACACGACACCTCTGGGCTTATAAGTGTCAGATACATTATATCGGAGAGATGAGATACTAATTAAAACTCTACCATATAGCAGCGAAAATATATTGTTTGCCCCCCCCCCCACCCCCAAGGCTATTGCCATATTTAATTCCCACAACCGTCAGAATACAATAAGAACAAATTAACAAAAGTTTGTCAAACATTAGTTTTACATGGTGTGATATCGTAAATACTTGACGTGCTGTAGTTTCATATATATCATTGATCAGTTTTGTGTTGGACGCACGTAAGCTTGGAGAATGCGAACGTTCTGTCTGTTCAACGAGAAGCACACACATATCATAACCAATATAATTACTAGCTTAGCGTGTTCTATATAAGTGAGTTTTCTAATAACTGTGGGGGTCTTTTTGTCCCCTAAAATGCCACTATCTGTGTCGATGTCGCTTTTTCGGATCCTCAGTGTCGGAATTTGGGGGTCAATGTCGAATGTGGATATTTCCAATATGCCTGTGTCGCGTGTCGCCATTTACCCCTTCCAGGCCCCTAACTGTCTAATGCAAAATGCTGGGGACCAACAGGGGTACGACCCCTGACAGTAACGACTGTGGTATCATTAGACAGATTCAGGTATATGCCTAAGGTTAGACATATTAAATTTTTTGTTGTCTCGTCATTTTATTTATAATTTATTTAATATTAATTTTTTTGATTTCTATTGTTACCGTTTAAAGGTTTGCGTCTAGATATAATCCGTTCCGTTGTGTTGGTGCGAAGACGATGTATCTCCCGTAAATATATATATAAATTGAGACCACCATTCATGAAACGTTTCCATGTTTTTAAAATGCATTGCACAAACACTTAGTGTTGTAGATAGATGTGGTACATGGCCCTCGCGCCCGACCAGACATAGGTCTACATGACGGAGGGGGGCCGGGGGTGGGGGCGGGGGGTTAATTTGAACTCTTCAAGGGTCACGGTATGTCCCCTTTGCGAAAAAAGATATGGGGATCTTTATCCTGTAGACAGCACATTGCAAGCCTTGACGCGCGGGGCGTTTGTGCTAGCCTAGTTAACAAGATCCGACAACTGCCGAACGCGCTTCCTACCAGGGAGGATACCCCCTCTGAATCGCAAATCCACAAGAATTAAGGAGAGTAATATCGAATCTCCAACATTAGGACCTTTTAAAGCTGGGCGCGGAAAAAACGCCTGAATGGTGATCGCGCGAATATCGAGGAATTCGCACACTGCTATAACGGTAAATAGGCAAAGGGTCTTCGCGTTGAACCCGGAATTGTACCCATAACGATCCCCAAAAATGGAAGCCAATCGCGGACATGGGAAAAGGTACCCCCCCCCCCCATCCTACAAGGCCACGGAGTGACCCCATGGATGCCAAGAGCCATTGCAACTAAATATCACCTAATATGGTACTGTGTGAAATTGCATCCTGCAACTAGATGAGGAAGTGTGCACAGGAAGTAATTCTCACTTGGTACTTCACATCAGGTAACTACCCACAAGAGCGTTTTAACGTTACATCATCTCAGTAACCAAGCAAAGCCCCAACAACCCCCGTCAATGAAACCTTTAGAAACGAAGCGCAATCCAACAGGTTAGTCCCACTGAGGTGGCTACCATAACCCACAAATCGGGCGCTTCTGATCTGACTTTTAGCGACAGACTGAGCCCCCAACACGGCCACCGACCTCACCGGCCCTCCAATGACAATGACCTCAAAGTGCGTCCCGTCGAGCCTGTTGTCAAACCTCACTGCCTTCTACTAATTGCCTTCAAGCGGAAAGCAGATTTGTTGACCATGTGCTCAGTGTGACTCAATGATGAAATTCAATAACAACCCCTCCGGGGGGACGGGAGGGGGTCTGGCTTTGTCGCTCTTTGTCCGCTTGCCTTAATCAGAACGCGATCTCACCTCAAAGGCCTTGGGGACCACAGCCAGATGACCATGTAATTGTTGCGGATACGCTCAATTGGTCCCCGCCGGAGAACCGGCCGGGGGCCTCCAGCCAGATGACCATGTAATTGTTGCAGCCACGCTCAATTTGCCGGCGCCGGGATGAAGAAGCGGTCGCATCAATCGAGTGCACATCAAACTTCCCAGCGCCATTTAGTTTATCGTCGCCTTCTGTCTTTGAAGTCGCCTCGACGCAACCTGTAGTAGATCTAACTGGAACCAAAAAAACCGTTTTGTGAAAAATAATTGTCCGGGCCAAGTTTTTTTATTTTATTTTGCAAAATTTCCTCAGCAGTGCAGTGTACCCGATATGGATTTGTAACACTTGGCTCGTATTGAGAGCTCAGTTATACCCCTTTATGTTATAACATATATAGTCATCTGCAAAAAAAGCGATCATGTAATTTAAAATCGCCAATTCTTTCTTCATTTGAAGCCAAGTAGAGATCCAATCATTTTAAAGCTAGCGTTCGCATTCTTTTCGATTTGTCGCGCTCCATCCCATCTTCGCTTCCATCGAGCACCCCCCGCCCCCGCCCCCCCCCCCCCCCCCCACCCTCCTCTCTCTCTCCCCCTTCCCTTTCCCATTTAACCGGTTGGCCACTAGGAGAACGCTGGTAGGAGGGACGAGAGCGCCCTCTGTTGGTCCTGGTTAAACTAGGAGACGTGTGCGGAGGTTGCCGGAAGCCGGGCAGTACTTAACAAGCCGTGGACGCCAGCAAAGTGAACAGCAGGGCTCGTCGTGGCGGCAGCGCGTCGTCAAACATTGCAGTCCGTGAAATGGACATCATCGCAAATATTATGTCTCGGCCCCTTTTTTGCTTATTACTCGCGGCTGAGTCTTCCGGCTCTAGGCCCTGTTTACTCGGCAAACAATCGCTTAATGTTAACTGAATTAGGTGAATTATTTCAATTGGTCGGATGCGATCGATAAGTCGAGTTGGGATCGGCGAAAGGAAGAAGGAACCTCACCGAGACAAGTATTCCGGGATGCACGGGCTTAGGGAGGGGAGGAGAGCGGAGAAGAGGCGGCGGATGGAGGGGGGGGGGGGCGGGGGCAGCGGACGAGATAGCGCATTAGGGCGATATCAGCGTGTTCAGCAAAAACACCTTATAATTATTGCATCTAAGTGTCCTATACTTAAAGCACTATAGAATATTATATTTCGTTGATACGTGTGTATATATAATATTAATTTAAGTCTTGGGTGCGTATGTGGGGTAGGGTGGGGGTCAGTCTACATACGTAAATACGTATTTATAGAATTATATATGTTAGAAACAAATATGTACCTCGACTAATAGCTTCACTATATTTTCTTCTTTCTCGTTGTCTACGTTTCTTATCTTTTCAGGTTTCTCCTGCGGCTTTTCCCACCCCCGTCCCTTCAAGTGACCCCTCGTCCCTTCAAGTGGCCCCTCGTCCCGTCAAGTGGCCACTCGTCCCTTCAAGTGGCCCCTCGTCCCTTCTAGTGGCCACTCGTCCCTTCAAGTGACCCCTCGTCCCTTCAAGTGGCCACTCGTCCCTTCAAGTGGCCACTCGTCCCTTCAAGTGGCCCCTCGTCCCTTCTAGTGGCCACTCGTCCCTTCAAGTGGCCACTCGTTCCTTCAAGTGGCCACTCGTCCCTTCAAGTGGCCCCTCGTCCCTTCAAGTGGCCCCTCGTCTCTTCAAGTGACCCCTCGTCCCTTCAAGTGACCCCGCGTCCCTTCAAGTAGCCCCTCGTCCCTTCAAGTGGCCCCTCGTCCCTTCAAGTGGGTCCTCGTCCCTTCAAGTGCTCCCTCGTCCCTTCAAGTGGCCCCTCGTCCCTTCAAGTGACCCCGCGTCCCTTCAAGTAGCCCCTCGTCCCTTCAAGTGGCCCCTCGTCCCTTCAAGTGACCCCGCGTCCCTTCAAGTAGCCCCTCGTCCCTTCAAGTGACCCCTCGTCCCTTCAAGTGACCCCGCGTCCCTTCAAGTAGCCCCTCGTCCCTTCAAGTGGCCCCTCGTCCCTTCAAGTGGCCCCTCGTCCCTTCAAGTAGCCCCTCGTCCCTTCAAGTGACCCCTCGTCCCTTCAAGTGACCCCGCGTCCCTTCAAGTAGCCCCTCGTCCCTTCAAGTGACCCCTCGTCCCTTCAAGTGACCCCGCGTCCCTTCAAGTAGCCCCTCGTCCCTTCAAGTGGCCCCTCGTCCCTTCAAGTAGCCCCTCGTCCCTTCAAGTAGCCCCTCGTCCCTTCAAGTGGCCCCTCGTCCCTTCAAGTAGCCCCTCGTCCCTTCAAGTGGCCCCTCGTCTCTTCAAGTGGCCCCTCGTCTCTTCAAGTGGCCACTCGTCCCTTCAAGTGACCCCTCGTCCCTTCAAGTGGCCCCTCGTCCCTTCAAGTGGCCCCTCGTCCCTTCAAGTGGCCCCTCGTCCCTTCAAGTGGCCACTCGTTCCTTCAAGTGGCCACTCGTTCCTTCAAGTGGCCACTCGTCCCTTCAAGTGGTCCCTCGTCCCTTCAAGTGACCCCTCGTCCCTTCAAGTGGCCACTCGTTCCTTCAAGTGGCCACTCGTTCCTTCAAGTGGCCACTCGTCCCTTCAAGTGGTCCCTCGTCCCTTCAAGTGACCCCTCGTCCCTTCAAGTGGCCCCTCGTCCCTTCAAGTGACCCCTCGTCCCTTCAAGTGGCCCCTCGTCCTTTCAAGTGGCCCCTCGTCCCTTCAAGTGGGTCCTCGTCCCTTCAAGTGACCCCTCGTTCCTTCAAGTGACCCCTCGTCCCTTCAAGTGGCCACTCGTTCCTTCAAGTGGCCACTCGTTCCTTCAAGTGGCCACTCGTTCCTTCAAGTGGCCACTCGTTCCTTCAAGTGGCCACTCGTCCTTTCAATTGGCCCCTCGTCCCTTCAAGTGGCCCCTCGTCCCGTCAAGTGGCCACTCGTCCCTTCAAGTGGCCCCTCGTCCCTTCAAGTGGCCCCTCGTCCCTTCAAGTGGCCACTCGTCCCTTCAAGTGGCCCCTCGTCCCTTCAAGTGGCCCCTCGTCCCTTCAAGTGGCCACTCGTTCCTTCAAGTGGCCACTCGTCCCTTCAAGTGGCCCCTCGTCCCTTCAAGTGGCCACTCGTTCCTTCAAGTGGCCACTCGTTCCTTCAAGTGGCCACTCGTCCCTTCAAGTGGTCCCTCGTCCCTTCAAGTGACCCCTCGTCCCTTCAAGTGGCCCCTCGTCCTTTCAAGTGGCCCCTCGTCCCTTCAAGTGGGTCCTCGTCCCTTCAAGTGACCCCTCGTTCCTTCAAGTGACCCCTCGTCCCTTCAAGTGGCCACTCGTTCCTTCAAGTGGCCACTCGTTCCTTCAAGTGGCCACTCGTCCCTTCAAGTGGCCACTCGTTCCTTCAAGTGGCCACTCGTTCCTTCAAGTGGCCCCTCGTCCCTTCAAGTGGCCCCTCGTCCCTTCAAGTGGCCCCTCGTCCCTTCAAGTGGCCCCTCGTTCCTTCAAGTGGCCCCTCGTCCCTTCTAGTGACCCCTCGTCCCTTCAAGTGGCCCCTCGTCCCTTCAAATGGCCCCTCGTCCCTTCAAGTGGGTCCTCGTCCCTTCAAGTGGCCCCTCGTCCCGTCAAGTGGCCACTCGTCCCTTCAAGTGGCCCCTCGTCCCTTCAAGTGGCCTCTCGTCCCTTCAAGTGACCCCTCGTCCCTTCAAGTGACCCCTCGTCCCTTCAACTTACCCCTTGTCCCTTCAAGTGGTCCCTCGTTCCTTCAAGTGGCCACTCGTTCCTTCAAGTGACCCCTCGTCCCTTCAAGTGGCCCCTCGTCCCTTCAAGTGACCCCTCGTCCCTTCAAGTGACCTCTCGTCCCTTCAAGTGGCCCCTCGTCCCTTCAAGTGACCCCTCGTCCCTTCAAGTGACCTCTCGTCCCTTCAAGTGGCCCCTCGTCCCTTCAAGCGACCCCTCGTCCCTTCAAGTGACCCCGCGTCCCTTCAAGTGACCCCTCGTCCCTTCAAGTGGCCCCTCGTCCCTTCAAGTGACCCCTCGTCCCTTCAAGTGGCCCCTCGTCCCTTCAAGTGACCCCTCGTCCCTTCAAGTGGCCACTCGTCCCTTCAAGTGACCCCTCGTCCCTTCAAGTGGCCACTCGTCCCTTCAAGTGGCCCCTCGTCCCTTCAAGTGGCCACTCGTCCCTTCAAGTGACCCCTCGTCCCTTCAAATGGCCTCTCGTCCCTTCAAGTGACCCCTCGTCCCTTCAAGTGGCCTCTCGTCCCTTCAAGTGGCCCCTCGTCCCTTCAAGTGGCCCCTCGTCCCTTCAAGTGACCCCTCGTCCCTTCAAGTGACCCCTCGTCCCTTCAACTTACCCCTTGTCCCTTCAAGTGGTCCCTCGTCCCTTCAAGTTACCCCTTGTCCCTTCAAGTGGTCCCTCGTCCCTTCAAATGGCCTCTCGTCCCTTCAAGTGGCCCCTCGTCCCTTCAAGTGGCCACTCGTCCCTTCAAGTGGCCCCTCGTCCCTTCAAGTGGCCACTCGTCCCTTCAAGTGACCCCTCGTCCCTTCAAATGGCCTCTCGTCCCTTCAAGTGGCCCCTCGTCCCTTCAAGTGGCCCCTCGTCCCTTCAAGTGACCCCTCGTCCCTTCAAGTGACCCCTCGTCCCTTCAACTTACCCCTTGTCCCTTCAAGTGGTCCCTCGTCCCTTCAAGTTACCCCTTGTCCCTTCAAGTGGTCCCTCGTCCCTTCAAGTGGCCACTCGTCCCTTCAAGTGGCCCCTCGTCCCTTCAAGTTACCCCTCGTCCCTTCAAGTGGTCCCTCGTCCCTTCAAGTGGCCACTCGTCCCTTCAAGTGGCCACTCGTCCCTTCAAGTGGCCCCTCGTCTCTTCAAGTGGCCACTCGTCCCTTCAAGTGGCCACTCGTCCCTTCAAGTGGCCACTCGTCCCTTCAAGTGGCCCCTCATCCCTTCAAGTGGCCCCTCGTCCCGTCAAGTGACCCCTCGTCCCTTCAAGTGACCCCTCGTCCCTTCAAGTGACCCCTCGTCCCGTCAAGTGACCCCTCGTCCCTTCAAGTGGCCCCTCGTCCCTTCAAGTGGCCCCTCGTCCCTTCAAGTGACCCCTCGTCCCTTCAAGTGGCCCCTCGTCCCGTCAAGTGACCCCTCGTCCCTTCAAGTGGCCCCTCGTCCCTTCAAGTGACCCCTCGTCCCTTCAAGTGACCCCTCGTCCCGTCAAGTGACCCCTCGTCCCTTCAAGTGGCCCCTCGTCCCTTCAAGTGGCCCCTCGTCCCTTCAAGTGACCCCTCGTCCCTTCAAGTGGCCCCTCGTCCCGTCAAGTGACCCCTCGTCCCTTCAAGTGGCCCCTCGTCCCTTCAAGTGACCCCTCGTCCCTTCAAGTGGCCCCTCGTCCCGTCAAGTGACCCCTCGTCCCTTCAAGTGACCCCTCGTCCCTTCAAGTGACCCCTCGTCCCGTCAAGTGACCCCTCGTCCCTTCAAGTGGCCCCTCGTCCCTTCAAGTGGCCCCTCGTCCCTTCAAGTGACCCCTCGTCCCTTCAAGTGGCCCCTCGTCCCGTCAAGTGACCCCTCGTCCCTTCAAGTGGCCCCTCGTCCCTTCAAGTGACCCCTCGTCCCTTCAAGTGACCCCTCGTCCCGTCAAGTGACCCCTCGTCCCTTCAAGTGGCCCCTCGTCCCTTCAAGTGGCCCCTCGTCCCTTCAAGTGACCCCTCGTCCCTTCAAGTGGCCCCTCGTCCCGTCAAGTGACCCCTCGTCCCTTCAAGTGGCCCCTCGTCCCTTCAAGTGACCCCTCGTCCCTTCAAGTGGCCCCTCGTCCCGTCAAGTGACCCCTCGTCCCTTCAAGTGGCCCCTCGTCCCGTCAAGTTACCCCTTGTCCCTTCAAGTGGTCCCTCGTCAATTCGAGTGACCCCTCGTCCCTTCAAGTGACCCCTCGTCCCTTCAACTTACCCCTTGTCCCTTCAAGTGGCCCCTCGTCCCTTCAAGTGACCCCTTGTCCCTTCAAGTGACCCCTCGTCCCTTCAAGTAACCCTTCAAGTGACCCCTCGTCCCTTCAAGTGACCCCTCGTCCCTTCAAGTGACCCCTCGTCCCTTCAAGTGACCCCTCGTCCCTTCAAGTAACCCTTCAAGTGACCCCTCGTCCCTTCAAGTGACCCCTCGTCCCTTCAAGTGACCCCTCGTCCCTTCGAGTGGCCCCTCGTCCCTTCAAGTGACCTCTCGTCCCTTCAAGTGGCCCCTCGTCCCTTCGAGTGGCCCCTCGTCCATGGCGTTTAACCCCGGGGGGAGCTTGCGCGGAGGGACGTCGTTTGCTGCCAGCGGGGGGTGACAAGTCGGCCCGCCCCCGACAGAATGCCCCCCTCCTTCGACATCATAATTAATACTTGAGGGGTGTTGGTCGCGTGCCGGGTGGCTGAGGGGGTGGGAGTGTTTTAACACCAGCGGCCCAGCCCCGCACTACAGCGAGTGCCCCACCCCCCCACCCCACCCACCTCGCCTTGACTTGACTCCTCCAGCACGGGCGTCGGGGTGCTGGGGTAATGAAAGGGCCGTGGGGTGAAGGCAGCGGCCGCAATGAAGGGATTGGGTGACGCCGGGGTCGCTTGTTTGCTTAAATGGTGTCGGAAGTGGGAGGTGCGGGGATTATGGGACTACGGACCCCGGGGGGTTAACATTTTAGAATCACCCTCTTGGGTAGGGTGGTATAGTTCGTAAGGGGTGGCGGTGGGAGTAGGGGTTAGATGATGGGAGCTTATAGTGATCCGGCGGGGGTGAATTGCATGGGGGGATCGAGTGATCAAACTGGATGGGGAGGGGATGGGTGGGTAGAGGAGGTGGTGGGGAGGGGGGTGGCGTTTGAGTGATTGGCGGTACGAGTCGGAGGTCATAACGGGCCGGTGACTTTAAGGGACAGTGGCTAAAGGAGGGTGGGGGTGAGGGTGGGGGCGGTGCGGGCGGTTGGGGGAGGGGGTAGGAGAGGGTAGAGGGGCTGTTGTGGTGGGAGCGATGGTGGGGGCGGGAGCGGGCGCGGTGAGGGGGTGGGGGGGGGGGTAGGAGAGGGTGTAGGGGCTGTTGGTCGAGTTCTGTGCAATGCGCGGAGCTGATCAGGGGTCGCCCCATTGGAAGTCGCCAGCCCGTCCGCCACGGAGACAATAACAGAGCAGAGCGCAATCGAAAATTCATCGACGGTCATTCCATCTGGGTGGGAGAGGAGACAGAGACAAGAGACGGAGGCTGACAGACAGACAGTGCGGGCCCGAGGTGAGGAGAGACGGGGTGTCGCTAGTGGGGGTGGAGGGGTGTGGGAGACGTGGGGGATGGGGGGCATCAAGGCACAGGCTGGCGGTAGAGTCGGTGCGCGCCAGGGCAAAAGACCAGTCATTCTGACAGAAGCCGGGGTGCTATTTACAAATCTTTGGGGAAATTAATGCTGCCTCATAATAATCCAATCTCCCTGATCGGCTTTCCATCCGTCGAGCCATGGCCGGCGGCTTGGTTGGGCCTGGGAGGTAGATAGAATCGTGGGGGCAAGGGTATTACAGCAGGGGATGGGGTGGGGGTGAGGGGGTGAAGAGGTGGGGGCTGGCAGATGACAGGGGACTACGCCAGCAAGGAGACAGAAGCTGTTCCACAAGAAATGGGGGGAAGAGATGAGATTAACGAGAAGAGACTGGATGGAGACTGAACGGAGGAACAGTAGCTGGGGCAGCGTAAGACTCATTGGCGCCGTAATGGTAGGACAGGAGGAAGGGGGGGGGGGGGCTGGAGGGAGGCGTGGAGGGGGGGAGGGGGGCGGGGGCGGGCGCGTCGGTAACGGGACGCGGGGTCCGTGATGGGCAGAGAGACTGAGCGGAGAGAGAGCCGCGGAAAGTCATCACGGGGTTAGGTATCAGGAGAGTGACGTTTGGTCAGGAACGTCTCTTTCCATTCCTGTCCCCAGGGGGACTACCGATTGAGATTGAACGCCAAACGCTTCTTGCGTTTTCTGTGCAGTGCCCCATACGCACCCCACCCGCTCCCCCTCGCTCTCTCCGTGCTCCGCCGCCCCCCCCCCCCCAAGCCCGACAAACACAGACCCTAGGAGACTCCAGCCCGTTGCCCGACCAACAAACCCCTCAGCCCGTCAGAAGAGGGTCCTGCTGTCTCAAGGGAACCTTCCAAATTATGAAATCACCATCGCCAATGATTTCCCTTCGATTGTCACTGGCTGACGATGATTTTCTCAAAACGCCATGGTCGTGAGCCAAGTTAACAAGGTACCAGCTATAGCAGGGTTGACAGGGCATGCGTGATAATAGCCGTGTTGAAGGTTCGGGAAGTTAATTGCACCCTGCTTGTAGCTGTATTCTGGGCTTCATGACGAGATACGTGACCCCCCCCCCCCCGGTGGTGGTGGATTAAGGTTATTCCCGTAGTCTTGGTATATTATTAGGTGCCTGGGAGGGTGGGGGGAGGGGGGGGGGGGGCGTGAACACCGACACTGGGAATGACATCGCCATTGCGCGTGCGGCAGGGCGAATTAACATCAACTTTGCTCCGTATGTAATGTTATGTAATACTGATTGTAATATGTTAATCAGTTTAAATGACAAAATATGTAACATGCATGTCAATAACATGTGGATATTTAGGTAGATGGGTCGCAAAGAAACAAAGTTGGCATGTATATGAGATGCAGCCTGTGGTACTATACTTGCTCCCTGCGCTGGTGCGAGTTTTTGGTATTATGCATTCGTATTGTAGACGTATCGGGAATCCGCTTCCTTGTGGTATCGTGAAGCCGTATTTTAGACGTATCGTGACAGGGGCGGATCTAGGAATTTGCGAAGGGGGGACTCCTCTCTGAAACCTTGCGACCGGAGGCGGCGGGCGGGGGGGCCCTTTCTGAAAACTTGCCACCGGTGGGGGTGCCTCGCCCCCTATCCTATTATGTCGCCATGCATCTAACGGCTGAATGGCAAACAAAAGACTTAGGTTAGGTTGGGATGATGAAGGGTCGAATATTTCCTGGGTGATAGATATATAGTTTATTGGTAACTTCAGGCACCAGCCTTTTGTATAAATCTTGCCAAGGAGATTAAACATATTTTTTTAATCCTTTGCAAATATTGTCATGCAACGGGCATTTCATTAACATATATAATTCGTCAAGAGTGCATATATGTTGTAAGCTTGGCCTGAAATTTAGCAAAATCGACTTAATTGGTCGGGTACTGTACCAGTAGCATAGGAGGCCTAAATGTTAACAGTGGTGCATCTGATACCAAACTATTTCTTTGATTATTTTATTTTCAAGTTTTGCGCGGGACGGATAACTCTAACGGTTAAATTTTACCTGATATTAGGTGGGACAGAAGAGTATTACTACATTGCATTACAGAAGAACTATACTAGCTTATACTAGGCGGAACGCCCTTTGCCGCAGGACTATACTACGGAATAGTATAATGACCATATTGAGAGGATCTAGCATCTCAAAAGAGGGGTTTGGCACGTCTCGTGTGACAGAGAATAGCCCACCACGACGAGCTCTGGTTTGAGAAACTGGATTTGAAACGCCAATTTAGGCATCCAGTGAGTATAAACCTAGACCAAACGACAGGTTATCGATGCAACGACTGCGGTAAGCTGTGTCGGTCACAGATAGGCTCATTTAGTCATAAGCGCAAATGCCGCAAAACAATTCTTACTACTTAAACAAGAACAAAAGCTGCAAATCCATGGTCTTTAGCAGACGGACGGACGCCAACCACTTTCAATTACAATTTTGCGTCCGAACGCGACGTTGATTCACGTCTTACCGTATTGCGATCGTTGAAAAAAAATTCCGTTCAATCTCGCTACGGAACGAACCCCTGATTAACCCGGTCTTGCATTGCCTTGCTTACTATGCAGGCGCGGCACACACACACACACCCTCCATCCCATTTGAAAAATCTTGGATCCGCACATGCTATGGTAAAGATGCGGCAAGCGCGTATTGCGTCATAACGGGCCCAAAACTATCCATGAATGTAGTCCTACAGTGATCATTGCAAGCATGTGTAGCGATCTGGAAGGGGGGGTCCATGCAGTGTCGAGTGTTGATTTTTCGAAACTCAGCGTCGAATGTCGATTTTTCATGACGTTCCGTGTCGCTTTTTGGCCAAGTTCAGTGTCGCTTTCAATCCTAAATCTGTGTCGATGTCGCTTTTTCAGATTTCAGTTTCAAAATTGGGAGTCAATGGTATGTCGAATGTCGATTTTTCAAATAGGCCTGTGTTGCCATTTGAAAATAACCTTTACTCATACCACCTTCGTTTACGCCTTCCAGACCCTTATGTGTCCCAGATCACGAGACCGACTATAAGATACAGAGAGTTTAGTTGGTTCTTATAATGTCAGAGTGGTTTAGAATCTACTAGTATATGATACGGGAGTTAATGACGCAACTGATATAGCAGTTACGAGCAGTTACAAATACTGCAAATAGCAAAACTCCAAAAGATAGGTTGAATAACACAATACTCAATATAAAGTTGATTTCCCCAATTTATCCGAGTGTAATTATCTGTAGGTAGGCCTACTTGACGTCCAGAATTCTAGGGTTGCTCATGCGTGTCATTTCTCTATTTTGGAATAACTTAACAGCTAAACAGTAGTTTAATGACGTTTGTGTTAGCTCGACTTAGTCTTCAAGAATTAACCTCGATCTCAGTCACTATCACCACAGAGTATAGGTATTATATAGGGCCAATGCATGCACTCTGTGGTAGATTTATAAAAACTTTTTGGAATAATTTGCAAAACGAATTCTCAATGTGTCCGTAATCAACATGGCCGAGTTAATATCGTTTGAAAGCTCCCGGGAAAAAAACATACAACGACAGCAATTAAGAGAAGCTAGGGAGACTGTTTTAAAGCACGTATGTATCGGCTAACCTATATGTATTTAAACCACGTAACATTTTACAGGTGATGGTACTGATAGAGACATAGTAAAACATTAATACCATATTATCGCTCACCAAACCAGCAGTGTTTATTTAAAATTTGACAGCCAGACAAGATGGGCTGGGGAGGAGCATCGGTTGGTGGGCGGAAGGGTTGTGTCGAAGGAGGCGAAGCTTGCCGCGGGGTACAGTGCTGGTGAAGGAGAGGTGAGGGGGTGAAAATGCAGACCAAATTAGCAGTTACGTCATGAGTAGTAAAGTCAGACCATTGTTATATTTTTAAAAATGCCAAGCAAAATATACACCATTCAAACGATCTCGTCCAGAGAAAATGATTGGTCTTAGTTTTAGTGATCTACGATGAATATTAACGAAGTTGATAGAGAATGGTACTTGATTAAGTATCGTAGAGTGAATGGAAGCAAAGTTACATGCAATATTAGTCGCACAGAGGGACATGAATAAAGGAAGTCCTGCAAGCATGCCACTGTGGCTACTGCCAACAGTTCCGCGACTGGACCCATATCGGAGCAGACTATGTTACATCTATGGAACTAGAATAAAGGCGGACTACGTTTTGGCCGGTGGGTCATGTTACAACACGGCCAGTTTGTGGGGGTGGAGTAATGTCCCGGTGAAGATAGATTAACCTGCCAGGTGTTTTTCATTACGCAGCTTGAAAATATTGCTATAACACAATATAATAACAGATTAGTAAGGGACAATTTTTTTTGTTTAAAAGCTTTATCAATGCCTGATACACATTTACATCGGTGAAGTAACCATGCAAGGCACAGCTGGTTCAGTGTTACATATTCTACTGCTGTAGCTCCCCCTGCAAATACATGTACTATAAGTTGGCTGATACAAGTGTGATATCTCGGCCCAGGCCCGGTGGATGAAAGACACCAAGCACCTCGGGCCAAATGGGAATTTCCCTTTGGCCTAACGTGTAAGGTGTTCGCTCGGGATGCGAAAGGTCCCGGTTCGAAACCCGCCTGGGTAGAAAGTTCTAGCCAGGCGGGTAGAACTTTCGGCATCCATTCGGGCCTGGGACCAGAAATACTACATTTGGTGCCGATGGTGACGAATCTGGGTTGTCGGAGCCACCCGGAGCCACATGATAAGGCCAGCGTCCGGGTTACGGCGTGGCGCATGGTGGCAGTTACTGCGAGGTCGCAGTCCATTGGGGATAGGGTGGAGTGTGATATCTCGGCCCAGGCCCGGTGGATGAAAGACACCAAGCGCCTCGGGCCAAATGGGAATTTTCCTTTGGCCTAACGTGTAAGGTATTCGCTCGGGATGCGAAAGGTCCCTGGTTCGAAACCCGCCTGGGTAGAAAGTTCTAGCCAGGCGGGTAGAACTTTCGGCATCCATTCGGGCCTGGGACCAGAAATACTACACAAGTACTTCAGGCGAGAGTGTGATAATTGGAACAGCCTGCAATATAATTTGCATACAATCACATGAAACACACAAACTAACATGAAACCATACCTCGGTTAACAGCCTCCCACCGTCACGCAGTTAGAGGTAAAGATAACATTGTCATGCAACACTTTTTATGTCAAACACACTATCATCCATCAAAATGCTTGGATTTCTAGAGTTGACATAATCATTAGGCATATTTCTGCACGAGTTTGCATCGATAACGGCCTATTTCTGCACAAGTTTGCAAAATGCGCAAAAACTCATCCCTGCATTCGGAAAAAAATTACCCAACATGCAATGCGAATTGGAGGCTCTTTGGACAAGAAGGCAAGATGGTGACCAGCTCAGGGACTAGGGCCTCATTCAAGCTGCTTGCGCTGCTTTGCGCTCCACTCTATGGGGACAATATAATCTACATCTAGTAATGTACTATGATTCCAGATGATTCCCACCGAAATAAATGCATACTACCATGGTGAAAAACACCAATTTTAACAGAGACATACTGGACGAATTATTGAGATTTTTGTACCAATTTGGCTCTAAAGCCTGGGCTTACATTTGCGCCATTGATAGTTTGGGAACTCTCCCTAAAGAGGAAGAAGACACAGATTTGCAAAATGGCTGAACTGGCGCACACGCAAAGTTAAAAATGTAATTTATTTTGATATATATATCTCGGTTAACAGTCGGTTCATGCTGCAGGATTTTATTGAATTGAAACGAAAAAACATCTGTGGGTCAAAATGTGTAGAGATTAATCTCATAACCTACACATGAAGTGCATAAGAGGAATTGTTTCATACTGCCTATCGCCCATGTTAGCAGAAGGTAAGCGAAATCCTTTGACCTTGCTACCATGAGTGCTTGACTCCATAATATGTTCCAGGCCCCCACCGGCCATACAATATTAGGTATGGCAGGTGGGGTCTTCGAATATATTATGGATTCAAACGCTCATGGTTGCATCCATCTTCCTGGTTAGCCCTGTAACATGGCCTGCCGTCCGAGAGCAGGAGGTGGTGACAAAGATTTTGCCAAACCTTCTACAATGTTTTTGGAAATGGTGGGGAGTGGCAGAAGGTTTGTTTTGGTGGATATCTTGGGAGCTGATGAATATGTGAGTAGAGCTTGGGGCTTTCAATCTTTGTGCCTAACTCTTCATAAATGTATCCTAGACATTAATATATGACAGATATGTGGTGTCTTCATCACATTTTTATGAAATGCAGAAATCTAGGGAATCCATGGCCCTCCAGTCTGCCCTGCGGCCGGGGGCCATGTGATAGGGCTACTTCCTGGTAAGCTTAGTTAGCCCTGATTCATGGCTGCTCCTACACACTGGTACCAGACACGCAAGAGAGCCAAGAATTAAAATTTATGTGAGACCAGGAATTGGTGGGGGTGTCATTGTACATTGTTTCAGCTTTTTGCCCTCATCAATAAATTGGCTACCATTCAAAGTAATAAAAAGTAATTCCACAAGTGTTGAACTTTTCTTTCGTTGTCTTATATTTGCTGTGGACCTTTTAAAAGCGTCATCTACAATAAACAAAACAATTTTTGACAAGACACTTGCTCCACCATTTTGGTTTATCTTACGTTGAGAAATTCTCAAAATGTTGCAGCTACTTTGTGTAAACTTTATGCTATTTAGTGCATTTATGAATAAATATTGGATATTTACAGTAATATGTTCTGTAAGTTTTGTATTACTCTTCGCCATGTCAAATAAGTATATTCCTTTAACTTAAATCCTGAAAGCCTGTGAGCTATATAGAAAGTAGCAAATTTGTTCACGGGAGCAGAAGTTGGTGGCCGGCTTAATATCCCCACAAGGCCGTTTGCTGTCCAGTATTCCCTATGTGATGTCGACCCCAACTCACTTGGACGTCCGCGCACGATTAAATAGTCAGAGCAGTGTTATGGTGAAATTGTTCTTGTACAGACTCAACAAGATCTCAAACACATACATCATAATTTTGAGATACTTTTAGTCTTGATTCTAAAATTTAAAAAATATAAGATGGCACATGTAAGTAGGCTACTTTAATGGCCCAAGATTTACTGTTGCATATTGATAGAAATTCTTTTTAAGCATAATTGGGCTGTATATGGCATTTGTAAATCATTACAGTGATTATTGGATATTCAATGCCAAAGAGCTGCATGTCTGCTTTGAAAGCCTAGTAAAATATAGATGATCTTTTTGTGGTGTTGTGTTTTAGGCAAAGGCCAAATATGAGAAGGAGGAATGGAAGAAGGAACAGGCCAAGCTGCGCGGAGAGGACACATGGATGCTTCCAGCAGTCAGCGGCAGGATAGAGAGAGAAGAAGAGGTACATTTAACAAATTATCACAAGAAGTGTTAATGAACTGTTTCAATTCTCTAGTCCTAGTAAATTTGCTATTATAGTATGAGAATGTATTGTGGTTTTATTTGATGTCATACTGCAGGAAATTAGAAAGATAAAGTCAAAGAAGGTGAAGAAAGAGAAGAAGAAGAAGCACAGGAAGGAGAGGAAGCAGTCTAGCAAGCATGCCCCATCAGTTTCTGATTCGGTAAGTGACATTCAAATACTGGCATAAATACCCATCTGTCAATTCAGTATTTATGCAGTTACTTAACAGACAGTCAAATTATTTTGTATTGCTTTTATATTTATTTACCACCTAACTCGTTTTTTCTAGCAAGCCAAATGTTTATATCTTGGCAAATTAGTTTGCCACCGCAGTGGACCCAATATAATTAATTTATTTAATGTGCAGTTTGTTTATATTTTCAGGAATCCAATGAGAATATTATTTGGGTTGAGAAAGGAGTTAACACCGATGAGCCGGTCATCAAGGGGATTGTGAAGGGACCGCAACTGCCACAGGTTTCGTTCCTTTATTCTTGCTTTTGCTACAATGTTTAAATATGTCGTATTACTGATAGATATGTATAATGTGTATCACATGTTATATTTCGGCAGCAGAAGAACATGAATGAAAGTGTTTTACATGAAATGCTATGATGTATATTTGTACGCTAGGGACGTCGTTGCGGCTGACTTATTGGATGTACCAGTACAAAAGGGTTCCTTATACAGCCAGCCTAATGCTATTTGAACCGCTGCGTTATGCACACAGTGCTTCAACGCGCTGGCTATTCTCACACCGAAGGGGCGACTCATATGGCTAATATATGTCTTAAAGTAGGCGGGTGCGACTTATACCCCGGAAATTACGGTGCACTGGCATGTTTGTAACTGCAAAGTTAACACATTGATGGGTCTGTATGGTTTTAGAGAGACAGCTGGATGCTAGATGTGGGCGACTTTGGCGCCCTACCGTCCACTTCAAAGTCTGAAATCAATGAGCAGCGAAAGCGTGAGCGTGAAACGGAGAAAGAGAAGAACGCCAGTCTTAATATCAATGAGGTAACATGTTCAAAGGCCTACATCTCCGTTGTGGCGTGAGTGTGAACAGGAGAAAGGGAACAACGCCAGTGTTAATATCAATGAGTTAAGATGTTCAAAGGCCTACATCTCTGTTGTGGCGTGAGTGTGAACTGGAGAAAGAGAACGCCAGTGTTAATATCAATGAGGTAAGATGTTCAAAGGCCTACATCTCTGTTGTGGCGTGAGTGTGAACAGGAGAAAGGGAACAACGCCAGTCTTAATATCAATGAGGTAAGATGTTCAAAGGCCTACAACTCCGTTGTGGCGTGGGTGTGAACAGGAGAAAGGGAACAACGCCAGTCTTAATATCAATGAGGTAAGATGTTCAAAGGCCTACATCTCCGTTGTGACGTGAGTGTGAACAGGACAAAGAGAAGAACGACAGTCTTAATATCAATGAGGTAAGATGTTCAAAGGCCTACATCTCTGTTGTGGCGTGAGTGTGAACAGGAGAAAGGGAACAACGCCAGTCTTAATATCAATGAGGTAAGATGTTCAAAGGCCTACAACTCCGTTGTGGCGTGGGTGTGAACAGGAGAAAGGGAACAACGCCAGTCTTAATATCAATGAGGTAAGATGTTCAAAGGCCTACATCTCCGTTGTGACGTGAGTGTGAACAGGACAAAGAGAAGAACGACAGTCTTAATATCAATGAGGTAAGATGTTCAAAGGCCTACATCTCCGTTGTGTTGCGGCAGATTCATCGTCGTTTTTGCGTTGATCCCCTTCACGGCACAGGGATCTTTCACCCGACGGATGCAACGCTTGTACTGATCATTTCATTTGTCTTGGGTAACCGCAAAATATGCTTAAAGGCAGCTCCTCATTGACAACTGTCAATACCTGAACAGTTATGTGGTGTTTTATGGCGTATATCCTTCAAGTCAATATTCGTTTATTTAACCAAGTGAATACATAACAAATAACAAGTGGCGTAAGAAAACAAAGAACAACAGATTCATCCACAGGGTTGGGAGCCTCTAGTTAAGACCTGATGGTCGCTGGCACTAAAGCCACCCAGTATCGAAAGATAAGTCGGGAGTAAAGATAAGTCTACGATGTCTGTATATAGGCTTGCAAGATCAAACATGTGCAATAGAATGGCTTTTCCATGAAACAAAAGCAAAAGACTAAATATGTTATACGAGGAAGTTCTTTACGTTGCGCCCGTTTTATCAACCGTTATCATGCAATAAAGTATAGTTATTTATAATGGTTTTATATAACGTAAGCCACAAATCAGGCATAAGATGACCGCAGAGACATCAGGAGGCCATTGGGTTCATTAAGCGACGACGTATGAACACTAATTGTATGATGAATCCTCAGTTATAACAATCTATCTATTGATTATTGCTCCGCAGCCCGGAAAACACGAGTTGGAGTTAAACCCATACTGGCGAGATGGCGGCACAGGCCTTCCCGAGGAGCAGGGGGAGGCGGAGGGGGAGGGACAGAGGGAGGGGGAGGGGAAGGGGCGCCGTGATCGGAGACAGAAGGCAACACCTACAGTCCTCAGCGCCGGTCTCACCGGGGACGGGGGTGTGGGGTGGTGGAAGAGGGCATTACAGAGATGTGAGGAGGCGGCCCAGGAGGAGGGGCGCCCCCTGGAGGAGATTGCGGCCGAGCGGTATGGGGTACGTCATCAAAACACGTGTTCAATTTTTGTTGATAGAAATATATAAATGTGTGTTTGAAGATATATATATCTATACATAAAAACATATATACATATATGTATCTCGGACACGTGTATAATATATATATATATATCTTTGAACACGTGTATAAATATATATAAGTATCTTTGAACACGTGTTTACTTGTAGATTTTGTCGCAATAACCGTTGATGTGGTACCAGGACGTTTGGTATGAAAACAGGCATAGTACCTTTAGCATAGACGCAAACACACTTAACATTACTTTAATTACAAATAGGTTCATGCACAGTTCTAAGCATTCCCCCATTTCATTAGTCCATGGGTGTCGTAGTCAACCTTAGCCTTGGTGTGAACCCAAATGGCTTAAACCTGGTCCCAACTATCCACTTGAATGGACTAAATGTAGGTAAACCATGTGATTGTGTAGCCTCATCTAAAGTCGTTGGACCTGGATGGTTTTATGTTGTTTAAAGCGCAACGTTGATGTTAATAGAATATATATGGTGTTTGTTTCTGTTCCAATTCGTTTCGTTTCCCAGTGGTAACGTTGAACTCTCGTATTTAAATAAATCCGATAAATATCGAGACTTCATGCATTAGTCACAAGAATTTAGGAATCAGAACGGATTGGTGGAGCGAATACACAACGTTCGTCTTTATCTTTTATACACTACAGTAGAGTCAAGTGCTCACTCCACGTTAGTACTATGCCGTAAAATAAATATATCTTTTACTTGGCAGTCACTGAAGAAGCTGAGAAAGATGCTTTCCGAAGCCGAGCAGATCCAGCGCGGTATGTCCCACAGACCCACCGTACCCCGCCAAGACGCCAAGGATACGACACCAAGGCAGCGAGGCCCAAGCCTGGGGCAAGGGGTAGATGGGGCCAGAGATAGCGGCGGGGGGAGAGACAGAAGTAACGAGGAGAACAGATACAGGAACAGAGATGTCTACGACCGCACGCGGCCCGGTGATGAGAGGCGGGTAAGAGATTACGATGATGGTGGTGCTGATAAGAGACGCCGGGGATTTGAAAGGAGTAGACGCGGAAGAGACAGCGAGACGTACGCGAGACCGGAACGAGAACGCGAGAGGTTTGCTCGGCCGGGCCGGGACGCGGCCTCCGGGGTTAAAGGGCGGTTTGTGAAGCCTGGGGACAGTGACGAGGACGTGGGGGTGACGTCCTCAAGCCGGCGTGAGACGCCACCCAGCGCGGGGGAGAGTAGACGGACTTTCATGAAGCCGAGCGGTGACACGGAGCGATGTGTAGATGATAGGGGTGGTGGGGGCAGGCGCTTTCTGCAGCCGAGGGGCGGCGACGAGGGGTACGACGGTTCTCGGCGGAGGGGTGAACCCTCGAGGTCGACTTCCGGCAGGGGACTTCCGGCGTGGAAGAAGAAGGTTGAGCACGACGCGGATTCCGCGAGGGAGAGAACGGCCCATGAGAAGGGGGACCCAAGCAGGAGTAAAAGTTCAGAGCGAGAGAGGTCGCCGGAGCGGAGAAGATCTGATGGCGCAGCTAGACGACGACGGAGGAGCAGTGTGAGCAGTTCTGACTCCAGCGATGGCAGGGGGCCGAGGGGGAGGCGGGACAGCCGGAGAGGGAGGGGCAGGAGCCGTGCGAGTAGTTCTGACTCCAGCGATGGTAGGGGGTCGAGGGGGAGGCGGGACAGCCGGAGAGGGACGGCCAGGAGCAGTGCGCAGACACCCCAGAGTCGAACCCCCGACTCGGGGCGCCAGGGAAAGCGACGCAACGAAAGATGTTCGTCTGAAGGTTGGTTTGTTGAAATGAGAAAGATTTATCCGAGTTCATTTTGTTCTGCCTTTGCTGGGCCGCGGGATAGATTTAACATGTGGTTTCAAATCAGCGAACCGTATTTTCTGTTTTAGTGTCATTGTTATAGCCGATATATTCATCATCAGTTTCGTAGATTAGTGCATCGCTTGGATGTTTGATTCTTTTCTTAAATTCCTAAGAGTTTTTGTAGTGTGTCCGACATTTGTCTATATCCACGTGAGAATGATACATGGCACTTTTTTTGGTAATGACATCTTTTAGTTAAGTGAACCCCAGTTAATTGCACAAAAATAAGGGAAAAAAATTGCAAGCTTGACAATACATACATGTATCAATGACAGGTCTATCTTCCATGTTGGAGCCCACGATGAAAATGACTCCTAATCAATTTTCACCCCAAAAAGTGCCAAACATTAGGTGCCGTATCATCACTTACTATTTGAGCACTTGGTTGTTAGTCTATATCTATCCTCTCTCCTCTCCGTTGAGACAGATTCCGCGAAGGAAGGATCGTCGGAGCAGAGGTCCAAGCGGGTACCGCGGTCCTCTGCGTCCAGTGACAGCAGTAGTGACTCCTCGGACAGTAGTTCCGGTGTGGAAGATGACGTCACTGTTGAAGCCGAGCCACCCAAGACGTTGAAGGTCCTCTCAGAGCAGGAAATGAACCAACTCGGAGCGAAGCTGATCAGAGCAGAAATGATGGGAAACCAGGTTGGTGAACGACTAGCTAACCTTGGTTTTTGTGTCTGGGGAATCGATGGACATCTCTGTAGTCTTAGTTAGTTGTCTTCACAAAATTCAATCGCTCAGCCACTGTAAATGAGAGAACCATTATATATCATGGGGTGACAGTGATATATATATAGCCGTTCACAGATACTCATAAGATGCTCACTATAGTAAAATTATTTTACGGCAACTCAATTCCACACTTGGTGTGCCAAGCCTGAACAATGGCATGGATGCGCTTCCAACACATTGAAGAATAAAGGCCTTTGAATGTGACGTGGGGAAGAACTAGCTGTTTATTTTCTTCATCCTTCTGTCAAGTAAAGTAGCAATATGATATTGCTTTAATATTTGAAAAAAAATTCACTCTTAAATTAATTTCGGCATTAAAGAACATAACAATATTGCCCAGGTCTTTAGTCTTTGCTGCATGTATATGATCCCTAAGTCTCATACTTTGGTCATCTCGTATGTGTGCAGGCGTTGGCCGAGCAGCTGAAGGCTGAGATGGAGGCTGCCAGGGCGACCAGGGAGAGCGTACCGGAGCCGGCCCAGCCGGCGGGGCGACCGTCGGGAGCCGGGCGGCAGGGGGAGGAGGAGGAGGCCGATGATGGGGTGGTCGTGCTCAGCCGGTCTAACCGCGCGGGTATGGCCAGGCCACTTCCGGCCAGCGACCACCCGTCAGACTCAAACCAAGGGCGCCGCAGAAAGAAACAGAAGGTGAAACCCGACCCGACCCGACCGTCAGTTGTCTGTTTTGTTTAGTTGATTTATATTGTGCTAAGGTATTTACGTACGATGTTGCTCTCTAAATATAACGTTGGTTATGTGTGCAATTATGTCGCTTGTAATTTCCTCTTGGGGCTTGTACCAATATGGCAATAATACTATTAAGAACTTACTAATAATCATAATAATATTATTACTAATAATCATAATAATAGTATTACTAATAATCATAATAACATTATTAATAATAATCATAATAATGTCATTAATGATAATAAGATGAATAAACTTTGTAATATATCGTACCATAATATGCAGTACTAATCGACATTAACTTTTCATTTAAATTGATTTTCATATAATTCGACTTTTCATTTAAATTGACGACGGATTAACGACTTAATTAACATGCATGTTTTGAAATCTCGACCTGTCGACGTGAAACCAAAACTTTGACGCAAATGAGTTACATTGTATGGTCCCGTAGTTAGCATGTCTTGATGGCACAATGTGACGCGGCGGTTGGTCATTTACAGGTGAACACCCACACCAAGGGAGGTGACCGGGAACGCTACTTCGCGGATGACGATCGCCACGATTTGAAATCTCTGGTGAGTGTCACGGGGCCTGCGTGGTAACTTAGTGACCAGTAATGTCTTATTACTCTGTGAAAATTTATTTAACATTGGAAGTGGTCAGATCAGTAATGTGTTATTGCTGTGTGAAAGCTTAATTAGTATTGGTAAGTGTCTGATCAGTAAAGTGTTATTGCTCTGTGAAAACTTATTTATCATTAGCGGTTTATGGTTCAGTAATTCCTTATTGATCTGTGGAAACGTATAGACCATTAGAAGCTTATGGTTCGGTAATGTCGTATTGATATGTGAATGTTTAGGGGGTATGGGTAGCTTATGGGTCAGTAAAGATAAGATTAAGATTGTAGATAGACATTTACGGAAACGGGAAAATTATGCATAATTTTGGACATATTTTGTTGAGTGAACTTTGACACAGCTGTGTCACATTCCCCGGTCCTCAAATGCAAGGTTTGTTGTGGACTATAGGAACTCACCATGGCTGTTTGTATCTCTTCCAGGTTGAGAGGGAGAAACTTGGCACTGCAGAGGACAGCAACATGATGTTTGCCAGATTAGCGGGTCGGGTAAGTGATTTATTAAGAAAGTTTAAAGATTAACTTCCATAATTTACAGCCAATGATGTTTGCCAGATTAGCGGGTCGGGTAAGTGATTTATTAAGATAGTTTAAAGATTAACTTCCATAATTTACAGCCAAGGATGTTTGCCAGATTAGCGGGTCGGGTAAGTGATTTATTAAGAAAGTTGATAGAGTAAACTTCCATAATTTACAGCCAAGGATTATCTTGTCTGTCTGTTTATAAACCCCTGTCCAAGGTACGCTAACTGGCGCTGTGGCGGGAATGTCAACCTCCAAAGATCAATTGGCGCATTTCTTTGGGCCATGATCGGTATCCCGTCCGGTACCCGGGACACGTGACAGGGCACTTCCGGGGTATGCCTATTCCAATGAAATGCGCACACCATTCACATCCGGCGCACGTAGGGGCGCTGGAACCAGCCTAGTCTATCACCCTCCAATCAGCCGGCATCTTCTCTCGAATATCCCGTGTGGTTTCAAGCGGGATACATTCGGCATGGCGATTGATTGCTAGCGCTCGAAACTCTAGCGAAACAGGTGTCGGGGGGTTCACCGATGTGTAATGTGCCTATTCGAGTTACCTCAGGGATGTACCGGGTTCCCAAAGAAATGCTGCCGTATCGTTGGCTCGGTCATTGTATACGGGTAGTTCCAGCACCCATGTTCAGCCATGGGAATTGATTTATAAACAGTCGCTTCTCTTGTTATCCTCCCGATTCTGCCTACCCTCGTTTTCTCTTCTCATAAAATAAAGATGCCAGCCTGTAATACACACAAATGGAGGCGCGTTTCTGTTGAAAACTTTAAGATTTATGCAGCTAATAAATGCTTTATTAATAAAGGCTAATAAATGCTTTATTAAGCCAAACCAGATACGTTGACATAGCTCTGAAAGCCATCGAATGCCCTCAAAGCAAAGTTTCTCTGCTGCCACGCGATTTTCGCGGTCTATGCCGCATGGCCTAAGCAGCATGGCCTAAACCGCATGGCCTAAGCCGCATGGCCTAAGCCGCATGCATATGTTTAGGATTGCCATGCATGAATCTGTAGTGGCTCGTTATGTTCCTTATACACCGCAAGGCCTAGTTAAGTCTTCAACACTGTCGTGGTCAAAAGCGGTGGACACATTAGCCTGTCAGGCGACCAAGGCAGTAAATGTATTACGGAGCTATATCGCCAAGTGTTCCCAGATGAGATTACAGACGATTTTATTTATTTGATAAAACTGTCACACCAATCTTGATGTATGGAGCAGAAGTATGGGGTTCTAGCACGTATGGTGTTATCGAAAGAGTGCAAACAACATTTTGTAAAAAGCTCCTGGGCCTACCAAAGCGAGCCATGAATGAAGCTGCTCTTGCTGAATGTGGTCGACATGTACTAGCGGTGGAGCAAAATTTGAAATGTATTAAGTATTGGCTACGAATATTAAAGATGCCCACAAGCAGATATACTAGATCTTGCTACGATATGCTGAACGATTTTGACGAACACGGAAAACTGACGTGGGCCTCTACCGTAAGACAATTGTTGATGACAAATGGATATGGGGTGGTATGGCTGCAGCAATCAGTCGGAGATGACACTCGATTCCTCACTCAATAGAAACAAACTCTAAAAGACAGTGCTTTTCAAAACTGGTGCTCATCAGTCTCCTCTACTAGTAAACTAAGTACATATCGAAATTTAAATCAAGTTAGTCACCTGAACTGTACATAGATGTGTTAAATGTAGTTAAGTATAGATCGGCGCTGGCAAGGTTCACAGATATGCAATTGAGTCTGGTCGATATGCAAATGTTCCTAGGGAGATGAGTCTTTGTAAATACTGCGTGAG
Organism: Arenicola marina; assembly: GCA_964019135.1. Lineage (NCBI taxonomy): Eukaryota > Metazoa > Annelida > Polychaeta > Arenicolidae > Arenicola > Arenicola marina. The sequence continues at coordinate 16,490,278 of OZ025260.1, read as the reverse complement.
TCGAGGTTTACATTCCATAGAAGATGAATTTCATGTTATTTGTCATTGCCCATGGTATGATAAGTTAAGAAAATCATATATAGATGTAACTTACGGATCGAATATCTCTTCACAACTTTTTGTAAAATTAATGAATTCACACAATAAGCAAGAAATACTGAACTTATCTAAGCTTATTTATTTATTCAAGGCAGAGATATTGCACCAAACAAACGTTGAAATTTAACCTGTATATATCCTGTTGCACCGTATTAATCATGTTATACCCTGTATGTACTATGGGCCTGATGGCCTCTTATACTAAATATACTTACTTACTTACACCGGAAGCTTAACATGTTTATTTTAATACATAACACAATCTGTACAATCTTGAGGAGCCTGTGGCTTGTCATCCCTGGAACATGTTGTGGTCCATTGACACGAGTGAATCCTCGGGATACAGCTCTTGCCTTGTGGCTGAACCAGAATAGTGGCGACGGGCTTGTTACCCCTCGGGACTACCTGGCGTCCTTCGGGTCTGTAAGTGACGTCACAGACAGCGCGCGCTCGCCTCTAGAAACAACCATTCTGGGTACAACGCGTCAGCGGGTCCCTATACTTTACTATGGGCCTCAAGCTAGACTCAATGATGTTTTGGATATGAATGCACTGTTAGATTTGAAAACCATATGGACTAAATGTTTGGCGGTGTACATTCGTACTCCTACTAGTTTGGAATCAAAAGACGCTGGTTTTCTTTGCGTTTCATGCCATTACAAAGCGCTCCCCATTAGTTGTATATGGGGCGGTTAAGTGTCATGTACCCAAAACCGGATTCGCTGGAGGTGATTGCGCGCTGTCTGTGATGTCACTTACAGACCCTATTGTTTGAAGTTTCCGCCTCGAGAGGATGCGTGGAACACCATCTCACAGCCATCGTGCTAGCAAGTAGGTCCTAATCAAAGTTACATATACGTCAAGATCGACTTATACATACCGGTATATATGTACCTTTACAATGGTGCAATAGACACAAGGGTCATAGTGGTTAAGTCCCATGCGATCATACGTATAAACCAAAGATGGTGTTGATATAACATAGGATATTACCTCCAAATTATGCACGCTATCTCACCATTGAATATTATACATAAGATGTTACCTTCAAATTAGGAACACTATCTCACCATTGAAAATTATGCATAAAATACGACCCCAATATATAGACGCTATATCAACCTTGGATATTGCATAAGATACGACCGATATCCTAGAATATGGGAAGGAGCACAATAAATCAATCCACAAAACACGAAAAAAACGTGCAAAAGCCTGAGCTATAGCTAACCATGGTGCAATTAAGTACTATTTGCGCACCTTATAATCGTTGGTAAAATAAAAAAGAACACATATATAGGTATACACTACGAAGCTTGATGTATTGTAATATATAAGGATAGACCAGGGGGCACATAATTTGAAAAGGTGGGCGGCCCATTTATACCTTATGGTCTGAACGTGCCACCCTCTGGACCCGCCCATGTTTGATATGACAAGAATATGACTTCCACAAATATAGGTTTTGGCCACCTGAGAGCCTAACGGCACGTGGATAGATGGTTCGAGCCCCGCTCTGGCCCTGTCTGTGTGGTCGCAGGATGAAGATTCCATGTCCCCACCTCACAAAGAGTAGGGCGTTACCCCCGGGGACATGGATCCCTTCTCCCTTCCTTCTCGCATTGACGCGATATGAACAAAAGTGGTTATAAAGTGCCCTGAATATACAACCAACCAACCATCCACAATATAGTCTTGAAAGTGGAACTCTTGTCTCGGTTCTTGTGACTATAGCATACGCTTGTCTGTCACGATATAATTGTGCAGCAGTGATTAGCGATAACTTTATATATTCAGTTTCTCTATAAACCTTTCGCTCATGTGGGATCCGTTGAAACTAAGGCGCCAAAGGCACGCAGTCGCCATTATCAGGCTCGAATTGGTCGACAGAGTTCTGCTCGTCTTCGAGGGGTCTGCCGCGTCCTGTGTTCTCTATGTCGTGTGTCGCTGTGTTGGCGGCCGCCTCGCACAGATGTGGCTGGGGTCCGATCTTCTCGACGGGCAGCGCGTACAGCAGGTTGTCCATGAAGTGTCTGTTGTCGCTCTCGATGTAGGTGAAGTGTCTCAGGTAGTCTCTCAGCGAGGTCGGCTGCTCATCCACAGGGATCGGCTCCTTCAGGATGGTAATCAGGCGGTGTTTGTTCTCCTGGAGGTCGATGTTGAGAGCCGTGGTGAACTCCCACATGCAGGCGTCACTGGCGGCAAAGTGAGGGGACAAGACACACAGCGTCCGTTTGCTGCGGTCTACAGCCAGACCCACGTTCTCGGTGATAGGTCTCCCGGCGATGAAGTCCCTCGTGTGGAAGAGCGTCCCGTATCCCTGGCCTTCCATTTCTCTAATCAAGTTCCGGGTCCAGACGTCATCCTCGTGAGCAAAGGAGACGAAGACGTCGAAGTGTTTGTTCTCCCCGCTACATTCGTCCCAGTTGAAGGGGTGCCACTTGAGCTTGTGGTAGATCCAGACCCTCAGACAGTAGACCACACACAAAGGGACGATGAAGACCAGTGCCAGGCTGGCCAGACCAGTGCTCAACAAGATGGTAAGGCGCTTCATCGGATCGGAGCAAAACTCCTCGTCTGGAACATCTAAGACGCTCCTGCCTTTCCGTGTGTCCGGACTATCGCATAATATCGCCTCGACCGAGGGGATCTTGCCGGTCATGTTTTGTAGCCACGCCTTGAACCATCGGTGCTCGCAGTCGCACTTCCACTTGTTGTTGTGTAGCGTCAGCTCCCGGACGTTGTTGAAGTCGATGGTTTGGACGCTCTCGGGCAGGTCTGTCAGCTGGTTGTGGTCGAGGCGGATCACGGACATGGCCGTCAGCTCACCCAGAGTGACGTCATCCAGGGAGGAGATGGCGTTGTGACTGAAGTCCCCATAGTGGGCCGTCCTCAAGTAGGACCGGCTCGATATCTCCTCCAGATCGTTGTTGCCGAATAACAGTTGGTGTTTGAACTTGTAGTGATAGTTTCCCTTGGTTCTCGATGGCAACGTCTCGGGAAGACTCTGCATATGCCGACCCTGGCAGTCCATTCGGAATGTGGCATTCGCAGGTATTTCCACGCAATCGCATCCGGTGCAGTTGTCGGCCACGTGACACACAAATTTGGAAAGTGCTAATCTAATGATTGGTTCATCGAACAGGTCTGGCGGGCCATCACAGAACAACTCATTTAGTATTTTAGACTTCCTGGTCTGTCGGATGAATTTGTAGACGTCAAAGTCGACACAGTCGCATTGCAGACGGTTTTTACGAACATCTATCCGTAGAGTATCCATTTTGAATAAAATAAGAATGGCAATGGTTGACTTGAAACCCCAGCCCTGAAGCTCAGGGGACAAGTAACGCAACAAATTTCCCTTCAACTGAATGTCGGCGTTCGGAGAAGGCATGCCATATGTGTACGTCCAGTTCAAGTAGTTCGTGAAAGTGCTAATGCGGTTGTCTTCCAATTGTATTTCTATATATCCAGGCGTAAGTGTGGCCAGGTAGAGAGGCCACACGTCTACACTCTGCAGCTTGTTGTTCTTCAAGTTGATGGACATAATGACCTTGAACTTGGTTAAGGCTGCGGGGGCAATATTTTCTATGACGTTTGATTCGAGGCTGAGGCTTTCCAACTGTTCTAGTCCCAGGAACGTGTTGTCTGTGATCTCCATGATGTGGTTGGAATCCGCCGTCAGTATCCGGAGGGTTCCGAGACACCCCAGATGTCCTCCGCCGAGCCCGGTCAGCGAGTTCTGGCTCACATTAAGCTCCGTCAGGTGGCGCAGTGAGCAGAGACCCAGCGCCGTGATGTTGGTTACCCGTGACCTTCTGACCCCCAGTGACGTCAGAGACGGCCACGCCTTAAAGATGGCCGCCAGTGAAGTCTCGATGCCTGCCACGTGTTTCCGGCTGTGGCAGTCCACCGCGAGGCTGATATTACCCGTCAGACAACACGAGCAGTTGGCGGGACAGACTTCCGGCAGAGTAACCCCGGGACACGGCGCCGTGAGGACACCGAGGGTCAAGGTCACATTCATGGCCAGGGCTATCAGGATCAAGCACGACGCTGGGAACATGATTGGTGGAGATGGGACGCACGGTGTGGGATCTATGTGTACGCCGTACCTATAATGAGGCCGAAAAACATGATTAGCAGTCCGCCATGTCAGTCGTCAGTAGAGGGGTATGGAGGGGGTAAATGGCGAAACGCGACACAGTCGACATTCGACATTGACCTCCAAATGCCGACACTGAGGGAACTGAAAAAGCGACACCGACACCGATTTTTAAAAAAAATCGACATTCGACACTGAGAATTTTGAAAAATCCACACTGGACACTGGACCCCGCCCCCCCCCCCTTTCCAGACCCCTGTCAGTCTCCCGCCCTGCGGAGACGGGGAGGCGGTCACAAACAGGAAGGTGACAGATTAGTCGTAAACTAATATATGTTGAATAAGTGGGATATGAATACCCCTTTCCTCGCCCCACCAATACCTTTACACTGTCTTGTAGATATGATTCCTGGAAGTCCTGGCTTGCACGACATGGACAGATTGGATGTCAACCTCATGCTTAAAATAACTTAAGCCTCTCACTCACTGCCTCTCACTCACTGCCTCTCACCCACTGCCTTTCTAGTCACTCACTCACTGCCTCTCACCCACTGCCTCTCACCCACTGCCTCTCACCCACTGCCTCTCACCCGCTGTCTCTCCTCTCACCCACTGCCTCTCACCCACTGCCTCTCACTCACTGCCTCTCACCCACTGCCTCTCACTCACTGCCTCTCCTCTCACTCACTGCCTCTCCTCTCACTCACTGTCTCTCCTCTCACTCACTCACTGCCTCTCACCCACTGCCTCTCACCCACTGCCTCTCCTCTCACTCACTGCCTCTCACCCACTGCCTCTCCTCTCACTCACTGCCTCTCACCCACTGCCTTTCTAGTCACTCACTCACTGCCTCTCACCCACTGCCTCTCACCCACTGCCTCTCACCCACTGCCTCTCACCCGCTGTCTCTCCTCTCACCCACTGCCTCTCACCCACTGCCTCTCACTCACTGCCTCTCACCCACTGCCTCTCACTCACTGCCTCTCCTCTCACTCACTGCCTCTCCTCTCACTCACTGTCTCTCCTCTCACTCACTCACTGCCTCTCACCCACTGCCTCTCCTCTCACTCACTCACTGCCTCTCACCCACTGCCTCTCACCCACTGCCTCTCCTCTCACTCACTGCCTCTCACCCACTGCCTCTCCTCTCACTCACTGCCTCTCACCCATTGCCTCTCATGTCACTCACCCACTGCCTCTCCTCTCACTCACCGCCTCTCACCCACTGCCTCTCAACCACTGCCTCTCACTCACTGCCTCTCCTGTCACTCACCCACTGCCACTCACCCACTTCCTCTCACCCACTTCCTCTCACCCACTGCCTCTCACTCACTGCCTCTCCTCTCACTCACTGCCTCTCCTCTCACTCACGCACTGCCTCTCACCCACTGCCTCTCACCCACTGCCTCTCCTCTCACTCACTGCCTCTCACCCACTGCCTCTCCTCTCACTCACGCACTGCCTCTCACCACTGCCTCTCACCCACTGTCTCTCCTGTCACTCACTCACTGCCTTTCACCCACTGCTTCTCACCCACTGCCTCTCCTCTCACTCACTGCCTCTCACCCACTGCCTCTCCTCTCACTCACTCACTGCCTCTCACCCACTGTCTCTCCTCTCACGCACTGCCTCTCACCCACTACCTCTCCTCTCACTCACTCACTGCCACTCACTGCCTCTCACCCACTGCCTCTCCTCTCACTCACTCACTGCCACTCACCCACTGCCTCTCACCCACTGCCTCTCCTCTCACTCACTGCCTCTCACCCACTGCCTCTCCTCTCACTCAATGCCTCTCACCCACTGCCTCTCCTCTCACTCATTGCCTCTCAACCACTGCCTCTCCTCTCACTCACTCCCTGCCTCTCACCCACTGCCTCTCCTGTCACTCACCCACTGCCTCTCACCCACTGCCTCTCCTCTCACTCACTCACTGCCACTCACTCACTGCCACTCACCCACTGCCTTTCACCCACTGCCTCTCCTGTCACTCACTCACTGCTTCCCACCCACTGCCTCTCACCCACTGCCTCTCACCCACTGCCTCTCCTCTCACTCACTGCCTCTCACCCACTGCCTCTCCTCTCACTCACTGCCTCTCACCCATTGCCTCTCACCCAATGGCTCTCCACTCACTCACTGCCTCTCACCCACTGCCTCTCACCCATTGTCTCTCCTCTCACTCACTGCCTCTCACCCACTGCCTCTCCTGTCACTCACCCACTGCTTCTCACCCACTGCCTCTCAACCACTGCCTCTCACTCACTGCCTCTCACCCACTGCCTCTCCTCTAACTCAATGCCTCTCACCCACTGTCTCTCCTCTCACTCACTGCCTCACACCCACTGCCTCTCACCCACTGCCTCTCCTCTCACTCACTCACTGCCTCTCACCCACTGCCTCTCCTGTCACTCACCCACTGCCTCTCACCCAATGTCTCTCCTCTCACTCACTGCCTCTCACCCACTGCCTCTCCTCTCACTCACTGCCTCACACCCACTGCCTCTCACCCACTGCCTCTCCTCTCACCCACTGCCTCTCCTCTCACTCACTCACTGCCTCTCACCCACTGCCTCTCCTCTCACTCACTGCCTCTCACCCATTGCCTCTCACCCAATGGCTCTCCACTCACTCACTGCCTCTCACCCACTGCCTCTCCTCCTAACTCAATGCCTCTCACCCACTGTCTCTCCTCTCACTCACTGCCTCACACCCACTGCCTCTCACCCACTGCCTTTCCTCTCACTCACTCACTGCCTCTCACCCAATGTCTCTCCTCTCACTCACTGCCATTCACCCACTGCCTCTCACCCACTGCCTCTCCTCTCACTCACTCACTGCCTCTCACCCACTGCCTCTCCTGTCACTCACTCACTGCCTCTCACCCACTGCCTCTCCTCTAACTCAATGCCTCTCACCCACTGTCTCACCTCTCACTCACTGCCTCACACCCACTGCCTCTCACCCACTGCCTCTCCTCTCACTCACTGCCACTCACCCACTGCCTCTCACCCACTGCCTCTCCTGTCACTCACCCACTGCCTCTGACCCAATGTCTCTCCTCTCACTCACTGCCTCTCACCCACTGCCTCTCACCCACTGTCTCTCCTCTCACTCACTGCCTCTCACCCACTGCCTCTCCTGTCACTCACTCACTGCCTCTCACCCACTGCCTCTCCTCTAACTCAATGCCTCTCACCCACTGTCTCTCCTCTCACTCACTGCCTCACACCCACTGCCTCTCACCCACTGCCTCTCCTCTCACTCACTGCCACTCACCCACTGCCTCTCACCCACTGCCTCTCCTGTCACTCACCCACTGCCTCTCACCCACTGCCTCTCCTCTCACTCACTCACTGCCACTCACCCACTGCCTCTCACCGACTGCCTCTCCTCTCACTCACTCACTGCCACTCACCCACTGCTTCTCACCCACTGCCTCTCCTCTTACTCACTGCCTCTCACCCACTGCCTCTCACCCACTGTCTCTCCTGTCACGCACTGCCTCTCACCCACTGCCTCTCACACACTGCCTCTCCTGTCACTCACTCATTGCCACTCACCCACTGCCTCTCACCCACTGCCTCTCCTGTCACTCCTTGCCTCTCACCCACTGCCTCTCCTGTCACTCACCCACTGCCTCTCACCCACTGCCTCTCCTCTCACTCACTCACTGCCACTCACCCACTGCCTCTCACCCACTGCCTCGCCTCTCACTCACTGCCTCTCACCGACTGCCTCTCACCCACTGACTCTCCTGTCACTCACCCACTGCCTCTCACCCACTGTCTCTCCTCTCACCCACTGCCACTCACCCACTGCCTCTCACCCACTGCCTCTCCTCTCACTCACTCACTGCCTCTCACCCACTGCCTCTCACCCACTGCCTCTCACCCACTGCCTCTCCTCTCACTCACTCACTGCCTCTCACCCACTGCCTCTCACTCACTGCCTCTCCTCTCACTCACTCACTGCCACTCACCCACTGCCTCTCACCCACTGCCTCTCCTCTCACTCAATGCCTCTCACCCACTGCCTCTCCTGTCACTCACTGCCTCTCACCCACTGCCTCTCCTCTCACTCACCCACTGCCTCTCACCCACTGCCTCTCCTCTCACTCACTGCTTCTCACCCACTGCCTCTCCTCTCACTCACTCACTGCCTCTCACCCACTGTCTCTCCTGTCACTCACTCACTGCTTCTCACTCACTGCCTCTCACCCACTGTCTCTCCTGTCACTCACTGCTTCTCATCCACTGCCTCTTCTCTCACTCACTGCCTCTCACCCACTGCCTCTCCTGTCACTCACTCACTGCTTCTCACCCACTGCCTCTCACCCACTGCCTCTCCTGTCACTCACTCACTGCTTCTCACCCACTGCCTCTCCTCTCACTCACTCACTGCCTCTCACCCACTGGCTCTCACCCACTGCCTCTCCTGTCACTCAGTCACTGCTTCTCACCCACTGCCTCTCCTCTCACTCACTCACTGCCTATCACCCACTGGCTCTCACCCACTGTCTCTCCTGTCACTCACTCACTGCTTCTCACCCACTGCCTCTCCTCTCACTCACTCACTGCCTCTCACCCACTGGCTCTCACCCACTGCCTCTCCTGTCACTCACTCACTGCTTCTCACCCACTGCCTCTCACCCACTGCCTCTCCTGTCACTCACTCACTGCTTCTCACCCACTGCCTCTCCTCTCACTCACTCACTGCCTCTCACCCACTTGCTCTCACCCACTGTCTCTCCTGTCACTCACTCACTGCTTCTCACCCACTGCCTCTCCTCTCACTCACTCACTGCCTCTCACCCACTGGCTCTCACCCACTGCCTCTCCTGTCACTCACTCACTGCTTCTCACCCACTGCTTCTCACCCACTGCCTCTCCTGTCACTCACTCACTGCTTCTCACCCACTGCCTCTCCTCTCACTCACTCACTGCCACTCACCCACTGTCTCTCCTGTCACTCACTGCTTCTCACCCACTGCCTCTCCTCTCACTCATTCACTGCCTCTCACCCACTGCCTCTCCTGTCACTCCCTCACTGCTTCTCATCCACTGCCTCTCACCCACTGTCTCTCCTGTCACTCACTCACTGCTTCTCATCCACTGCCTCTCCTGTCGCTCACTCACTGCTTCTCACCCACTGCCTCTCACCCACTGCCTCTCCTGTCCCTCACTCACTGCTTCTCACCCACTGCCTCTCCTCTCACTCACTGCCTCTCACCCACTGTCTCTCCTGTCACTCACTCACTGCTTCTCACCCACTGCCTCTCCTGTCACTCACTCACTGCTTCTCACCTACTGCCTCTCCTCTCACTCACTCACTGCCTCTCACCCACTGCCTCTCCTGTCACTCACCCACTGCTTCTCACCCACTGCCTCTCACCTACTGTCTCTCCTCTCACTCACTGCCTCTCACCCACTGCCTCTCCTGTCACTCACCCACTGCTTCTCACCCACTGCCTCTCCTGTCACTCACCCACTGCCTCTCACCCACTGTCTCTCCTCTCACTCACTGCCTCACACCCACTGCCTCTCACCCACTGCCTCTCCTCTCACTCACTCACTGCCTCTCACCCACTGCCTCTCCTCTCACTCAATGCCTCTCCTCTCACTCAATGCCTCTCCTCTCACTCACTGCCTCACTCACTCTCACTCACTTCCTCTCACTCACTACCTCACTCACTGCCTCTCACCCACTGCCTCACCTACTGCCTCTCACTCACCGCCTCTACATTTTAAAGTTAACATATAAATAGTTATACCATGAAATGTGTTTCCAAAAACGTTACATTGAACGCCATCCAACTTGTTATTTTATTCGTTTTAAAAAGTGGATTCGCTTCCCTTTTAAACTCACCTTGTAAATGCCTTTGTGATACCACCGTGTGGCCCTGGCGTGTACCTAAGCTGCCTGCGATAAACCAGTCACCAAAGACCTTGCTATCATAGCAAGACTGCTGACTGGAACTGCTCCTATATATATATATATATATAAAGGCCGCTTTCTGCCAGGCTTTAGCCCTCGTGTGCACTAAGCTAAACAGGCCTGAGCCAACACTTGGTCGTTTGAAACCCTTGCGCTATTGGATCGTACGTGCCCCGCTATGCGTGTATATATGTACATACAAATTTTGGGCCAACTGTGTGTGGCAAGTGAGGGCCAAAGTAGAACCGCTTCGGATGTTGAAATTATGTATCAATAGATCCCCCCCCCCCATTCCCAGTCGCCCCCCCCCCCACCCACGCACTACCCATCCGGGTGGGTTTTCGAGGTGGCTGCAAACCAGAGGCTGCAAACGAGAGAGTCCGGCATGGAGGACCTACAATCTAGATGTAGCTATTTATAGCGTGACGGGGTGTGTGAGGCTCTTGGTGTCTTTTATCCACTGGATCTGGGCCGAGGTATCACAATACAGGCGCTCGCGCAGCATTGCAAAGTCAATACAAATGCGGCTGAAATTTGAATGAGTATAAACCTCATAAAAAAATTGTACCTGCTGGCGCGCCAGCATAGATAGCCCTGACACATGGCTGTCATACGCTCTGGTGATATGACCTCATTAAGACATTGCTTACCAACCAAAGTGGTGAAAAGTAATTCCACAAGTGTTGAACGTTTCTTTCGTTGCCTTCTATGCGCTGTTCACCTTCTAAAAGATCCATCTGGACTACGCAACACGCAAATTTAAATTCTGAATAATCTGGGGGCGCACTGGGGCTAAATATCACATTTTCACATTAGTCTTTTAGCTATCAAAATCTCCCAAACAATCTTTTCACCTGTATCTGTGTTTTGCGGAGCACCAACGTCCGATCCGGGCACTATGCTTGTTTCTGGCCCATTCTGGTATCTGTGAAGGCAACTGGGTCCTAGGCTCCTTTAGCATACGAATTCCCGCTAGAGGGCGCTGTCAGTCGAGCATTTTGAAGTTAAGGACAGCAGCAGCTCCCTCTGTCGTAAGGAATTCACAGTTACAAAGTTTGGGAACCAGGCTATATTCACAAATTTACCCTGAATGAAAGATTATCATTGGGGTAAGAGGTAGTGAGTGAGACGCAGATTTTTGTTTTTTTCCTTTGCATCAAACTTGAGTCAGTAAGTTCATCCATACAATGCATGGCTATAACAATGCTTATTTAATACTCAAACAATTGATGCGCATAAGTCATGTTTTACTATGTTTTTTTGTTTTTTTTGTAGTATGTTAATAGCATATATATCAATCTGCGCCTGGTCAAAGCGTGTATCCCCGTCACGCATGTCTTTGCCTCTGGCTCCAGGGAATCGGGGGAGCCCCCTTGGTGGCCAAGTGGGTAGACCACTCAACGGTAGCCCTGAAACATGCCTCTCTGGGCACGCTCTGTAATACCGAGCGTGCCCAGAGAGGCATGTTTCAAGGCTAACTCAACGGCAGATCAATATAGGTCGACACCCGGTCTAGGCGATCTCATCTGGGACATACTGCATCCTAATCATGCATCGTCTCCGCTGGTTCCGTGGCCGAACATAACCCTCGTGGGACCTAAAACAACAATCGTCTCGTTTCATTTCCAGGGAATCGAGCGTACGGACGATGATCACCAGCTGGACGACGTCTTCGTCCAACGAGCCATCAATGTCCAATCAGAATCCAAGATGGCGGACCGAGAGAGGAGCCTGGCGATTAATGGTACTGGTCCGTGCGCCTCCTAATTGAGCTCCGTCATATCATTTTACATCCACGATCGCTCTTTGGCCACTTGCGTCATTGTGTGCACAAACGCGGCATAAAATATCATTTGATAAAAATTCATTGTGTACTTTATTTTTATCTAAGATCTTTCTCAATTAAATCGGGTTTTGACCTCACCAGAATGAAATTCCAGTACGTATCGCCAATGAACGAATTTTCATGCCACTTCAGTTGGAAGGCTATTTTGTGATTGCTTTGGATTGCAGAGCATCGCAAAATGCAATCAGCCGTAGAGAAGTGTGGACACTGCTTCGAAAATGTGGCCAAGCATCTGATAATTTGTATCGGGTCGAAGGTAAGACACGTGTTTTGGGCTCATGGTGTTCTGACCTACAAATCATACCCTCCCTTTCTACGTGTGTTATGCGTACATGAAACGCTCTGGCTTAGGACTCGACGACGCGATAGGTTTTCCCTAATCTGCTAAATGTGTGCGCTCCAGGCGTGAAGCAATGCCAGGTCTGTCGCAAGTCGTATGATCCATCACGCTACGCTATTTGTCTAAACCAGCTCAAGCCCGGTTGACTAACTAATATTATTATTTTAATTCAGAAGTCTACGGTAATGCTGTACTCACATGCTGTAACGGTAAATTCAATAGGCTACGGTACTTGCACATAGGGGATATCACTCTCTCAGTAGAGGGGCGCTGGTTCCTCAAAGTAAAGATATTTGAGCTGCGCCTATGATCTGAGCATTTTGTTCTTATGCATCACGACAGACTTGGCATTGCCTTAAACTGGAGCGCACACAAGTGTCGTAATCGCCACGTTGCAGGTTAAATCTATCAAGTCGGCCTGTCCTGCCATATGTGAGGGTTGGGTGGGGGGTTTTACACAATCATCTGCTACAGATAGGGACAATAGCTTATGTGACACATCAATCAATAACAAACAGGAACAGTAATTAAGGATTAAATGAAGGAATGTTCATATGTAGAGATTCAAGGACACAAATTCAGGTTTATTCATTATATTAATTTATCTATATTGGGGAATATCAACTGATTGTCGTTAACGGGATTTCGAAGCCTCCTTGCCGGAGAGTGTTCGAATGTTTATTGCTATTCCGACGGCAAAGGCGCCTTAAAGTAATATGTTCTGTAATTTTTGGTATTACCATTCTCTTCTCCATGTCAAATGAGTCTATTCTGTCTTGAATTTAAATCCTGAAAGCCTGTGGGCTATCCGGAGAGAAGCAAATTTGTTCACCGGAGCAGAAATTGGTGGCCGGCTTTATATTCCTATGCGCCTGTTCGCTGTTTGGTATTCTGTGTGATGTCGACCGCGACTCGCTATCACGTCCGCGCGCGATAAAATAGTCCGCGCAGTTTTATGTTGAATTGTTGTTTTACAGACTCGACGAGATATAAATCATATGCATCATAATTTTGAGATATTTTTGGTCTTAATTCAAAAATGTAAAAAAATCAAAGATGGCGCATGTAAATATACTACTTTATTAGTAACATAATAGTTAAGTTCTTGAATGTTTTAGTAACATGATGGAGTGTGATGCTGCTACTGTTACAGTGTTACGTCTCTCTACCGAACCACCGTTCGCTCACCGAGGGTCACTGCTTGATTGTTCCCATGAAGCATGTGTCACAAGCCACCATTCTGGACGAAGACGTATGGGAAGAGATGCAGGTGGGTTTGCTTAAAGGTTGCTCATCGACTTAAGTTTGGCTTCTTCAGAAGCTAAATGCCGGGCAACAAATCGGAGTAGTTAAATCACGATAAAAGGTGCAAATTATCCATCGTTCGAGGGAGACGGACGGATGCCAAACAAAGCTTCAACCGGCCAGAGCCTTGAACCCCCTGTTAAGTGTCAGAGCATTGGACGAAAAGACCTTCTTGTGCCACTATTGACATTGTAAGCCATATCAAGGTTACCGTCCATTGATCGTGTCTCTGGTGATACTGGGGCCGGCCCGGTAGCTCAGTGGGTTAGAGCGCTCGCGTTGAGTGCTCTGGGGCCGTATTCATAATCCCCTCGTAAGTTACGCACGAAAAGTGCATTTTCATCTTAGCTTCACCAGCTCGTTGTGGGTGTGATCATGATTAAGAAATCCCCTTCAATGTAATTTTAGCACTTTCATAATTCCAAAAATCCACTTCTACTTAGGAATTTTGAACCCGATAATCGTTCGACAAATCGTGCTCTTAGCGCTAAGTCTAGGGGCGTAGCCTAAGTGTTGATTATGAATACGGCCCCTAGCCACGTGAGAGGCTAACGGCATGTTGATCGGTGGTTCGAGCCTCGCTGTGGCCATGTCTCTGTGGTCGCAGGATAAAGATCCCATGTCTTTCTTCGTAAAGAGTGGGGGTTTACCCCCGGAGACATGACTCAAATCTCTCTCCCTTTTCCCATTGACGCGATATGACCAAAAGCATCCTGAATAACCAACCAATCAACCGGTGATATCAGTTTGTATGTCTACACTAATAGAATCATCGCAATGTATGTAGGAGGGTTGTTACGAGGTACTGGGCTTGTGTTAACTTGAATCAGCCAGTGAGTGAGTGAGATTTCTAGATTGTGTGTTTTTTGTGTGGCCTTACGGACCCGGTCCACGTGCGGGGGCATGACTGGCCAGTCACCCCGCTCCCTCCCCGCCCTACTTTCATTATCAGCGTACCGTCTGACCTTCCTGGGGCACGTTTGCCGTAGGGGCGCCTCTCTACTAGTGGCACCTCTGTACTAGTGGCACCTCTGTACTAGTGGCACCTCTGTACTAGTGGCGCCTCTGTACTAGTGGCGCCTCTGCACTAGTGGCGCCTCTGTACTAGTGGCACCTCTGTGCTAGTGGCGCCTCTGTACTAGTGGCGCCTCATTACTGGTGTCGCCTCAGTACTAGTGGCGCCTCTGTACTAGTGGCGCCTCAGTACTAGTGGCGCCTTAGTACTAGTGGCCTCTGTACTAGTGGCGCCTCAGTACTAGTGGCCTCTCTGTACTAGTGGCGCCTCGGTACTAGTGGCGCCTCTGTACTAGTGGCGCCTCTGTACTAGTGGCCTCTGTACTAGTGGCCTCTCTGTACTAGTGGCGCCTCTGTACTAGTGGCCTCTCTGTACTAGTGGCGCCTCAGTACTAGTGGCGCCTCAGTACTAGTGGCTTCTCTGTACTAGTGGCGCCTCTGTACTAGTGGCACCTCTGTACTAGTGGCTTCTCTGTACTAGTGGCGCCTCTGTACTAGTGACGCCTCTGTACTAGTGGCGCCTCTGTACTAGTGGCGCCTCTGTACTAGTGGCGCCTCAGTACTAGTGGCGCCTCAGTACTAGTGGCACCTCTGTACTAGTGGCGCCTCTGTACTAGTGGCGCCTCAGTACTAGTGACGCCTCTGTACTAGTGGCACCTCTGCACTAGTGGCGCCTCAGTACTATTGGCTTCTCTGTACTAGTGGCGCCTCTGTACTAGTGGCACATCTGTACTAGTGGCTTCTCTGTACTAGTGGCGCCTCTGTACTAGTGGCGCCTCAGTACTAGTGGCTTCTCTGTACTAGTGGCTTCTCTGTGCTAGTGGCGCCTCTGTACTAGTGGCGCCTCTGTACTAGTGGCACCTCTGTACTAGTGGCGCCTCTGTACTAGTGGTGTCTCAGTACTAGTGGCGCCTTAGTACTAGTGGCGCCTTAGTACTAGTGGCCTCTGTACTAGTGGCGTCTCAGTACTAGTGGCCCCTCTGTACTAGTGGCGCCTCAGTACTAGTGGCGCCTCTGTACCAGTGGCACCTCTGTACCAGTGGTGCCTCTGTACTAGTGGCGCCTCTGTACTAGTGGCGCCTTAGTACTAGTGGCCTCTGTACTAGTGGCGTCTCAGTACTAGTGGCGCCTCTGTACCAGTGGCACCTCTGTACCAGTGGTGCCTCTGTACTAGTGGCGCCTCTGTACTAGTGGCACCTCTGTACTAGTGGCGCCTCTGTACTAGTGGCACCTCTGTACTAGTGGCGCCTCTGTACTAGTGGTGCCTCAGTACTAGTGGCCTCTCTGTACTAGTGGCGCCTCTGCACTAGTGGCGCCTCTGTACTAATGGCACCTCTGTACTAGTGGTGCCTCAGTACTAGTGGCCCCTCTGTACTAGTGGCGCCTCAGTACTAGTGGCGCCTCTGTACCAGTGGCACCTCTGTACCAGCGGTGCCTCTGTACTAGTGGCGCCTCTGTACTAGTGGCACCTCTGTACTAGTGGCGCCTCTGTACTAGTGGCGCCTCAGTACTAGTGGCCCCTCTGTACTAGTGGCACCTCTGTACTAGTGGCGCCTCTGCACTAGTGGCTTCTCTGTACTAGTGGCACCTCTGTACTAGTGGCGCCTCTGCACTAGTGGCGCCTCAGTACTAGTGGTGCCTCTGTACTAGTGGCGCCTCTGTACCAGTGGCACCTCTGTACTAGTGGCGCTTCTGCACTAGTGGCCCCTCTGTACTAGTGGCACCTCTGTACTAGTGGCGCCTCTGCACTAGTGGCTTCTCTGTACTAGTGGCCCCTCTGTACTAGTGGCGCCTCAGTACTAGTGGCTTCTCTGTACTAGTGGCGCCTCAGTACTAGTGGCTTCTCTGTACTAGTGGCTTCTCTGTACTAGTGGCACCTCTGTACCAGTGGCGCCTCTTTACTAGTGGCCCCTCTGTACTAGTGGCGCCTCTCTACTAGTGGTGCCCTGCTATTACCGCCTCTGTGATAGTGGCGCCCTGTTCTAGTGGCGCCTCTGTGGTAGTGGCGCCCTGTTCTAGTGGCGCCTCTGTACTAGTGGTGCCCTGTTCTAGTACCGCCTCTGTGCTATTCGGCCTTACCCCACACACGTTCCGACGAAACAGCTTCATGCTGTAGCATATATAGGGTGCGGGGAAAAACTTTTTTTAAACAATTAATCCTTCTGCGGCCGACTTATTTTCGCGATGTCCTAAACCAGGCCCCGTGTGTTGCGGCGTCCCCATTATAAAAGCGTCTGATAACATCAGCATGGCGAACATCACCGGCGACACAGTGACAAAGTGACGGTGTTCAGGATGTAACTAGCTGCACAGACTCGCTTTGGATATGTACACAGTGTGCACAAACAATATTATTCGCTTTCCAACCGTGATAAAGACGTTATTCAATTGATGGTATAATTCCATATTTCTTAGGTTCTGACAACGTTTGTGTTTTATTGACGGCAGACAATGATATCGATGACCTTATATATAATTATACCTGCCACCGACCCTCTTGCCAGCGGTTCTGCCAAAGTAATATTATCCGTATTTCTTTCGTGGTATTCAGGGGCGGATCTAGGAATTTGTCAGGGGGGGGGGGGGGGCTCGGAGAAGCCGACTTTAACAGTGTATGTTCAGGTTCCCAAGGGGGGTGGGGTTGTTGCTCTCTAAAGTCTTGTGACCCCGGGGGCGGGGGGGGCTTGAGCTTGGAGAACCCGACTTTAACAGTGTATGTTTTTCACTGAATACTTGGGACTTTAACATGTATGTTAACATGTGTGTTCTGGTTCCCATCCCATGGGGGGGGGGGGTGCCCCCCTTACCCCCCTAACCCCCCCCCCCCCTCCCAAGATCCGCCCCTGGTATTTAAACTATCAATCGACGATTGTCGGCAGTAAACTACGCTGTATCGACGCCAACGCCTCTGCCACGCAGGCTTGCTTATATTCCTAATTATAGAGGCATGTTCACACATCGAACCGATGATCTCCTGCACATCCGTGTGTTGTGTTGTATAGAGGTCATTGCGTGGGTCGATGCATGGGTATCTGGAATATGATCTCACCATTTTGTGCCTGAAATTATGAAATAGTGAGTCATCGCTGAGCCTGGGGCTTATTTCACGTACATAGTTTAGCCGGCTACGGGGCTTAGTGGGCTAAAATTGCCCATCATTTACATGGTAACTGTAATCGACTAAACACCGTAATCGGCTAAACAGCGTTCGGAAAATGCGCCACGTCCCTTGGCGGTGAAAAAAAAAGGAGACAAAAAACGGTGGTTTACATGGCCAAATAACTGAGGGGGCGGGTTTGGGGTGGAGGGGGTCCCCTTAGTGGAAGAGATCCGGTTCGGTAACGTTGATAGCTCAGTTTATATGGCCAAATAGCTGAGGGGGCGGGTTTGAGGTGGAGGGGGTCCCCTTAGTGAAAGAGATCCGGTTCGGTAACGTTGATAGCCAGTGGGGGTCGGGGTGGTGGGTCAAGCTCAAGCTCAATCAATATGGACCAGGATTCGATCCAAGATCATGCTCAACTTCCAACTATGACGAATATTTCATATCTATTGTTGTTTCCTTCAATTATGTTCCCTGTACGATCCTGGACTCATTTTTTTTTTTTTTTTTTTTTTTTTTTTTTTTTATTTCGTTGAAATGATAGTCATACAATATTGTTCCAATACAGTTTTGTTACAGAACGTAGTTGCACAGTTGACGCTAGCATAACACATACACCATTTACTTGAGCTTGATAAATTAGGACTCAGATGAAGGAGGCTGACAAAAGACACCCCATCTTTCTTGAAATATATTTGACTGCCCTCTCATTAGTAGGATGTGTTTCTCCATAAGAATATGGTACTGCAAGATTACCTTAAACCCAGGGAAGCTAATTGGTTGGATCTTGCATTGCTGTGTATGAATGAAATGTTTTCCAAGCAGCAAGCAATTATTTAATGTATAATTGTCCGTCCCATCACCTAGAATTATTCGTTTTTCCGACAGATCGATCCTGTCATTAATTATATTTTCCCACCAGTGCACAAAACAATTCCAGAAACGTTTTACCACAGGGCATTGCACAAATCTATGTGCTATGGTGTCGATTTCCGAGCAATAGTCACAGATGTTGCTGTCTACCAATCCCATTTTATGCAGCCTGCTCTTATATGGTACAAACCTATATAGTACAGAGAATTGAAACGACTGTAATTTGGTCTCGAAACTATTTTTAAAAGGTAATAAACAGTAATTAGACCATTCATTTTCTGAAAAACTAAACATTTCCATCCATTTATTGCGCTGTATAATAGTTATTGGTTTCGGAGTGAGTTTCCAATAAATACTTCTACATGTGTATTCTGTTTCACAATTCAGATTTATCGAGCCTATTCTTTCTCCACCTTGGAGGGTTATCTTCCAACTGCGGGGTATAGCTGACCTCAGGCCATAGTACTCTAAAAAGTGGAAATGTACTCCATATCTCAACCTTAACTGGTCATCTGAGAGCAGCAAATTATCACCGCCAATGATGTCATGTATAGTCTTGACGCGTTTGCTGTACCAATGCTCATAAAACACTGTATTGCCATTTATTTTAATAAACGGATTAAACCATAGCGACTCGGATAAAATTTCGCTTTTTGTAACAGGGGCCTTCTTTGACTTTAACTCAGCCCAGAAGAGAACAAGTTCTTTATAAAACATTGGTAAATCATTTAAAAACGAGGCAGGAACCGCGAATCTGGTGTTAAATAAATCATTCATTAGTATATATGGAAAGAAAGTCTGTGCGCAGTCCTTCCATGCTTTCTTTTCATCATTGCAAATTCTCTTCATAAAACTTAATCTGAGTGATTTAACTTGGTTAATATAGATAGGAGCTTTCAAGCCTCCTTCATTTATTGGCTGAGCCATAACTTGTAATTTAACTTTAGGTGTTGAGTTTTTCCACAGGAAAGAATTTATTACACGCTGAATTTCATTTATTGTTTGGGTTGGTAGATACATGTTCGTTGCTATATATGTTAGCTTTGACAGTGCCAGGGATTTCAAGACTAAGATTCGACCTATTAGAGTTAATTCACGCATTTTCCAGAGGTTAAGACACTTTTTGAGAGACTCAAGCTTTGAGCCTAAATTTAAAGTTGCCATCTCATATACGTCTAAAGTGAAAACTATTCCTAATGTAGAGAAACACTGAGTTTTACACCATTTGACTTTTAAAGTTCCGGGACAGTTGCTTGCATTAGATCCAATCCAGATGGCTTCTGTTTTCCCTAAATTGCACTTTAAACCTGATATTTTGGAGAAATCATTGATTTTTTTCAAAAGATTTTCTGCGGATTTTTCATCAGCCAGGAACGATGAGGTGTCATCCGCTAACTGTGATAGTTTAACTAGTCTTTCGTCTACTTTAATACCTTTAATGCTGTCATCTCGTCGGACCGCAATAGCCAGGAGTTCTACTGTTAAGACAAACAAGAAAGGCGCTAACGGGCACCCCTGCCTCACACTCCGTTGTAAGCGGAACCATTCAGTTGTGTAACCATTATTCATCACGCAACTTAGGCTTCCCCCATAAAGGGTTTTCACAGCGTTCCTAAATCTATGACCAAAATTAAAAGATGCAAGAGTCTCGTCAATATATGCCCATTCAACAGAGTCAAAGGCTTTTTCAAAATCTATTAGGAGAATTAATCCTGGTATGTTCCTTGCGCTTGAAATTCTTAGAACATCTGAGATGAGTCTAATGTTCTCCCCAATGTATCTTTCTTTTATATAGCCAGTTTGGTCCGAGTGGATTAATTTAGTTAGTAGAGGTTGAATTCTCTTAGCTAGGGCCTTTGTAGCAATTTTGTAATCGACATTTAACAGTGATATAGGCCTCCAATTTTTCAAACGTGCCCTATCTTTGTCTTTTTTAGGAATTAATGATATGAGGCCTCTTTTTTGATCCATAGACAAATGTCCATGATCTAGAGCATAATTCAAGCTCTCTGTCACTAACTCTGATAACTGTTTCCAAAAGAATTTATAATATTCGACTGTCAACCCATCAGTGCCTGGAGTTTTATTATTTTTAGAGTCTTTTATAGCTCTACCCAGTTCCTCCACTGAAAAATTTAATTCGCATAGCTCCTGCTCTGCGTCGCTTAACTGTGGAATATCAGGATTAGTTAAAAACGTTTCACTTAGAGCTTGATATCTCGTTTTTGGTAAAGGTTCCCTTTTGGAGGAGTAGAGATTTTTATAAAACATAAATTCTTCCTTTAGTATTTCAGACGGAACTGCCGTTGTATTGGTGTCATTGAGCTTCAGTTTTAGTATACATTTGTTTTTATAATTCCTCTTTCCCAGTCCAAGGAAATACTTTGTCGACCGTTCACCCTGCTCAGCCCAAGTGGCTCTGGAACGTATTATAGCTCCTTTGGTTTTAACATTTGATATCTCTTCTAATCCTGGACTCATGTCCACATATGTAAGTACGCAAGTGGATTAAAACACCGATTCACCTGGTTACTTAACAGGGGTGCATCCAAGGTGGGGGGCCGACTCGCCCCCCCCCCCCTTTCAGGGCCTAAATTTATACCAGTTAACAAATGAAAACTAAAAAGCTAGGCCATTACTCGAAACCGCCCCCCCCCCTTTACCAGCATATCTGAAACCGACCCTGCTTACTTATGTCTAGTGGTCGTTCCCAGGGGTGACTTGGTAAGCTACTTGGTATTCTATATCCCGTGCGATATTCACAAACTTCAGTTTATATATAAAATAGTTGTCACTAAACTACCATAAGGCGTTCCCTTTGCTTTAAATTACATGTATCCCTTATCTAACCTATTTTTTGGTATTTTTCGGTTGTTTACGTAAAATGAATCTGGTGTGATATGTCCTTTCTCTGGCCAGATGTTCCGCCGTTGTCTGACGCGGATGTTCGAGAGTCGAGAGGAAGATTGTGTCTTCATGGAGACCTCGATGAACCTGCGTCGCTTCCCCCACATGGTGCTGGAGTGTGTTCCCATGGAGAGGTCCATAGGAGACATGGCCCCGATCTACTTCAAGGTACAGTCTACCAGAGAGACACGGCACAGCCCGTCTCTCCTCAGTCAAAACGACCAATGGTCATGCACAGGGGGTCGTAATTAATGCATGTTTTTGTCGTGTCATACATGGGGCTTATATAGTGATGTGTTTATGCCGTGTCATACGCGGGGCGTAGATAATGATATGGCGTGTCATACTCGTGGCTTTGATAATGATTATGTTTATGGCGTGTCATACTCGTGGCTTTGATAATGATTATGTTTATGGCGTGTCATACACGGGGCTTGTATAGTGATATGTTTATGGCGTGCCATACACGGGGCTTAAATAATGACATGTTCATGACGTGTCATACTCGTGGCTTAATGATATTTTTATGGCGTGTCATACACGTGGTTTTGATAATGACATGTTTATGGCGTGCAATACACGGGGCTTGTATAGTGATATGTTTATGGCGTGCCATACACGGGGCCTAAATAATGACATGTTTATGACGTGTCATACTCGTGGCTTAATGATATTTTTATGGCGTGTCATACACGTGGTTTTGATAATGACATGTTTATGGCGTGCAATACACGGGGCTCAGATAATGATATGTTTATGGCGTGTCATACACGGGGCTCAGATAATGATATGTTTATGGCGTGTCATACACGGGGCTTTGACAATAATATGTTAATGGCGTGTCATACACGGGGCTCAGATAATGATATGTTTATGGCGTGTCATACACGGGACTTAGATAATGACATGTTTATGGCGTGTCATACTCGTGGCTTAATGATATTTTTATGGCGTGTCATACACGGGGCTTTAATAATGACATGTTTATGGCCTGTCATACACGGGGCTGAGATAATGACATGTTTTTGTCGTGTCATACACGGGGCTTTGATAGTGACATGTTTATGTCATGCCATACACGGGGCTTAGATAATGACATGTTTATGGCGTGTCATACTCGTGGCTTAGATAATGATATGTTTATGGTGTGTCATACCCGGGCTGATTCATATCGTGAGGATTTTTATAAACTGAGGCTTGTAGATATTAATGCTTATAGTCGTCGGGTCATACACAGTCCGGGATTGGTTATATACAGATTATATCCTCCATTACCGGTGAAATTGTCACAGAGAAGTAAGTCGCAATACGTTATTTATCACCTTCAAGTGTTTTTTCCGGAGATGCAAGTGTTTACCGCGAAACTATAGATTAACACGAAATGGCTGCTTTCAGAAAGCCATACAGGAAGTTGGGCCTGAATGGGCGCAGAACAAGAAGTTGGTAGACCTCAGTAAGAAGGACGTCAGGAGGGCGGTGAGTAGACATAAGCATAGCTATCCCATCAGCACCCCTCCCCCCGACCCCCACCCGTCGCGTCGTCCAACTGGCCTCCACTCCCACCCCACCACCCATCCCTCCACTCCCTCCACTCCCGCCTCCTCCCCATCCCTCCACTCCCCCCATCCCTCTACTCCCGCCTCCTCCCCCATCCCTCCACTCCCCCCATCCCTCCACTCCCGCCTCCTCCCCCATCCCTCCACTCCCGCCTCCTCCCCCATCCCTCCACTCCCCCCATCCCTCCACTCCGGCCTCCTCCCCCATCCCTCCACCACCCCATCCCTCCACTCCCGCCTCCTCCCCCATCCCTCCACTCCCCCCATCCCTCCACTCCCGCCTCCTCCCCCATCCCTCCACTCCCCCCATCCCTCCACTCCCGCCTCCTCCCCCATCCCTCTACTCCCGTCTCCTCCCCCATCCCTCCACTTCCTCCATCCCTCCACTCCCCCCATCCCTCCACTCCCGCTCCCCTCCCCCCAAAGAGTTTTGAACCATTGTTGCATGTATGCGTACAATGCAATGCCTTATGATCTCCAGCATAGCCTCTCGCTCTTCCACGTTAGGGCGTCTTCGCATCGCTCACGTAGGACTCATGCTTATCATTTACTACAATGGTCCATTTCGTGAACGGCGTAAATATCGCGCAATGATAAAAGCATGATGTATTGAGACCCAAGGCAAGATTTTGTACGATGTTTTACCATGTGGCTGAAACTACTAAGGCTGTACAACTGGATTTAACACACCCACTCCCGTACTGACCCGTGTGCGAAAATGGTCCTTGCAGCACGCGAAGGGGAGAGTGAAGGGTGCGTGTCGATGGATTCTGCGTGGATACCACGTCTCATTTCCGTTCGTTAACTTCAGATTCCTAAGGGTTTCCCGTACTTCTCCGTGGACTTTGGGTTACAAGGCGGTTTCGGTCACGTGATTGAAGACGAACAGACCTTCCCGCCGTATTTTGGACGGGTAAGTACAGATTGAGATCGTTGGTCAAAATTCGTAAGAAGTTTCTTAGTTCCTGTACAGCAGGTCCATGGTGCCACAGATTAACCGCAGAGCAGTAGCTGCAGAATCATCCGTAATCTTCAAACCCTGATAGGTCCTGTATTCTTCTAGGCTACATAACGTCTTCTCGTCTGTTGTCATCATATTTAGACCGAATTTACCCCATGGCGACGATTTGAAAAGGTTACAAATAAACAATCAAACAATAGCTACAAATACATTTGCTCTCCAAGAACCAAACCTCAAAGCCGTTGTAATGCCAATTTAGTTTGGCAATTAGCCTTGTGTTTCCGTATTGTACAACAATGAGACTAAATTTTCAGCGATTTTCTAATTAGACCAAATACAGTGCCAAGACCCTATGTTAGACCAAATACAGTGCCAAGACCCTATGTTAGACCACAATGCCAAGACCTATGTTAGACCACAATGCCAAGACCCTATGTTAGAACACAGTGCCAAGACCCCATGTTAGACCACAATGCCAAGACCCTATGTTGGATCACAATGCCCAAACCCTATGTTAGACCACAATGCCAATACCCTATGTTAGACCACAATGCTAAGACCCTATGTTAGACCACAATGCCAAGACCTATGTTAGACCACAATGCCAAGACCCTATGTTAGACCACAATTCCAAAACCCTATGTTAGACCACAATGCCAAGAACTTATGTTAGAGTATATACAGTGCTGATGTATCCATGGTAACAGTTGATGCTACTTGGCTTGCAGGAGATCGTGGGAGGGATGCTGGATTTGGAGCCCCAGCTGTGGAGGAAACCTCATCGGGAAAACTTCGAGGACCAGCGCAAGAAAGTGCTTCAGTTTGCCGAGTGGTGGAAACCCTACGACTGGACCCAGTCTCTAGGTGGTGGCCACAGCCCCTGACCCCCGTGCAGTCCCCTGATCCCCGGGCCGTCCCCAGTCAGAGCTCGGTCCCACAGCCCCTGACTCCCGGGCAGTCCCCAGTCACAGCTTTGTCCCACAGCCCCTGAACCTCGAGCCGTCCCCAGTCACAGCTCGGTCCCACAGCCCCTGACCCTCGGGCCGTCCCCAGTCATAGCTCGGTCCCACAGACAATGCCGCTATTGGGTGGGTGGACGGGGGGGGGGGGGCAGATTCATATGTCGCAAAGAACGAAAAATAAATATTGGAATGGCAGAATGTCGAGGTTCTGTACTAATTGTGGCAAGCGTATTGGCAATATGCATTTATATCTGTAGAAGACAAGGACGAGGAAAGTGGGCGGAAATCTTGCAGAAACACTGAATGTTCATCAATGACTAAGACGTGAAGGGAGAGACTGTGTGCCAGAGGAATTTGCTATGAAAATAAAACCACTTTGAAATATCTGAATTGTTTGCTCTTTGAAAATAAATGTCTGACAAACTGTCTTTGTTGTGTAGTCACTTCTTATTAAAACGAATTAATTTGTGTTACATGCCGAAGAAAGAGATCGTCCACGAGCCAAGGCCAAGCTGTGAGTGCGGCAATGCTATCAACCATTTTTCATCTCCAGGGATGTATACCTTAATTAACAAAAATCATCATGAGCATTCATGCCCTTAGATGGTACCGATCAACCCTACTGGCTCATGGACTAAGAGGGGCGGGTCACTTTGGGTGGACTGAGCTTCGAAGAAATTCCGAAACAGCGGGATTTGCACCACAAAATGGGGCGAGAAGGATGGGTGAGGAGGGAATAATGCAGATGTTATGCCTACTTGTAAACAAAACACTTAAAAACTATTATATAGACATGTACAACATCAGTTTTGTAACAGAAACAAACCTTAATCCTTTTTTTATTACTTCCTGACAAGTAATGACTAATCACATAAGTAACCTTTTTTCAAAGGCAAAAATAGTGCAGCCTGTCACCAAAAATTCATCTGAAAACATGTGTTTTCACTGACTCGATGACTGGGGACTGGGACTGAAAAATAATTAGAATGGCTTATGACATCATGTGATGACCTTGCACATGTGCAGTGATAAACTTCCTGTAAAAAAAATGGTGGCAAGTTGTCCATTTTTAAGCCAGTTGGCAATTTTGGCTCCTTTTGAAGACTTTAACAACATTGGAAGAGTTCATACATCAGTAATTATATATAGGAAAGTACTTTTACATTGTTGAAACTAATTATGAAAGCTATGCTTGGAAAAAAAACTGTCAAATCGGTTATAATGTTTTTTTTGCAGGGATGAAATGGTAAAATGAGAAGCTTTGCATACTCAGTGCGACAGATTACTGAGGGGAGGGAACACCTTTTTTTTGATCTCCGCGATTGGCATTCAGGAATTCTTGGAGATTAGCTGTTGGCATTTTTGAGGGATCGTTATCCGTACAATTCTTTGTTCAACGCGAACACCCTTTGCCTATTTACCGCGATCCGTTATAGCAGTCTGTGAATTCCTCGATATTTGCGATATCACTTTTAAGGTGTTTTTTTTGCGCCCCGTCTTGAACAGTCCTCATCTTGGAGATTCGATATTGCTCTAATTCTTGGGGGTTCGCGATTGACCCCCGCCCCCCCCCCCCCCCCCAACCCCCATTATTTAGGGCGTGTTCGATTTACATGACTGGTTCGACAGGAGAAGAACCGAAACCGGTTTGCTCGGAACCGTGAAACTATCGAAAGAGCTGGTTTGACGCTTTCGGCTCCGCGGAACCAGTTCAATCAACACATACGCCATAGTTAATCATAAATGAATAGAGAATTATGGACAAAAGTATGACACTAATTTATTTACGGACAGTCCAATCTCGGGTAGAAAGTGAAACAGACGGCATATATATGCTGGCATAAATATATAAGCACATGGACATTGACAAAATAAAAAAAATTGTAAACTGTAAATAAATGAAACTATGTGTTCGCCTTTAGGTGGGCAAGCCGTTGAAACCGGTTTCAAAAACGGTTTCGGTTTCCCGTCGGTTTCAGGTAAATCGAACACACCCTCAGTGTATCATTTTCATATAGCAATAAGTCTACGCGAACTTCTTGCTGCGTTAACCTGGGTTGCCTTGCGGTGCCCGCTCAACCGCCGCGTACAATGTGTTTGCGGGCATATCCACGAATTAGATAACCTTAATTTGGGAATAGTAGCACACCCTAAATAGGATCAAATATTGACAAATCAAAGATAATTATTATACATTAATTTATCCGATCATGTGGTTAAACAGGTCTACCACGTGCGTTATGTCCGACAAACAAGTCCGACAAAAAAAAGCAGCATGTCACTTTCTTTTCAGTTTCAGACATAAAAACTTCCCAATTGTTCCTACGATCAGTCAATTTTATACTCATTATAACGAAATACTCAAGCGTGGGCGGCGCTTAGCTCGGAACGATCTCCTGATGTCGAGTCAGCCACTGACCTATTCTGCTTTTCTGTTAAATGGCCGGGTGATGTGAGCCATACTAACCAGGCAATTAGGCCAGAAGGAATGGTTTGAATTCACTGTTTTATGTAGTAACACTATAAACTTTATTTATTTAACCAGGTTACTAATATCGAACACACATATATAAACGGCCACCTCGTAATTACTTGCACTTTTAAGAAAAATACATAAAAAAACACAAGTCGAGGTGGTCACAAAAACACGTGGTGCTAAGAAAAACACGTGGTGCTAAGAAAAACACGTGGTACTGGCCGTACTGGTTGCCAAGGAAAGACCATGGGTATAACACGGTTAAATGTGCCGGTGATTATGGCTAACTTAATTGGTTAATGGTTTTACCGGCGTTATATTATTAATGAAACCGTTAGATCTATTCTACCGTTAGAAGCTTATGATGCGTTATTATTTGTTCATGCGTGAGAAAGGACACGAATATGTACATTAAGGGTTCCGGGGCAATGAGCATAAGCCACACGCAGCTTACGCAGGACATTTGGCCGGCCCATTATACAACTACTGGCGTGGTGGCAATTGTATCTGGCCTATATATCGCTACTGCTGTTATATCTTATTGGAATGGCAAATAAAACATTGGTAACCCATCAGTAACTGTGCAACGACTCCTGAAAATATCGAAATGGTTTTACTTCCAGCAGCTGTTGCGGATCAGTGGTATGGTTTGACGTCCCAGAGCTGTTCTAGATCAGCGGTGTGGTTTCATTCACATCAGAGACGTTCATGAGAGGGCCGATGACATGATTTGATGAGGAGAGATCGGGGCCGTTGTCTCCTGCAAGTGACCCGAGAGGACCTCGCAGATGTGGCTGGGGTCCGATCTTCTCGACGGGCAGCGCGTACAGCAGGTTGTCCATGAAGTGTCTGTTGTCGCTCTCGATGTAGGTGAAGTGTCTCAGGTAGTCTCTCAGCGAGGTCGACTGCTCATCCACAGGGATCGGCTCCATCATGATGGTAATCAGGCGGTGTTTGTTCTCCTGGAGGTCGATGTTGAGAGCCGTGGTGAACTCCCACATGCAGGTGTCACTGGCGGCGAAGCGACGGGACAAGACACACAGCGTCCGTTTGCTGCGGTCTACAGCCAGACCCACGTTCTCGGTGATAGGTCTCCCGGCGATGAAGTCCCTCTTGTGGAACAACGTTCCGAACCCCTCGGCCTCCATGTCGTGGACGAGCCGCCTCACCCAGGTCTCGTCATCGTTAGCGTACGAGACGAACACGTCGAAGTGTTTCTCCTCTCCGTCGCACTCATCCCGGTTAAAGGGATGCCATTTCAAGTTGGCGAAGAGCCAGACCCTGTAGCAGTACACGAGGAGGGTTGGGACCAGCAGGAGGACAAGGACACCTCCGACGGTGACCCCCACGGCTATGATCAGTTTCCTTGTGTTGTCCGCCTCATCGTCACGGCAGAAGTCCTCATCGGGCACCGAGATTATGTTCTTATTCTTAAGATTCGTCGGGTAACTTGACTCCCCGCACAGTATGCCGCTCCGGGATTTCAGGACGTTCTTGATGCTGATGAGCCACTTTTTAAACCAAACTTTGCTACACTTACACAACCAGGGGTTCCCGTAAAGGGACAGACTTGTCATGTTCCCCACGTCTGTGCCGTTAATGGCATCGGGTAACTCTGTCAGGTTATTATCAGCAAGGTACACAGAATCCATGGTCTTCAGCAAAGACCACGTGTTCATATCCATGGAAGCTATTTTGTTATATTGGAAATTCGCCTTTCTGGTGTTATGTAGGTACGTCCTATTGTGGATGGCCTTGAGATTATTATTCTTAAATTGGATTTCATAAGAAAAGGTTAAATTATAATAGCCAATTGGCGTTGTGGGTACTGTTTCCGGAAGCACGCCGAGTCTCTGTCCCTCGCAGTTGATAATGACAGTCTGGGTGGACGGCTGTTCGGTGCAGTTGCACTTCCCACCGGTGCAATTATTCTGCACTTCACACACGAAGTCTGATAGGGGTACGTTAGCCACTGTCTGCGACTGGAGACGTGGTGGACCAGCGCACTGGATCCCACTTAATTCTCTATCATCTTTGACATACTTGTAAAAAAGGAAGTCGACGCAATCGCAGAATAAGTCGTTATGCTCCAGATACAAGTGCACCTTGGGTTTACTAATCAGACAATGGAAACCCTCGAACCCATCAAAGCGCCACCCGACAATGAAGTCCCTGACGTGGCTGATGTTGTTATGGCTCAGGTCTATCTTCCCGGCTACCTTTTTCAACATGCTGCAATCGAAGGTCCAGTCGAGATGATTTGTAAAATTGGATATCCAGTTCCCGCTTACGTTCATCACTGCATCATTACTCGGTATGGTGGCCACGAAGTGCAGTGGCCATACATCAAGTGTCCTCAGTTGGTTATGCATCAAATCGATTTTTGTCACGGCATTAAAGTCGGTGAATGCATGAGGACTGATCTCTGTGATACTGTTATCATTCAATCTGAGGACTCCAATGTTCCTCAAGCCGTAAAACGTCTCATTCGTGATGGCCGTCAGATTGTTGTTTGCGGCATTAAACTCCATGAGGTGGTGTAGACACTTAAGTCTCCTCTCCCCGAGAGTGGTCAGCTCGTTGTCGTGCAGGGTCAGCACGTGCAGGTTCTGCAGCTTGCATAATTCGAGCTGCTGGAGGTCCTTAAGAGGACATCGCGTGATTCTCAAGTTGGTGATCCGAAGGCTATATTTGGTAAAGATAGCCGTCAAGGCGGATGTAAATCCCTCGACCTCTTTCGCCCGGTTGCAATCCACCGTTAGCCCGCCTTTGTTGAGGCAGCAGGTGCATGGGCTTGACGGGCACAGCTCCGGTAGAGTGTCGCCCTCGCAGTCGAACAATTGGCCCGCGGTGCCAAGAACGATCGCCAAGAAGAAGGCTGCCCAAACCATCGCCATGGAGTTGAGACGCATTCTGCGACGGTCTACTAGCTGCGGCAAAGTCACCTAAATTTAGATCACTCAGACGGACCTCGTGACGTGAAGTTGCAGTCGTTGAGTTAATCTGCGTGCCTCACTCAGGTGTAGATGTCCCGGGGGAGATGCTGAACGTATCTTAGGTTGGGTGTATGACACGTGTGTATTGGCAGCTTTGATGTTTGGTTTACTGAAGCTGAATGATCCGGATAATCTTGCAGGCAACGCCGTCCTGCCACGCTAGTCATCTTCGGAACGTCATCCTTATCTGCAGGAAATCAAATGAAAAGTCAGAAATAGAGTACCAAGAGGGTAGGGTAGGATGTAGGATCGTTCTCGTCGCAGTGCCTCTCACCCCGACCCCCCTCCCCCAACCCGGGCCCCGTACAACTTCCCTCTAATTTATATGCGTGACGTGACGTTTAATAGAGCTTGTCGGGCAGTAGCGGATCACTTCGCTGTTCACCGCAAAACCGTTTCTATTAAAAGCCACTAAATGCAATAAATTAGGACTTAGATCAAAGGTCATTAACCACTGACTTGAAGTAAGTCCAATAACGCGAAGGTTTTCTTACCTCAATTGCACTTCCGGTAGCGAGCTTATTGCTCTGCGAGTACTCGTGCGAAACAGCGACTTCCATTTCAACAGGCCACTCTTGCCAACGTGAATATATCTGTACACAACTGAGGTAATTTTTACATAGCTGTATATACATTGAACCATCAAGACAATGATCAGATCTACCGCGAAGCAGAATTGCGCTTCTCAGCTTTCTCGGCAGTAGTGGATCAGTGACGCTCGTCTTTACCGCCAATCTTTACTGCCAGGTGGCATGGCATGATATCATTGGCCCAATA
Source organism: Arenicola marina (assembly GCA_964019135.1). Lineage (NCBI taxonomy): Eukaryota > Metazoa > Annelida > Polychaeta > Arenicolidae > Arenicola > Arenicola marina. Next base: position 16,459,025 of record OZ025260.1, on the reverse strand, counting down.
TCAGTAGCGGTACTCCAAAAATATCAACATAGGCTATGAATTATTATACCGCAGTATATATATATGCAATATTAAATCTTCGACAATCAAATTTCGGTCAATTGAGACAGTCCCTGCATTATGATACCTGCTTCACTGTCAAAACAGGGCGCTAGATGGCGTGATCCGTTACTGCCTAAAGTGATCCACTACTGCCTATTGTGATCCGCTACTGCCTAAAGTGATCCGCTACTGCCTAAAGTGATTCGCTACTGCCTAAAGTAATCCGCTACTGCCTAAAGTAATCCGCTACTGCCTAAATCCGCTACTGCCTAAAGTAATCCGCTACTGCCTAAAGTAATCCGCTACTGCCTAAAATAATCCGCTACTGCTTAAAGTAATCCGCTACTGCCTAAAGTAATCCGCTACTGCCTAAAGTAATCCGCTACTGCTTAAAGTAATCCGCTACTGCCTACTGTAAGCCGCTACTGACGTTACTTTTAGACAGGTTGCTGCAATGAGCAATGAGCAAGTTCGCTACACATGAAAACAGCCTGCAGTTCTGGAAAGAATGAGCCTAAGATGATGCACCAGCTCCGTATGAAACGTTCTCAATCAAGCCTCAGACAAAAGGGATCAGCTACTGCCTGACAATATTTAGGCTTATTTTCCTCTTGTCCTATAAAGGCCACGGAATGGCAGAGGTGGGGCGCAATTGGAGAGGGCGGGGGCGTGTTCCCAAAAATCACGAACAAAGACCTAATACTAAGTTGTTATCGGTTTACGAAGGTAATTAATTTAAACCGATATCCCGAATCCTGGCGATTACTGCTTGCTGTACTGGTTGGTTTTGGTCATATCGCGTCAATGGGAGAATAAAGGGAGGGAGAGTGGAGCCATGTCTCCGGGGGTAACCCCCGACTCTTAAGGACATGGAATCTGTATCCTGCGACCACACAGACATGGCCACAGCGGGGCTTGAACCACCGACCCACGTACCGTTAGGCTCTCAGGTGACCAGAGCACTCAAGGCGAGCGCTCTAGCCCACTGAGCTATCGCGCCTGCCCCCTTGCTATACTGAGGTGGTGTACAAATATCCTAAACAGGTGTGGATTCAGGTAAATAAGTGATCAAGTAATTTCTTCAATTTTACTCACGATGGTCGGTTAAGAGCGCGTTCCTCATTCACGTATTTCTCCAAGGTCGTGGTCAGCTGCAACACTGATCGGTTGAGTGGTTCAGGCGGACCCGCCGGTACCTGACATTGTGTTGAAATAGTAAGCTTAAAGTTGTTAATACAGCAATCTTCTCTGCAGAAATAATCTGGACGCGTTGGTCGCCCTGTTTCAATGTTAACTCTACAGGAATACGTTGTTATATCAACCTTACGCACGCACGGTGGTGCTACACAAGCTCCGCTCAGAACGCATGACTGACTCCTAGCCTTGTGCCAAGCGCCTTTAGTCGTCCACTCCACGCTACCCTCAAGCGGAGTGTTACTCTTCACCGACTGTGCGAGACTCACAATGCGCTGTGACGCATCAGTCTCATGACCTAATCACAGAGTGGGTTTCCCCACCCCCGCATGCCCAGATACCTGCAGTACTTAGGCTTATAGTTCCCGCGGCGCCACGACTGCAGCATCCGGACCTGTTGGTCTCCATGGCTGGATCTAACGTTAGTCGCGTTGTGCTGGTGGGCCGATCGACAGTAGAGCGAGGATAACGGTAAACCCGGTCGAGCCTCAATCCGGGAGCGCTGTGTGTCTGTCACGAAAGAGTAAAGCATCACCAACAAAAACTCTCCCACCTACGCCGTCGCTGGGCCTGGCGCTCACCGACAGTAACCAGCAGTGACTAGCAGGGGCATCTGTAATAACACTACAACGCATCTTCACCCCCCCCCCCCACCCCTCACCCCCCTCCCTCCAGCCCTCGGGCCTAGCCGCCACAGGTCACGTCACGCAGTGGCGCCCACAGCCCGGGGTCCAGTCAGGCCCCCCTCCCCCCCCCCTCCCCTCCCGCCCCGGATCCCGGCCTGGGGTGCTTCATTTAAATGTTGACCTATATCTACGACTATTCTCTCTGTATCTCGGGGAAATATTCATTTTGTGTGGCGTCTTGCTGCGAATGCGCCCTATTCTATTTATTTATTAAGTATACAGCGGTGAGCCACAGAATAACTTCAATTGTCTCAAAACGGATATTTTGTAAGAAAGATATTGCGATAGGCCTACAATAACGCCACGTTTTGGTCAAAATTATGGACACGACCTCCCAACCGCCTTCCCCTCCTTTTAGGAGAGACAAGCCTCTTGTTTTCGGATACCGAAACAGCACTGTACTGCAGATACGGTCAATTAAAAACGGCGGAATGTATGACAGCTGAAATGTGAATTCGCAGGTAAAACCATAACAAATGTGTCATTGCACATAGTCATGTGATGTCCTTTCGATATAACGTTCCTTTAAGTTTGCTGTGCTTTACTTTTTAGTATTATCGGTTGCATTTTTAGAGCAGTTGAGCGTGTTTGCACTTTTGCCCGTAACTATATCTTGTCAGTTACCCGATGAACACAGAAGATGAACTGAAAAGCAAGGTTGACCATAACGGCCAGATTAACGCTATATCCGGAACAGGTTGACAAGTGAAAGAGACAAATGTAAGTCATTTAAAATGTAAATTGTCATTTTCAAGGGACGAATATTTCACGATATTTTGCCTGGTGAGTTCAAACAACATGCACAAGAACGAACTTTCATGATATGAGTGATAACAGAATGAATTGTATCAAGCAGGTAATGAAGGCGCTGCTTTCGAGTAATTACAACCGCTTAAACGCCATCATTTCGCATCTTGGAAAAAGCATGACTGGCGCAAATTTTATCTTAATTTTTTCTAGCACGTATAAACTTTGTGACCTTCTCTAAATTGCATCTAGAAGATTCAAGACGGATCTTGATGTTACGTAATCTCTGCTGACATATTTCCATATCAATCCATTCATGAAGCGTCTTGAGTGCAAACCATGAAGTTTAGTTATGGGAGCCCTGGCCCCAAGGCGCCCAAGGCAAGGAGAAACTGTTTCCGCAGAAAACGTCCTTCACAATACTAGGAGGACCCCAGAATCTACAGGCTCAAAATGGCGAGAACTTGATCAAAGTTCAGTGCAGTAGGCTACCGGTAGGAAAAAAACGGCAACGCGCGACCGACCGGGTTGTCAGCCTTATGTCCAGGTGCGGATCCAGGGGGAGCCGACCCGCCCCCCCCCCCTCCCTTTTAGGGCCGGCATTTATATAATTTATACCATTTAACATATGAAAACCAAAACCGCCTCCCCCCCCCCCTATCCAGCGTATCTGGGTCCGACCCTGGAAACGACCCCCCTCTTCCCAGATTTTTTGGATCCGCCCCTGATGTCGTATATTCAAGTACATTTACTTTATTAGAGACATGAAGGACTACTTGTCCAACATATCTACGATCCTCTCCTGGTTTATTTGTGTGTGTTCGGGAAACTGGTGGCGGCCGAAATTCAGCCGATTTCGGCCATCGTTATCGTTAACCGGGTACACAGTTCGCAGACACTCCTATTGTAGCCGCGCCCTCAGATCGCAATCATGAATATTAAAAAGGGCGCCGATGGCGAGGTGGGGGTGGGGAATGGGGCGCTGAGCGCGCAATTGCTCGTACATGGCGTGGGAGTGGTATGTGTGTGTGTGTTTGGGGGGGGGGGGGGTGGTACCTGTATCCGGGTGACTGGCTCACTCACCGGCGACTGGGCCACGAACAACACCATATATTTTACAGTTCGGTCGCCACAAGATCCGGGTAAAAGCAGGTCGGAGATACGTCTCTCGTCAACTCGTCGTTATTACGCCATTGTTAGTCTACCATTCTAGTTGGTTTACCCGAAGGACCGCTTTTAAAGGTGACTCCTTTTAAAGGAAACTGATATGCGATTAACTACATCATTGAGGCATACAGGATACGCAGCTGAACACGGCCGCGTCCCGTCCATAGTATGTAGTCTTCACGTCTCTTTATTGTCACCGCCAGGGTATTAGCCAGAGACCCGCCTGCCTGCCGGATGCGCGGGCAGTTTTAATTGTAGCGGGTAGATTTTCAGTTTGGCGGGCACTCATGCATGGCGCGGGGGTGGTATGTGTGTGTATGTGTAGGGGGGGGGGATGGTACCCGGGTGTCTCGCTCACTCACTGGCGACTGGGCCACAATATCACAGTTCGGTCGCCACAAGATCCGGGTAAAGTCAGGTCGGAGGTACAGGTAAGCAGGCCTCCTGTCAGCTCGTCGTTATTTCGCCATTGTTAGTCTACCATTCTAGTTGGTTTACCCGAAGGGCCGCTTTTGAAGGTGACGCTTTTTAAAGGAAGCTGATATGCGAGTACCTACATACAGGATACGAAGCTGAACACGGCCGCCTCTCGTCAGTGGTATGTGGTAGGCTATTCACGTCCGTTTATTGTCACCGCAATTTCTTGGTAAAAAAAAGGCATTCAAAATAGACACTGACAGCCATGATAAAGTATATGGAGGTTAATTATTGGAGCACTTCCGCTATCAACTGCAATATTACCCAGTCCTGCTAGGGACAATCAGAATGATGTTTTATCTCGTTCGCACGACATAGTAGCCCTGATACATGGCTCTCATACGCGCTGCTACCTGATATGTTATTCGACAGATCTAGCGCGTCAGGTACCAGCGCGTATGAGAGCCATGCGCGTCGCGTACCAGCGCGTATGAGAGCCATGCGCGTCAGGTACCAGCGCGTATGAGAGCCATGCGCGTCAGGAACCAGCGCGTATGAGGGCCATGCGCATCAGGTACCAGCGCGTATGAGAGCCATGCGCGTCAGGTACCAGCGCGTATGGGAGCCATGCGCATCAGGTACCAGCGCGTATGAGAGCAATGCGCGTCGTGTACCAGCGCGTATGAGAGCCATGCGCGTCAGGAACCAGCGCGTATGAGATCCATGTATCAGGGCTAACGACATAGTACCTCGTGCGCACGACTCATCTAGTATCTAGCGGGCCTCCGGACATTTAGGCGGCACATATGCATATATTAACCACATGTATTCCCCCCCAACCCACACCCCCTCCCCGGGCGTATAGGCGACGCGGTTAACGTTGTGCATATGTTGCACTCATTGTGCCAGATTGTATTTCACCGGCGAGTCAAGCTTAGTTACCCTCAGTTGGCATCTATTTAACGTTCGTTTCGCCTGTCAGATTGAATCGCTACTGTCTACAGCATATTTTTGTTTCTAATGTTACATATAGCCACAGCATGGAATGCCATGTTTGTGTGATATGGGGTTGCCAAAACCGCCCGAATAACACAGACGTATGTGCGCTCCAGGTGCGGCGTAATGCCAGATCTGTCGTAATATATAAGAACAAAATTCGCAGTTTATATAACCTGAATGAGTCACGTGATGCAACTTCATTTTCCTCGATCGTTATTAGTGAATCTGATAGAAAACACGGATGTAAGGTGTTAGCTAGGAATGGATAATAATTGATAATTATCACATTTCATGCCGATCCCAGCAGCCCATATTTCATGCCAAATAGGTTTGTACACTCTTGTCATACAATAATAGGGTTATACAATAATTAAGCAATTCAAGCGAGTTAGCCTGGTAGGCAATAGTAGGGAAGCAATGTGATGTGATAAATGTGAGGTGATCACATGCTGGAAAGAAGCTGTTCGTTTTGCTCTGGACACCAAAATCAGCTTATTAAGACAGATCTGGCATTACGTCACACCTGCAGCGCTCACACGTATTCTGGCTAAGACCCTGGTCACCGCCACCACACCTGGAGCGCTCACACGTATTCTGGCTAAGACCCTGGTCACCGCCACCACACCTGCAGCGCTCACACGTATTCTGGCTAAGACCCTGGTCACCGCCACCACACCTGGAGCGCTCACACGTATTCTGGCTAAGACCCTTGTCACCGCCACCACACATGGAGCGCTCACACGCATTCTGGCTAAGACCCTTGTCACCGCCACCACACATGGAGCGCTCACACGCATTCTGGCTAAGACCCTTGTCACCGCCACCACACATGGAGCGCTCACACGTATTCTGGCTAAGACCCTTGTCACCGCCACCACACATGGAGCGCTCACACGCATTCTGGCTAAGACCCTGGTCACCGCCACCACACATGGAGCACTCACACGTATTCTGGCTAAGACCCTGGTCACCGCCACCACACCTGGAGCGCTCACACGTATTCTGGCTAAGACCCTGGTCACCGCCACCACACATGGAGCGCTCACACGTATTCTGGCTAAGACCCTTGTCACCGCCACCACACATGGAGCGCTCACACGCATTCTGGCTAAGACCCTGGTCACTGCCACCACACACGGAGCGCTCACACGTATTCTGGCTAAGACCCTGGTCACCGCCACCACACATGGAGCGCTCACACGTATTCTGGCTAAGACCCTGGTCACTGCCACGACACCTGGAGCGCTCATACGTATTCTGGCTAAGACCCTGGTCACCGCCACCACACATGGAGCGCTCACACGTATTCTGGCTAAGACCCTGGTCACTGCCACGACACCTGGAGCGCTCATACGTATTCTGGCTAAGACCCTGGTCACCGCCACCACACATGGAGCGCTCACACGTATTCTGGCTAAGACCCTTGTCACTGCCACCACACCTGCAGCGCTCACACGTATTCTGGCTAAGACCCTGGTCACTGCCACCACACCTGGAGCGCTCACACGTATTCTGGCTAAGAACCTGGTCACCGCCACCACACATGGAGCGCTCACACGTATTCTGGCTAAGACCCTGGTCACCGCCACCACATCTGGAGCGCCCACACGTATTCTGGTTAAAGACCCTGGTCACCGCCACCACACATGGAGCGCTCACACGTATTCTGGCTAAGACCCTGGTCACCGACACCACACATGGAGCGCTCACACGTATTCTGGCTAAGACCCTGGTCACCGCCACCACACATGGAGCGCTCACACGTATTCTGGCTAAGACCCTGGTCACCGACACCACACCTGGAGCGCTCACACGTATTCTGGCTAAGACCCTGGTCACCGCCACCACACCTGGAGCGCTCACACGCATTCTGGCTAAGACCCTGGTCACTGCCATCAAACCTGGAGCGCTCAAACGTATTCTGGCTAAGACCCTGGTCACTGCCATCACACCTGGAGCGCTCACACGTATTCTGGCTAAGACCCTGGTCACCGCCACCACACATGGAGCGCTCACACGTATTCTGGCTAAGACCCTGGTCACCGCCACCACACCTGGAGCGCTCACACGTATTCTGGCTAAGACCCTGGTCACCGCCACCACACATGGAGCGCTCACACGTATTCTGGCTAAGACTCTGGTCACCGCCACCACACACGGAGCGCTCACACGTATTCTGGCTAAGACCCTGGTCACCGCCACCACACATGGAGCGCTCACACGTATTCTGGCTAAGACCCTGGTCACCGCCACGACACCTGGAGCGCTCATACGTATTCTGGCTAAGACCCTTGTCACCGCCACCACACATGGAGCGCTCACACGTATTCTGGCTAAGACTCTGGTCACCGCCACCACACCTGGAGCGCTCACACGTATTCTGGCTAAGAACCTGGTCACCGCCACCACACATGGAGCGCTCACACGTATTCTGGCTAAGACCCTGGTCACCGCCACCACACCTGGAGCGCTCACACGTATTCTGGCTAAGACCCTGGTCACCGCCACCACACATGGAGCGTTCACACGTATTCTGGCTAAAACCCTGGTCACCGCCACCACACATGGAGCGCTCACACGTATTCTGGCTAAAACCCTGGTCACCGCCACCACACATGGAGCGTTCACACGTATTCTGGCTAAAACCCTGGTCACCGCCACCACACATGGAGCGCTCACACGTATTCTGGCTAAGACCCTGGTCACTGCCACCACACACGGAGCGCTCACACGTATTCTGGCTGAGACCCTGGTCACCGCCACCACGCATGGAGCGCTCACACGTATTCTGGCTAAGACCCTGGTCACCGCCATCACACCTGGAGCGCTCACACGTATTCTGGCTAAGACCCTGGTCACCACCACCACACATGGAGCGCTCACACGTATTCTGGCTAAGACCCTGGTCACCGCCACCACAGATGGAGCGCTCACACGTATTCTGGCTAAGACCCTGGTCACCGCCACCACACATGGAGCGCTCACACGTATTCTGGCTAAGACCCTGGTCACCGTCACCACACCTGGAGCGCTCACACGTATTCTGGCTAAGAACCTGGTCACCGCCACCATACATGGAGCGCTCACACGTATTCTGGCTAAGACCCTGGTCACCGCCACCACACATGGAGCGCCCACACGTATTCTGGCTAAGACCCTGGTCACCGCCACCACACATGGAGCGCTCACACGTATTCTGGCTAAGACCCTGGTCACCGCCACCACACATGGAGCGCTCACACGTATTCTGGCTAAGACCCTGGTCACCGACACCACACACGGAGCGCTCACACCTATTCTGGCTAAGACCCTGGTCACCGCCACCACACCTGGAGCGCTCACACGCATTCTGGCTAAGACCCTGGTCACTGCCATCAAACCTGGAGCGCTCAAACGTATTCTGGCTAAGACCCTGGTCACTACCACCACACATGGAGCGCTCACACGTATTCTGGCTAAGACCCTGGTCACCGCCACCACACATGGAGCGCTCACACGTATTCTGGCTAAAACCCTGGTCACCGCCACCACACATGGAGCGTTCACACGTATTCTGGCTAAGACCCTGGTCACCGCCACCACACATGGAGCGCTCACACGTATTCTGGCTAAGACCCTGGTCACCGCCACCACGCATGGAGCGCCCACACGTATTCTGGCTAAGACCCTGGTCACCGCCACCATACCTGGCGCGCTCACACCTATTCTGGCTAAGACCCTGGTCACCGCCACCACACCTGGAGCGCTCACACGTATTCTGGCTAAGACCCTGGTCACCGCCACCACACCTGGAGCGCTCACACGTATTCTGGCTCAGACCCTGGTCACCGCCACCACACACGGAGCGCTCACACGTATTCTGGCTAAGACCCTGGTCACCGCCACCACACACGGAGCGCTCACACGTATTCTGGCTAAGACCCTGGTCACCGCCACCACACCTGGAGCGCTCACACGTATTCTGGCTAAGACCCTGGTCACCGCCACCACACCTGGAGCGCTCACACGTATTCTGGCTAAGACCCTGGTCACCGCCACCACACACGGAGCGCTCACACGTATTCTGGTTAAGACCCTGGTCACCGCCACCACACACGGAGCGCTCACACGTATTCTGGCTAAGACCCTGGTCACCGCCACCACACATAGAGCGCTCACACGTATTCTGGCTAAGACCCTGGTCACCGCCACCACACACGGAGCGCTTACACGTATTCTGGCTAAGACCCTGGTCACCGCCACCACACATGGAGCGCTCACACGTATTCTGGCTAAGACCCTGGTCACCGCCACCACACACGGAGCGCTCACACCTATTCTGGCTAAGACCCTGGTCACCGCCACCACACCTGGAGCGCTCACACGTATTCTGGCTAAGACCCTGGTCACCGCCACCACACCTGGAGCGCTCACACGTATTCTGGCTCAGACCCTGGTCACCGCCACCACACACGGAGCGCTCACACGTATTCTGGCTAAGACCCTGGTCACCGCCACCACACACGGAGCGCTCACACGTATTCTGGCTAAGACCCTGGTCACCGCCACCACACCTGGAGCGCTCACACGTATTCTGGCTAAGACCCTGGTCACCGCCACCACACCTGGAGCGCTCACACGTATTCTGGCTAAGACCCTGGTCACCGCCACCACACACGGAGCGCTCACACGTATTCTGGTTAAGACCCTGGTCACCGCCACCACACACGGAGCGCTCACACGTATTCTGGCTAAGACCCTGGTCACCGCCACCACACATAGAGCGCTCACACGTATTCTGGCTAAGACCCTGGTCACCGCCACCACACCTGGAGCGCTCACACGTATTCTGGCTAAGACCCTGGTCACCGCCACCACACACGGAGCGCTCACACGTATTCTGGCTAAGACCCTGGTCACCGCCACCACACACGGAGCGCTCACACGTATTCTGGCTAAGACCCTGGTCACCGCCACCACACATGGAGCGCTCACACGTATTCTGGCTAAGACCCTGGTCACCGCCACCACACCTGGAGCGCTCACACGTAATCTGGCTAAGACCCTGGTCACCGCCACCACACATGGAGCGCTCACACGTATTCTGGCTAAGACCCTGGTCACCGCCACCACACACGGAGCGCTCACACGTATTCTGGCTAAGACCCTGGTCACCGCCACCACGCATGGAGCGCTCACACCTATTCTGGCTAAGACCCTGGTCACCGCCACCACACCTGGAGCGCGCACACGTATTCTGGTTAAGACCCTGGTCACTGCCACTACACACGGAGCGCTCACACGTATTCTGGCTAAGACCCTGGTCACCGCCACCACACCTGGAGCGCGCACACGTATTCTGGCTAAGACCCTGGTCACTGCCACCACACCTGGAGTGCTCACACGTATTCTGGCTAAGACCCTGGTCACCGCCACCACACCTGGAGCGCTCACACATATTCTGGCTAAGACCCTGGTCACCGCCACCACACATGGAGCGCTCACACGTATTCTGGCTAAGACCCTGGTCACCGCCACGACACCTGGAGCGCTCACACGTATTCTGGCTAAGACCATGGTCACCGCCACCAGACATGGAGCGCTCACACGTATTCTCACTCACAGTCAGTTACCCACTCTCTACCTTCGACTCACTCCGCTAGGACTCCATTATATCTCTGTTGACGCCTACGGCCTCATTGCATTTTCGCACTCACTCGCCAGGGCGGCGCTGCGCAAATTGATAAGAAAAATACGTCGCGCATTTCTACAAATTAGGGCTGGAACCCCGGCTAAGCCTAATAACACATGAAATCAGGTGATTAAAAGAAAGAGTTCTGTCACAATTATAACTTTTTCGAAGGAGTACGAGATTGTTTTTGCTATATATTACATGCACAAAACTCGTTATTTTTATGTTTTATTCTTGAAAACTCTGTATTGCATTAATATTGCAAGAAATTACAGCTGATTTGAGCGTTTTTCAAGAATCTTGAAATTTGCCCCCGGCCGACAGCAGCGGTAAAAGCTAGCTTGCGTAGCGCCGCCGTGCGGGGAGCTTGCCAGTTACAATGTAGATCCCGCGGTAGATGTATATGTCAGTATTGACCTCACCGGACATGAAGATATAATAACTTCGTTTTCGCCTTGTCCTACAGGTCTCTCAGCTACAGTGACGACGGCGAATATATCGATTGTCACACAGCAAGGCTAGGGACGAGGGCAGCCTCTCGTCCCCGAGTGGCATTTCGAGCCGTCAAGGGATTACCAATGTTCACCGTTACCATGTGTAATACGCACCTGAGCCTCGCGGTCCTTGTAATGACCTTGACCTTGACCCTCGGTGTCAGCACCCTCACGGCGCCGTGTCCCGGGGATACTCTGCCGGAAGTCTGTCCCGCCAACTGCTCGTGTTGTCTGACGGGTAATATCAGCCTCGCGGTGGACTGCCACAGCCGGAAACACGTGGCAGGCATCGAGACTTCATTGGCGGCCATCTTTAAGGCTTGGCCGTCTCTAACGTCACTGGGGGTCAGAAGGTCACCGATAACCAACATCACGGCGCTGGGTCTCTGCTCACTGCGCCACCTGACGGAGCTTAATGTGAGCCAGAACGCGCTGACCGGGCTCGGCGGAGGTCATCTGGGGTGTCTCGGAACCCTCCGGATACTGACGGCGGATTCCAACCACATCATGGAGATCACAGACAACACGTTCCTCGGACTAGAACAGTTGGAAAGCCTCAGCCTCGAATCAAACGTCATAGAAAATATTGCCCCCGCAGAATTAACCAAGTTCAAGGTCATTACGTCCATCAACTTAAAGAACAACAAGTTGCAGAGTGTAGACGTGTGGCCTCTCTACTTGGTAGTACTGACTGGTAGTCTTACAAATTTACAACTAGAAAACAACGAAATTGTAACATTTACAAACCACCTCAACTGGACGTATGCATACAACGTGCCGCCCGCTGTTGCTTACATCAACGTTGCCGATAATTTTATACGATATATGTCGGACATGTTCTTTGGCTGGGGCCTAACACGAGAGATAGACATTTTAAGTTTGATTCGAAAGGATACCTTTCGGGTAGATTTTCGGCAAAACCCACTATGGTGCGACTGCGTCGATTTCGCTGCCTACAAATACTTGCGACTCACTAGAAAATCTGAGATCGTGAATCAGCTGTTTTGTGTAGCTCCAGAAGATATGTTTCAAGATAAAATAATCTCCGTAGCGCTTGCTGACTTTGTGTGTCACGTGGCTGAAAACTGCACCGGATGCGATTGCGTGGAAATACCTGCGAATGCCACATTCCGAATGGACTGCCAGGGTCGGCATATGCAGAGTCTTCCCGAGACGTTGCCATCGAGAACCAAGGGAAACTATCACTACAAGTTCAAACACCAACTGTTATTCGGCAACAACGATCTGGAGGAGATATCGAGCCGGTTCTACTTGAGGACGGCCCACTATGGGGACTTCAGTCACAATGCCATCTCCTCCCTGGATGACGTCACTCTGGGTGAGCTGACGGCCATGTCCGTGATCCGCCTCGACCACAACCAGCTGACAGACCTGCCCGAGAGCGTCCAAATCATCGACTTCAACAACGTCCGGGAGCTGACGCTACACAACAACAAGTGGAAGTGCGACTGCGAGCACCGATGGTTCAAGGCGTGGCTACAAAACATGACCGGCAAGATCCCCTCGGTCGAGGCGATATTATGCGACAGTCCGGACAGACTGAAAGGCAGGAGCGTCTTAACTGTTCCAGACGAGGAGTTTTGCTCCGATCCGATGAAGCGCCTTACCATCTTGTTGAGCACTGGTCTGGCCAGCCTGGCATTGGTCTTCATCGTCCCTCTCTGTGTGGTCTACTGTCTGAGGGTCTGGATCTACCAGAAGCTCAAGTGGCACCCCTTCAACTGGGACGAATGTAGCGGGGAGAACAAACACTTCGACGTCTTCGTCTCCTCTGCTCACGAGGATGACGTCTGGACCCGGAACTTGATTAGAGAACTGGAAGGCCAGGGATACGGGACGCTCTTCCACACGAGGGACTTCATCGCCGGGAGACCCATCACCGAGAACGTGTGTCTGGCTGTAGACCGCAGCAAACGGACGCTGTGTGTCTTGTCCCCTCACTTCGCCGCCAGTGGCGCCTGCATGTGGGAGTTTACCACGGCTCTCAACATCGACCTCCAGGAGAACAAACACCGCCTGATTACCATCCTGAAGGAGCCGATCCCTGTGGATGAGCAGCCGACCTCGCTGAGACACTACCTGAGACATTTCACCTACATCGAGAGCGACAACAAACACTTCATGGACAATCTGCTGTACGCGCTGCCCGTCGAGAAGATCGGACCCCAGCCGCATCTGTACGAGGCGGCCGCCAACACAGCGACACACGACATAGAGAACACAGGACGCGGCAGACCGCTCGAAGACGAGCAGAACTCTGTCGACCAGTTCGAGCCAGATCTCCCCGGTGATGTTGATACAGAGATGTTACTAGTTCTGTAGATTTGGTGAGCAATGTGTACGCAATGAAGCTGTATCGCGAGTGAATAAGATTTGGATGTGATTATCCATAATGTAAAGATTTACGCCTGGAGTATATATTTCAGAGGTACAAGTAAACCTAGATTTGGGGAGCTAGGTTCTGCGGTACGTTACGTTCTAACAACTTAAGCAGTTTAATTATGAACAATATACAATATATCATTCAGCCCCTGGTTACAAATGGCTTCATGATTCACTGGATGGCTCAATTCCACATCTTAAGGTGTCATAAAGCGATATCCATTAGTATGGGAAAAGAACGCAATAATTCCTAATGTTACTACTGTGTATATATATCCTTATCTGTGTCATTGTTGGCGGTCCATTGCGGTCCTGTCATTGCCACGTGTCTTGTGTAAGAAGCGGTACACCTGTCCTGGCTCTCAAAGAAATATCCTCATTCCTTCTCTCTGCTTGTGGATTCTCTGAGCTGGTTGACGCAGGAGACGAACCTGGACACAAATCAACATTCCCTTTTGTCTTGTTTTGCTGAATAAGCAGAAGGTTCTGGGTATTAGTTGTGTGGGTCTTCCGTGACTCCATATGTTACTTGCATGTAACGGCGGAATCAATAGGCTAGACCGATCCAGGTTGTCAATCATTTACTGACCTCACTGTTGCCTTTATCCAATCGTGTGATGCAAAAATGTCTTCCAAGTGCGTTAGCTCGGACAAACAAGTCGGACCAACAAAGCAGCATGTTACTTTGTTGTCGGTTTCAGAGATCAGTACTTTGTACCTACCGTATCGCAAGCAAAGAAACCATGTAACAAAACTGCGTAAGAAAAGCATGCGGCACTATATAAAGTATAAATGTATTGACCAAAAAGATTCGAAGCATTTTTGGTCTGTGGTGAAACCATTCATCTCTAACAAATGTACAAGTAAAGGTGATTCCATAGCTCTCATGGAAGATGATGTAATTGTAAATGAACCAGACAAAGTAAGCAATATCTTCAATGATTACTTCGTAAATATTACCAGTGAGATAGAGAAACCAGATCCCATCCATGATATAAATGAGGCTGATATTATCACAGCGAAACATGCCTCGCATACAAGTGTACAATGGGGGATAATTATGGAAATGCGAACAATTTTTCTTTGGCCTCAGTTGATTCGCATGTTGTGTTAAACAAATTAAATGGGCTGAATGCCAAAAAATCTACGGGCTGGGATGCTTTACCACCAACATTAGTAAAGATAAGTGCAGAGCATCTATGTCAGCCACTTGCAGGGCTCATAAATAACTGAAAAGCTCAATAAAAATTCCTAAAATTAGCAGAAGTTTCACCTATTTCCAAGAAAGGTAACTCGATGGACAAAAGAAACTACCGCCCAATAAACGTACTACCATGTTTATCAAAGATATATGAAGGTATCTTAATTGATCAGCTAGCCGAGTACTTCGAACCCATTTTATCGCCTCGAGTCTCTGGCTACAGGAAGGCATATAGCTGCCAAAATGTGTTAACCGATTTTATTGAAAACTGTAAGTTGCATGCTGATAACAAACTTATTACGGGATCTATCATAACAGATTTATCCAAAGCTTTTGATTGTCTGTCATATGGACTACTAATCAGTAAATTGAATGCATATGGTGTTGATTTAAAATACTGCACATTAGTAGCAAATTATTTTCAAAACAGGAAACAGCGAGTTACGTTATGCAATAAGAAAAGCGTTGATTTTACCTTAATAAAAGGAGCTCCTCATGTGTCTTTCTTTGGCCCATTTGCTTTCAATATATTTACAAATGATCTCGTCAAAACTATGGAGGGTATTGAGCACAGTGACCTGTCTAACTATGCCGATGACAACACCGTTTCCTGCTACGGTCAAAGTATTGAGGGCGTCAGTAACAGTCTTGAAAACGTGGCGTCCAAACTGATGGGCTGGTTTCAGGAAAATTACACGAAAGCCAACCCATCTTAATTCCAGTATATATTACAAGTCAAACGCAACATGTCCACGTTGGGGATGATGTCATAAGTTCTGTCAGTTGTGTCAAGCTACTTGGGGTTACTATAGATTCTAAGTTTAACTTCAGTAATCATATTGCAGAAATATGTAAAAAGGCTGGCAGACAGAAATGTATTAGGTCGCTTGTCGACAACACTAAGTACAGATGCCAAGCAAAGGTTATTAACTGTTTCATTATATCACATTTTAATTATTGTCCGATTGTATGGCATTACAGCAGTATAGCTGATATGAAGAAAATGGAAAAAATTCAAGAGCGAGCCTTAAGGTTTATTTACAGTGATTTCGCCTCGTCGTACTGTGCCTTAAGGCAGAAGGGGAACCGACCCTTACTTTATATAGAACGGTTACGGACAATTATGACCGAGGTTTTTAAGATACACTGAACCTTTGATAATCTTGATCACAAAACTCCCTCTTGTTACAACACACAAGTAGCGGCTATAAAGGTGTGGCTTTTGGTTTCACGGAAGAAATTTCTGCAAAAGTGATTACTTGTCCATGTTTATTTGAATATCAGATTTTCCAAATAAACAAAAAACTGCATTGTATTGTGTAAACATCTCTTTTTCTGGGGGTTTTTTGACACGGGTAAAATATCGGCAGGATATTCTGTAACCCGACCACCTCCCTAAGTCGATCGATCAGCGGCAGTCCCGTCGTCGGTCGAGTTAGAGAGGTTTTACTGTAGTTAACAAAATGGGCCCGCTCTACTTACACACGTTGTTCCAAAGGAAAGAACACGCATATTGTAGTCAAAACAAACCAGTGCTCGAACAACCCATAGTTAATACAGTCAAATATGGTCAGAACAGTTTTAGGAACCATGGTGCTATATTATGGAATCATCAAAAAAAAAAATATTATGGAATCACTTAAGCAACAAGATCAAAGATGCTACTACTAAAGATGAGTTTAAATAGTTAATTTCTTCGTGGAAAGGTTCAGTATGTGAATGTTCGCATTGTGCCATATGTACCTTAGCATGCATGATACCTTCAAGGATAAAACGGTATCGTGCGCGTGCTACCTATTTCCGTTTTGTATTTTGTATTTAAAGGGTAAAAGGTATCGCGCGAGTGTTACCTATTTTGGTTTTGCTCCTTTCAAGCAGGGCAAACGGTTTCTGATGACTTTTATTTTTCTTGGCTTTTTCATGCTTCAAAACGGTAATGGGAAAAGGAATTGCCGAAACCCTTTTCTGCTTTACCTGTTTAAAAAAGAAGATTGAAAAAGGGAAAATTCTGCTTTATAGTGTTCAGAAGCAAAAGGAAAAACGAATAAACGGTATATCCCGGGATTAGTGTCGGAGTGTGGATCGCACTGGAATTGTTACAATTCCACATTGCTGTGGGCGGGGGGGGGGGGGGGTCCGCGGTAAAGCCCCCTTTTCTCACCGCCCAAAGAGGTATTTTGTCTCAACAACCCGCGGTATGAACACACATTTTCAGATGTTTTCAGATTTTGCCCGCCAACTTGAGCCTATGGTGAATCCTTTGCGCAATAAAGCCGATAAACCGGGTTTATCGCAGAAAAAGCCCGGTTTCTCATGTTGATAAACCGATAGAAACAAGGCATATCTAAGGTTTTGAACTCACGAACACAGTTCATTGGCTACGGCCGGGAAAATTCTGGACAAAAGACCGACAGCGCGGTATCTTACGTGTGCTTAATAAACGCCGATATACCCGTGATTTAGTGCACAAACGGCTTGCCATACGCGCCAGCCTGCGAGCCCACCGCCCTCAGGCCTCGGGTGGATTCGCACGAGGTAACCGTCACGTGAGTCTGACCCATTTTACACCAGTGTTGTCCTCATGGTAGGCACCAGTCAATGTCAAGGTCGAGGAGGGGGAGGGCGAGGCACGGCGTGACGGTGTCATTCCACAATGATCTTGTAACACAGTTAGCTTTCGTTTAAAAATTAAAAACGTGTATATCCGGCCCAAAGAAAAATTAAAAAGGTTGAATTCATCATAAATATATGACAAACATGTGTTTGATGTTGCACGAAGATGGATGCAACCCAATGATAATGGCAGTATAACGCTGATTTCTGTGGCTCGTAAAGTTACGATCTGTTTTCAAATATAAAATATAAAATATAGCAAGCAAAAGATTAGCACGTTACGCATAGAATCGTTGGTCGACTCTTCACCGCGATCGAGTCTCAAGCGGCGCCTCCTTGCCCATGACTCAAAACACCGGTTCCACTTCGTCTTATTCGGACCAACTCGGTGCCAATTACGTCCCGTTTGGATCGCCCATTTCCAGCTAGCCCTGTAACATGGCCAAGCGGCCGCTGGGCCCTGTTACAGGGCTAATTTCCAACACCAGCCTCAATAATGCTTAGCCTCACCCCCACCCCCCTGGAACTAAAAAATGACTGATGCATTAACATACACTCCGCCGCTTACGCACCCTGAGATGGGAACTAATACACGCCATGATGGCTCTGTGATGGGAACCAATACACGCCATGGTGGATCTGTGATATGAACTAATACACGCCATGGTGGCTCTGTGATATGAACTAATACACGCCATGGTGGCTCTGGGATGAAGAACTATTAAACGCCATGGTGGCTCTGGGATGGGAACTAATACACGCCATGGTGGCTCTGGGATGGGTACTAATACACGCCATGGTGGCTCTGGGATGGGAACTAAAACACGCCATGGTGGCTCTCAGATGGGAACTAAAACACGCCATGGTGGCTCTGGGACGGGGACTAATGCACGCCATGGTGGCTCTGAGATGGGAACTAATACACACCATGGTGGCTCTCAGATGGGAACTAATACACGCCATAGTGGCTCTGAGATGGGAACTAATGCACGCCATGGTGGCTCTGGGATGGGAACTAATACACGCCATGGTGGCTTCGGGATGGGGAGTAATACACGCCACGGTGGCTCTGGGATGGGAACTAATACACGCCATGGTGGCTCTGTGATGGAGACTATTACACGCCATTATGGCTCTCAGATGGGAACTAATACACGCCATGGTGGCTCTTGGATGAGAACAAATACACGCCATGGTGGCTCTGAGATGGAAACTAATACACGCCATAGTGGCTCTGGGATGGGAACTAATACACGCCATGGTGGCTCTGAGATGGGAACTAATACACGCCATGGTGGCTCTATGATGGGGACTAATACACGCCATGGTGGCTCTGGGATGGGAACTAATACACGCCATGGTGGCTCTTGGGTGGGGACTAATACACGCCATGGTGGCTCTATGATGGGGACTAATACACGCCATAGTGTTTCTGTGATGGGAACTAAGGCATACCATGCTGAGGCTGGGTTGGGAACTTAATTAAACATGCCAGAATGGCTCTGGAATGATAACTAAAGCATACGTATGTTGAGCCGGGGATACTCAAAAATGTTCTTTCATTGCCTGCTGTACAACGAGGCATTGGAGCTTCAACTTCGCGGCAACAAGCTGCGGTGTGACGTCATGGTGGCTCTGAGATGGGAACTAATGCACGCCATGGTGGCTCTGAGATGGGAACTAATACACACCATGGTGGCTCTGAGATGGAAGCTGCGGTGTGACTGCATCGATTTCCTCTTCTATCTTTACGTCAAGAGCAAAGCCATCAGTGATTTGCATTGTGATGGTCCGACGGACCTCGTGGGAAAGAGCATCGTGTCGGTCCCAGAGTCCCAATTTGTGTGTCGTGTCACAGAGAACTGCACGATCCTCTCTCTAGTCTTTCTGTGCGCTTGCTTCGAAAGGCCCTCTACCAAGTCACTCATCATCGATTGCGAAAATAGAAAGTATTGGACGATGCCGTCGGCAGTACCTTCAAGGACCGTAGGATACTATGATTATCAGCTCAAGTACGAGTTATACTTCCAGGGTAATAATATTGACACTATAGCACCTTTTCCCTACGTCCAAAATGCTAAATTGGTCAACTTAAGCGACAACGTGATCGCGGTAATCTCCATGAACGATTGGCGCTTACTCAGATCCACTGCATCTCTGGACCTGAGCACCAACAACCTCTCCTACTTCCCGCGGGAAGTCGCGGATGTGAGTCTGGGGAATATCTCAAGCATGGCGTTGCACGACAACCCCTGGCAATGCGACTGCAAACATCGCTGGTTCAAGTCCTGGATCCAAGCTATTCAAGGCTCGCTGAGTCACCCGAAGAGCATTCAATGCGGCCCCGATAGTTACCCGCCCAACCTTAACGGAAGGAGCGTCTTGTCAGTAGACGATGGCGAATTCTGCGCGGATCCCAAGGCGGAAAACACAAGGAGGCTGATCATAGCCGTGGGGGTCACCGTCGGAGGTGTCCTCGTCCTCCTGCTGGTCCTAACCCTCCTCGTGTACTGCTACCAGGTCTGGCTCTTCGCCAACTTGAAATGGCATCCCTTTAACCGGGATGAGTGCGACGGAGAGGAGAAACACTTCGACGTGTTTGTCTCGTACGTTAACGAGGACGAGGCCTGGGTGAGACGGCTCGTCCACGACATGGAGGCCGAGGGGTTCGGAACGTTGTTCCACAAGAGGGACTTCATCGCCGGGAGACCCATCACCGAGAACGCGAGTCTGGCTGTAGACCGCAGCAAACGGACGCTGTGTGTCTTGTCTCCTCATTTCGCCGCCAGTGACGCCTGCATGTTCACCACGGCTCTCAACATCGACCTCCAGGAGAACAAACACGGCCTGAGTACCATCCTGAAGGAGCCGATCCCTGTGGATGAGCAGCCGACCTCGCTGAGAGACTACCTGAGACACTTCACCTACATCGAGAGCGACAACAGACACTTCATGGACAACCTGCTGTACGCGCTGCCCGTCGAGAAGATCGGACCCCAGCCACATCTGCGAGGCCGTCTCGGTTTGCCTGCAGAAAGTGGGAACCCGGACGTCGGTTTCAATGACGACGAAAGGACACCGCTGATCCAGGGTAATGTCCACATATAACACCGCAAAGTTGATCCAGAGACGAACTCACCCACTGGACACGGACCCACCCAGCCAGGTCTCAAGTAATCAAGGGTACACTTACACACTTACACATCCTAACGTCTTTCAAGACAGTTGGTTTCCGAGGCAATATGGAGTCTATATAGCGATAATGGGCTGGCCGGTAGGATTCTGCCAATGGACGTACACGTGTCAGATGGACACGGGACCCAGCCTCATCTAAGACTGGGGCACGAGCTGCATGTTGGCTCTTCAGCTTCGGAAAACAATGTAGACCTCTTATAGCTTAGTTATATAGTAAATTTTGTCGCATCAGATATCTCATCGCGTAATCTCATCATAATAACCAACCCAGAAATAATGCATATATCTTTATTGGAGAACTGACATATAGCTTATCACAATGAACATGTTAGGACGGCTTCGCTGATGTAGTTTTCTTTCCGAATTGTATGATAATGGGTTTTCCTTTGAAGTTGTACCCGTTGACAAGTCTTAGAGCTTCTGCGGCGACGTCTTCAGCTGTGAAGGAAAGAATCATGTAAGGCATAGACACTACTGTACTGGTACCAGCGATTCAGCCCCGTTACGGCTTCGCAACAAACTTTCCACAATATTATAGATTTATATTCAGATTACTGTCAAGGATAAGTCGTCTAAATGCAGTCGTTTATCGGCTGTCATCTGTTCAGAATTAGCATGGGGGGAAGAACATCATTTACATTTCATTGAAATAATGAAAATACCGTCATTTACGTATGTTTTGGAACACCAAAAATGTTTTGGAACACCCCCAATTTTGGAAAAAATAATTATTTTTTGTGGCTGTATGTTTTAGTACACCACAGATGGTGGGTAATTTTTTTGTATCAGTTTTAGTACACCCTAATTTTCCGGAAATAGATCTATTTACTTAGGTCGCGGCCGTGAAGATATAAGACATATAAGATTGAAATCGGTCTCACTAAGGGAGTATCAACCTCCGATCCAGCACCCTCCCAACTTTTAGGTATCAGTTCCCACGCTTACCGCCCATCCAATATCACTGAAGCTACTTAAATGGGTAATATTGTAAAGGAGTTGTGTTCTTTTCGGGGCATATCAAATGTCAGTCAAAACTCGCGGTGGTACCCGCGCGTTCATTGTATATATGTCTGCGCTGCCTGACTGACCGCCTCTCCCTGCACCCCCTTGCACCCCCCTCCCCCCGACTCGCATACATTGTTTTATTTCTGCGCTGCCTGACTGCTCTGTCTGCACCACCCTCCACCCCTGCCTAGCCATGTGACGCACATTTCTCCGCTTCCCTTCTCCGTCATCAGAGGAGGGCCGTTCCTCTCAGCTCGCCAAGTGCCTGCGGTGACGAAGAGGCTAAGTTTGTGACACCTCCCGCCTCCCCCTCCTTTTCGACCGATCCCTTTACGCTTGTGTCAGGTTTTGTTTGACAGGAAGCAGGAAGCAAAGAAAGCCAAATACTGTGTGCTGACCTTAACCTAGCCCTGAAACATGCCTCTCTGGGCACGCTCGGTAAACAGAGACCCTGCCCCTTACACACATCCTGTGGTGGCTACGGCTACGGAAGCTTTTGGGCTGACTGACCGTACAAGCCCCCTACCCTTTACCACCCGCGCCCCACCCAAAAAAAAAGTATCAAAGTTTTGGAACATCTGCAAAATTAATTAATTTTTTGACTGTATGTTTTGGGACACCCAGGTTTGTAATTATTTTTTGGGTGTTCCAAAACATACGTAAATGACGGTAACTAGATATATATTTTTTGTGATATTTAATCCGCGATATGTCACTTCTCTAGGCTGTGTCGTCGATATATACTTCTATATATATATGTCATTTTGAAGGTAGCTCACTCTTAGGGGTTGGCGGCCATCTATTTTGTTATTGACAAGTACTTCTAGGTCTTATTGGAGATTGCTCAATCGGTTGGCAGCTATCTATTTTGCCATCTTGCATGGTATAATTCTTCTCCAGGTGGTGTCTTCCAACTCTCAGTATTTCACATTTACCTGGGGTAGGATATTAATTGCCAGGTTCATAACCAATCCTGGAGTCAGTTTATATCCTCCTGAAGCATTCTGAAAATATCTTAGCAGATGACTTCTGTCCACTTTTCCGGGGCCGGAGCGACAGCTCAGTGGGCTAGAACGCTCGCATTGAGTGCTCTGGTCACCTGAGAGCCTAACGGCACGTGGGTCGGTGGTTCGAGCCCTGCTGTGGCCATGTCTGTGTGGTCGCAGGATAAAGATCCCATGTCTTTCTTCCTAAAGAGTAAGGGGCTATCCCCGGGGACATGGCTCCACTCTCTCTTCCTTTTCCCATTGACGCGATATGACCAAAAGTGGTTGAAGCGTCCTGAATAACCAACCAACTGTCCAGTTTTCCAGCTGATTGGTAGGGGCCCATCCTCCAATGATCTTTAGAAGATGATGCACAGGGGAATGTAACTGACACTGCTTAATTTCTTTAGTATCCTGGGGTGGATGCCATCTGGTCCTGGGGTCTCTATGGAGCTTTTTGAGTTTTTTCTTGATGTGATAATGTCGACTATTTATTTATTTATGCGATTTGGCTTGCCATATTTCATGAATTACAAGATTGTCGAATGTGTGTGAATTAATTACTCATTTATTTCTTTTGGCTTGCCATGGCCATATTTTGGTTCTTCTGTGGCGAGCGCCATCTATCCATTGAATACTAACGCGTCTTTAGCAACAGTCAATAAAAATCTAGAATTAGCCGGCGTCAAATTTAACTTGCACCTGGGCAACCTGTCCTCTTGGCAGATAACATTGACTCGGTCCGAGAAACCAAGCGTATCTGTCATGCGGGGAATTTAACATTCTAAGGTTGGTATAATGATGTTTAATAGATCTACTAGCCTAGTTTTAATACTTACTTGATCGATTGTTGTGTATATTACTACTGTTTAGATAAATTACGGGTGATATCGTTATTATAGTAAGTGATTTTAATGTTATAAGAACTTAGATGTTAGGCCTTCAACAAAGCCGGCTCCTGTGTTTCGCGATATGGCCTGAACTTTCTATTGTGCTGTTGGAGTATATAATTAGTATTATAGATCACTAAAGCTAGAGCTAGGCAAGATTTAGTATTCATTTGAGAGTTTTATATTCATATGAAGTGTAGCGGCATAGGCCTACTAGCCTTTGTGTTGAGGTAGCCCCGTCGTTATGGCTTAGTGGTAGAGTACTCGATTGCAGACTGTAAGGTTGGGGGTTCAAATCCCACCTGGTTCTGTAGTAGGTTTTTCAATTTATATCATTTGTGTTTCACAACCAGTTTAAGAAAGCAAATCGTCTCAGTCAATATTCAGTAGTTTGTAGGCTAAAATTTCGAATACTTGTTTCATTGACGGTTAATAGTATTCATAATTACGTTGGCACCCTGAAACTGTGACCCGTCAGAAACCTACGTGTGTCTAAATCTCACTATGTTGCAGTGTATAAGTTCACTGGGAGTTGTAGTTTATATATGTGGAATGACGGTTTATAAACAATGGTAGTTTACTAAGATTTGTAGTCGTCACTAATTTAGGGAATGGTAGGCGCTGATTGGTTAAAACCCCCTTTCTTACTGTTGGTGACTGTTGCAATAACATTTAAATTTTTTTATTTATAGGAGGATTCGCTGTGTTTTACAGTAGACCGCTGACACTGATTAACACCGGCAGAGGACACTGTGGTTAGTAGCGACCATGAGGTTCACATTGTAATTCTGGTTTATAGTTATATATTGTACCCTATATTTATTTGTTATCATCAATAAACTTATGATTAATTTAAACTCAAACGCTTGCCTAGCTTAATACCAGATACAGTAATTTAACTGTATTGATGCATATATCCTAATATGATAACTATAATGATTAACAATATTATTGTAATATATCGCTAATTGTTAAACATTCCATTTCCATTTAGGTTTATATATTATTTTCATGTTTTTCACAAGGTGTTAAAGCATGAAATAAAACATCCAAACGGACTCATTTGTCAGTTTCGCTCTGTCGCCTGCCTTATCCACCAACCTGCCCTACATGCCAACCCTACTACATTGACATCTTCCGGAGTGAAGTCAAGGATAGTGCATAATAGGATGCCCAACTCTGAACTTCCCCTATGGGCCAATTGTGACAAAACAAACCGAGGCGCCACCTAGGAAATACCGTGTTAGAATGTAAACAAAAGCACGTGGTTGAATGGTAGCGCCGTATCCTGAACGGTATCGTATCAACAGAAACGTTTGTGTAAATATAACAATAGCTTCAAGATCCTCGTAGGGTGTGGATTTTGTAGAAGGTTTGTCTTTGGTGGGGTTACCGAGCTGCACCGGGGGTCTTGGGTGGGGGACGGGTGCCAGGGGTGGGGGATAAGATATCGTTCTGATTGTGATTTTGCGCAACCGGATTTGATGGGGCGGGAAAGCCGGGATCGGTAAAATCTGGTAGGGCAGAAATTTGGGTGCAGAGGCCGTCGTGCAGCTTCATCACCTCCTCCCTGTAAGGGTTGGTGGCGGTGGGGTAGTGGGGGAACGGCGAAAGGGGGGGAGGGGGCGGTGGCTTTGCTATTCTTTCTGAGTTATGTACTAGTACCAGCGGCGGTCCTGCAATGTATTGTACTCTTGTGGTAGAAGAACCAAATTTGGTACACTTGTAGAATTTGAGGTACGGAAAAATTGGACTATGGACTCAGGTCAGATATTTCAAAATGGCCGCTATTTTCAAGATGGCTGCCAAGATAACCAAAGAAAGTCTATAAAATAATAGTTCCAAGATATTATTGTACGAATTTGTACTTTTGCAGTTTTACCTAGTGAACAACGCAAAATAAGAATTCATTGGAATGAGACAAAATTGCCGCCATTTTTCAAGATGGCCGCCAATATATATATTTTTTTTTAAATAGCAAAAAGTCCAAGAAATTTATTTTTTAGCACACTTTTGAAGTTTGACCAGCTGAACAACGTAAAACGAGAATATGTTGGAATTATTCAAAATTGCCTATATTTTTCAAAAAGAATCAAATCTTTCGAACAAAATCAGACAATTGCAAATAACTTGATGTTTTCAAGTTATAACAGGAAAATATTGTAAAATTAAATGCTGTAATAACTGTAACAAAGTAAGAAATAAACAAGTGATTTGCTCTAGGTATTCACATTTAATTGATCACATAAACATTCAAACACGGATGTACAGTCTCAGTACATTGAAGTCTCAGGTCATGTACACTAGATATTGCCTTGTACATATCATCTCATTGTTAAATGCGCTTTAGTCTAAACTATTTATTCTTAAATGATAAGGAATAGTTCTAATTAAGCTGATGGAACATAACTGTGTTGGAACATTTCAGCAATTGACAGAACTATATGTCAATGATGACGTCACATTTTGTCAGGTGATAAAAATTGTTATATGCACATATAGTGTAATTAACAAAGATAGCCAGCACAATACAGTATCAAGTTATGACAATAAACAGCAATTAATCCATATATCTATATCTATACATATTTATGTTATATTATTTATATTATCCATTGTAAATATGACACACAACATTAGACATAATTGATTGCTTAACCTAGGAATGTTAATGTCAGTATATTGATTGTTTTATTTTACAATACAGTTCATACAATAAAATCAGTTTTTACATGATTTATATAATATAAAATGCTTTGAAATACTAATGCTGACAATGTCAAGTTGTATTCATCACCAAAATGTTGGCACTGTCATCTCAGGCTTTCCTTCATGAATATTTTTTAATATGGAGTCCTTAAGCAGAGTTTGAGCAGACCACACAGCTCTTGTGAAGACACTCGCTGTCCCTTTTCAGCAGATCCTCACGCTGCAGACTGATTACCCATTTACCTGAAATATAAGATAAATAACAAGTTACCAACAAATACCAGTAATACAGTGGTCCGTATATTATACAACCTTCCGCTACACCACCTTTAACATGGATTAAATGTATTTCCATCCAGAACTATGAGTATCCAGGACTCACCATACTGATTATGACTAAAACTAATTATTATATCTTAACCAAAGAAAAAAAATGGTCCATCTAGGCCTAATTATGTTTTCAGAAATCTAGGGTTTCCACCGTCTGCCCTGGTACGAGGCGGGGGAGGGGGGGGGGGAGCAAGGGGATTGGAGTAGTAAATAAACGACTATCGTGAACAAGGGTTTTTATAAATCGTGAACTAGGAATCTTAATATTAAATAACCATGGATTGGGAAATCGCTAATTTATATCATGAATCCACCCGTCCTATTTATACTGGGAGTTATCCTTTTAATTCATTGTCACCTGGGTGATCTGGCAACCCAACCACCCTGTACTCCCCGGCAACTGGTAGCCCTCGTAGCCCCACCCGCTATTGGATCTGCCAATGAAAACCAATTAGGAAGTGTGATAATTAGCTGGTAAGCTTATTGGTCAATCAGTTAATAGTGCCTACTTGTTTTTATGTTCCCTTACTGGGCCTTAGTCTGAAACTGCTTGGAACAATGGCCCGGTTATGTCTCCCAGGCTAGCCATCGTATAGCCTGAATGTTCAGACGTTACAGTTTGACAGTCTGAGGCTTACTGTAACGTCTGAAGACATGGCGTGCAATAGCCTGAATGTTCAGACGTTACAGTTTGACAGTCTGATGCAAGTGTCAATTAAGACTGTACCGTATGAACATTCAGGCTAGCCATCGTAGTGAGTAACATCTCTCTTTATCGCTCAGATAGCAGACACTTGCCGGCAAAGTTTACACCAACATGAAAGCGAATAACCTGTTACAGAATTTCAAACATTTGCTTACCTCTCTTGGTCCTTCGAAAATCCCCAAAATCCAGATGCTGTCTTCTTTACTGGGCAATCTGTGCATCAATTGGTGGCACGAAGCTGCCCGCCGGTCTTCCAGCCTCTCGCCGACATGTTGACATTTCTAACACGGTCTCTCATAGATGGCGCTGCGAACGGCGTATCACCGCGCGAAATGCAGAGTTGGCTATCCTATTATACACTATCCTTGGTGAAGTGTAGTATTTGTAGTTTGAGGTGCATTGCATCACTGTCCGCTCGACATGAATTGGTTGCGCTGTTTCACTGCCAGAGAGTGGCCTGAGTAGGAGTCGGCTACGTAAGGGCTGGTGTCTGAGTGTGCCAAAACAAAATGTGTCCTGTTGTAGCAGTCTTCGGCGATAGACCAACAATACTGGATATTTTGGGGTATATTTGATCAAGCCACGAAAAAACTACAAACCAGGGGCTCCGGGATTGATGATTATAATTACAAAGCTCTCCCCACCAACCCCCTCCTAAGGGGTGCAGGGGCGGATCTAGGAATTTGCCAAGTGGGTCGGGGGGGGGGGGGCGGTTGTTCTCTGAAAACTTCCGACCGAGGGGTGTGCTCTCTGAAAAAAACTTGCGACCGGGGGTGGGGGTCGTGCTCGGAGAAGCCGACTTTAACAGTGTATGTACAGTGTACAATGTACAGTTTATTTAACGATTACGAGGCCTGGGTGAGGCGGCTCGTCCACGACATGGAGGCCGAGGGGTTCGCAACGAGAGGACAAGAGGGACTTCATCGCCGGGAGACCCATCACCGAGAACGTGGGTCTGGCTGTAGACCGCAGCAAACGGACGCTCTGTGTATTGTCCCTTTACTTCGCCGCCAGTGACGGCTGCATGCGGGAGTTCACCACGGCTCTCAACATCGACCTCCAGGAGAATAAACACCGCCTGATTACCATCCTGAAGGAGCCGATCCCTGTGGATGAGCAGCCGACCTCGCTGAGAGACTACCTGAGACACTTCACCTACATCGAGAGCGACAACAGACACCATGGCGTGTATTAGTTCCCATATCAGAGCAACCATGGCGTGTATTAGTTCCCATATCAGAGCAACCATGGCGTGTATTAGTTCCCATATCAGAGCTATCATGGCGAGTATTAGTTCCCATCTCAGAGCCACCATGGCGTGTATTAGTCCCCATCATAGAGGCACCATGGCGTGTATTAGTCCCCATCCCAGAGCCACCATGGCGTGTATTAGTTCCCATATCAGAGCTATCATGGCGTGTATTAGTTCCCATCTCAGAGCCACCATGGCGTGTATTAGTCCCCATCATAGAGCCACCATGGCGTGTATTAGTCTCCATCATAGAGCCACCATGGCGTGTATTAGGCCCCATCATAGAGCCACCATGGCGTGTATTAGGCCCCATCATAGAGCCACCATGGCGTGTATTAGTTCCCATCATAGAGCCACCATGGCGTGTATTAGTTCCCATCACAGCCACCATGGCGTGTATTAGTCCCCATCATAGAGCCACCATGGCGTGTATTAGTCCCCATCATAGAGCCACCATGGCGTGTATTAGTTCCCATCGCAGAGCCACCATGGCGTGTATTAGTCCCCATCCCAGAGCCACCATGGCGTGTATTAGTTTCCATCTCAAAGCCACCATGGCGTGTATTAGTCCCCATCATAGAGCCACCATGGCGTGTATTAGTCCCCATCATAGAGCCACCATGGCGTGTATTAGGCCCCATCATAGAGCCACCATGGCGTGTATTAGTTCCCATCATAGAGCCACCATGGCGTGTATTAGTTCCCATCACAGCCACCATGGCGTGTATTAGTCCCCATCATAGAGCCACCATGGCGTGTATTAGTCCCCATCATAGAGCCACCATGGCGTGTATTAGTTCCCATCTCAGAGCCACCATGGCGTGTATTAGTTCCCATCATAGAGCCACCATGGCGTGTATTAGTTCCCATCTCAGAGCCACCATGGCGTGTATTAGTCCTCATCCAAGAGCCACCATGGCGTGTATTAGTTCCCATCATAGAGCCACCATGGCGGGTATTAGTCCCCATCATAGAGCCACCATGGCGTGTATTAGTCCCCATCATAGAGCCACCATGGCGTGTATTATTTCCCATCATAGAGCCACCATGGCGTGTATTAGTCCTCATCCAAGAGCCACCATGGCGTGTATTAGTCCCCATCATAGAGCCACCATGGCGGGTATTAGTCCCCATCATAGAGCCACCATGGCGGGTATTAGTCCCCATCATAGAGCCACCATGGCGTGTATTAGTCCCCATCATAGAGCCACCATGGCGTGTATTAGTCCCCATCATAGAGCCACCATGGCGTGTATTAGTCCTCATCCAAGAGCCACCATGGCGTGTATTAGTCCCCATCATAGAGCCACCATGGCGGGTATTAGTCCCCATCATAGAGCCACCATGGCGTGTATTAGTCCCCATCATAGAGCCACCATGGCGTGTATTATTTCCCATCATAGAGCCACCATGGCGTGTATTAGTCCCCATCATAGAGCCACCATGGCGTGTATTAGTCCCCATCATAGAGCCACCATGGCGTGTATTATTTCCCATCATAGAGCCACCATGGCGTGTATTAGTTCCCATCTCAGAGCCACCATGGCGTGTATTAGTCCTCATCCAAGAGCCACCATGGCGTGTATTAGTTCCCATCCCAGAGCCACCATGGCGTGTATTAGTTCTCATCTCAGAGCCGCCATGGCATGTATTATTCCCTATCCAAGAGCCACCATGGCGCGCATTAGTTCCCATCTCAGAGCCACCATGGCGTGTATTATGTGTACCATGTTACAGGGCTAGCTGGAAATGGGCGATCCAAATGGGACGTAATTGGCACCGAGTTGGTCCGAATAAGACGAAGTGGAACCGGTGTTTGAGTCATGGGCAAGGAGGCGCCGCTTGAGACTCGCGGTGAAGAGTCGACCAACGATTATAGGCGTAACGAGCTAATCTTTTGCTTGCTATATTTTATATTTTATATTTAAAAACAGATTGTAACTTTACGAGCCACAGAAATCAGCGTGATACTGCGATTATCATTGGGTTGCATCCATCTTCGTGCAACATCAAACACATGTTTGTCATATATTTATGATGAACTCAATTTCTCTTTGGGCCGGATATACACGTTTTTAATTTGTAAGCGAAAGCTAACTGTGTTACAAGATCATTGTGGAATAAGATAAGGTAAGATAAGATAGATAGATAGAATCTTTATTGCCATGGATAGTACATATATTAACATAACAAAGAACAGGTTGGCAACGAGCAGAAGCCGAGGCTTATTTGCTCAAAAAAACAACAACAAACAACAAAGAAGAAACAAGAAAAATAAAAACAGGAAGAAAAAAAAAATGAAAACTAATTTGACAATCTAAGTTGTATATCGAATTGGCCCAATCGTTGCGCTGCAATACACATCAAATTATGGCTACTTACACATTCAATTTACGTTAACATTGGTTGAATCACTCGTATCGGTTGTCTTTGGCAAACTATCCTTACTATTTCTCTTAAAAAGGTGAAGCGATGATTGAAAGTTTAACTTACCAAACCATTTATTAAATATATATATCCCATTATATTTCATAGATATTTTCGTCAATTGACACTTTTGTTTAGGAACATGTAATAGCTGCGAAGTTTTTGGGTTTAACGTATGTATGTCAGCATTTCTTGTAAACAAATCTTTGTGATAAGAGGAGGCAATCCATTGTATTGTTTAAATATAAATACTATAACGCTGAACTCGTATAATGATGTGAGCGGTAGAATCTTATTCATTACGAATAACGGTGCTGAATTGGCCCATTTATTAACTCCAGACAATATGCGCACTGCTTGTTTCTGGATTATGATAAAAGGGGCTAAATAGCTATTACATGAGGCTCCCCATACTTCAATACAATATGATAGATATGGAGATACAAAACAGTTATATAAAATCCGGAGGGTGTCACTGGTTAAGATTTTCCTTGCACAAGTGATTATTCCAAGCGCCCTTGCCAATTTGCTTTTAATATAATCTATATTTTGTTTCCACAACAGGTCACAATCTAATTGTACACCCAAAAATTTCGTGGTAGTAGTTTGCACAACAATTTGGCTAGAAATAATGACATTGCTCTGGATACTAATTTTCTTTCGCTTGGGTTTAAAAACCATGAATTTAGTTTTGTCGAGATTCAGAGCAAGCTTATTAATTTGTAACCAGTACTGTATTTGCTTTAAATCTCTATTAAGCATTTTAATCGTTTTATTTATATCCTTGCCTGATATAAAGAAATTAGAATCATCAGCAAATAAGATTTCAAACAATTGCTTACTCACATTCATTAGTCATTACTATATAAAAGAAATAAAAGTGGACCTAGTACAGAACCTTGCGGGACTCCACATACTATTTGAGATCGGTTCGAAGATGTGTTATTGTAAACTACAAACTGTTCTCTGACATTGAGATAACTTTTTAGCCAAGTTAATGCAAGCCCTCTTATGCCGTATCTGTCTAACTTTTAAAACAATATATCATGGTCAACAGTATCGAAGGCTTTCGAAAAATCGTGAAATATACCAACAGTAGTTTGTCCCATTTCCATAGCAGTTGTTAGTTTGTCTTGCAGAAGTAAAAGGGCCAAGGTAGTAGTGATTTGATCTAAAACCAAATTGGTTTTTATGTAGTAAGTCATACTTGTTAACAAAGTTGATTAGGCGTTTCTGCATCAGCTGTTCAAACACTTTAGAGAATGTTGGAAGAATTGAAATTGGCCTGTAGTTAGTAAATAATTTACCATCCCCGCCTTTCAGGATAGGTGTTACTTTTGCACGTTTAAGTTCTTCGGGGAATATCCCTTCACTAAATGAAAGATTAATAACATGGGTTAAGGGTTGGGTGAGGGGATCTATAATCTTTTTGATTACTTTGGCAGTTAGCGAGTCCCATCCTGGTGAGCTATTCTTTAGGGATGCAAGAGCATTCCGGACTTCACTACCAGTAACTGGCTCGAGGAAAAGCGACTTATTATTGGTATCTTTCATAAACGTAAGTGGGGAGTCTCCATTATTTGGGATTGTTTTTGTTATAGATTTACCAACATTAACAAAGTAGTTATTAAACTCATTAGCAATGTGGCTTCTATCTGTAATCAGTCCTCCTCTAATCGAAAATGTCGTTTGAAACTTCTGACCCTGTTTTTTGTTTACTACCTCTTTAATAGTTTTCCACATCTTAAACAAGTTATTTTGATTGGCTTTTATGGCGGACTGATAATAGGTTTTTCAGCCGCTCTAAGAGTGGATAAAAGCTTATTTATATTTTTTTATAATCATGTTCAGATTCTTTGGTTTTTAGTCTCAAAAATCTACAATACAATCGATTTTTCTTAGATATGCAGTCCTTTAATCCTGCACTGAGCCAAGGCTTTCTGTTTCGGTATTTAGATCTGGAGATAGTGAGAGGAAAACATTTCTCATGTATAAGAGAGACTGAACGATGCAGTTTAGTATAAGCTTCCCAGGTGCTGAGTGTCTCTATAATATTATCCCACTTTTCATTTGTTATACAATGAACAAAATTCTCAACATTTGGCTTACTCACATTCCTTTTCATGATGGTAACTCTGTCAACATTAATTTGAACATACTCTGATATATAAAATAGAGGAAAATGATCTGTGATATCTGTATACATAATGCCTTTCAGGGAAGAGTTAATATCGCACTCATTAGTGAAGATATTATCACTAACCCTGGTCGGTTTACTTATGGCGGGTAGACCCGCATGGCTAAACATTGAATCGATAAAATCAGCTGTAGGTCTATGTGAGTCCATATTGAGCAGATTAATGTTAAAATCTCCTGCGAGATAACAAACCACTTTTTTAGAGTTAATCTTATGCAATAGTTCTTCATGCTCAATAAATACAACGATGTTGGTATCTGGTGGTCGGTAAACTACACCTACTAAAATGGACTTCTGGTTTACATGAGCTCCCTTATCCAGTTGCACAAATAAAGCTTCAATATTTTCATTAAATACATCTAAGTCCGATCGCTTGCTGAAATTAACTCCTGATTTAATCAACATTGAAACCCCTCCACCAGTTCTGTCTTGTCGGTAACTATTGACAGGGAGATAACCGTCCAAACCATGGCAATCAACGTTACTGTCGTTAAACCAGGTTTCAGTAAAAGCATACACAGTAAAATCATGATTTAGAGTTTCAATATAGGATCCAAACTGTGAAAAGTTTTTTTGAGCACTTCTTATGTTCATATGCATAATGGAAAATGATAAATCTTCGGGTCTAAATTCGTCACATGACTCATTGAAGGAGTCTTCTAAATAGTATTTGCAATTTGACATGTTCACAGACGAATCTACATAGAAATTTACATCAGGATCAGTGTCATTTAGCGGCACGTTGTAGTCCGAGTTTAACTCAAATGGATTAAACAACTGTTTTTCAAGCTCGACCAGTGGAATACGAGAACTATTGACACTACTAGACGAGATGGCAAGTTCGAAGGCCAGAGTCTCACTTATGCCATTAAAAGAAAATATTTCAGTTATACAATTGGTGCAATACCATGGGTGATTATTTTCCTTTACAACCTGCAGGTCATCTCTGGTAAAATGAGATAAACAATTAACATGATAGGTACAGTAGCAAATAGAACAGTTGATATGATACGAGTGAGACAATATCTTACGTTTGCATACAGCACAGTCATATCTGCTTAGCATACCAGGGGGTAGTATACATATTATAACAGGAGAAACTCATGAGCCGGTAACAGTAATCCCAAATAATGGTAGCAACATACACAAAACTACATAAACATGGTATATATATACAAGCAACGTACGTATTTACATGTAAGATATTGATGCCAGTAACACATGGAACGAACGTAAGGTGATCCGTCTTCCACCTATCGGGTGCTCCGTCTTCACAGATTACGAGTGTGGGCGATTAAACAAAACAAAACACTCAAGAGTGATCAGATGCTTTTCTCACATGGTAGCCAAGCAGTGTCACGCTTAGAGAGTCGAACAACGAGTTGTTATATTGTTACACATGGTATGAGGTGAGGCAGTATTGTAGGCCAATGCATTTAAAATGCATGTGTGAAAGGCACAGATAAGATAAAGTTTTATTTGACGTCGGTATGTAAAAGTCAACAATAAATATTAGCACACGTGCTATTGACCGACAATTTTAAAATGACATGAGCGGATGAGATATATATACATATGACAATGAAAATAAAACAACCTTTGCATCTCATAAAAACCTTACCCATTAGCTATGTTACATAATGTGCACGAATTAAGTGACACAAGAACACATCCGAAGTTGACAGCGTTGTTTTAAATTCCTTGGCAGATTTGGCTAACTTCGTTTCCTTGTTGAGCATGTTCCATAGATTGCTACCTTGATACTTCAATGAATTATGGCCGTAAGCTGTTGTCTTAACGCGTGGCATACATATATTTGGCCCATTTTTTTAAAATGTAATTGTTTTCCTTTACGTTATACATGTCATGAATATAACTAGGCCCAATCTTGTTGATTCTCTTGTAAACTTCTAATGATATGCAGCGCAATCGTTCAACATATAGCAATGGTCTACCCGCTCTCTTCCTCAACTCTGCATAATCTGATTTAAAGTCATTAAACACGTACATGAATGCCCGCTCCGGTATCTTTTCAATCTTACGCATATTTGACACCGTCACGCCGGGCCTCGCCCTCCCCTTCCTCGAGCTTAACATTGAGCATACCATGAGGACAACACTGGTGTAAAATGGGTCGGACTCACGTGACGGTTACCTCGTGCGAATCAACCCGAGGCCTGAGGGCGGTGGGCTCGCGGGCTGGCGCGTATGGCAAGCCGTTTGTGCACTAAATCTCGGGTTTATCGGCGTTTATTAAAGGGAACCGCCAGCCTGGCCTCTAACGCTGCTTTACCGATTCATATAATACCCAAATGTCTATCCTCCAAATTACAGAATTTTCCGTCCTATCTATAGAAGTGACCGCCGGGCACGACTTCGCAGCCTACCCAGGCGGCAGCCCTTTTTGAAGGTGTGTCCGCGATTGATCAATCAGGCGGCGATACTCTAATTTATTTAAACCGGAAATTACGCCTATTGTGTGAGCAAAACAAGAGCGCGTGACCATCGCTATTATAAAGAGCTGCGATTCTAACTCCAATCATGGCATTGTTGCGGAGTCAATCGTCGTAAGACGTATATCAATTTGTTTGGATGGTACTTTTCCATGAAACACTAAGATCATGGTCTACTGCGCGGCTTGGAACTGCCGCTGTTCATCTGTAAATCGCGGTCTTGATCTCTGTCCACGAGTGATAGCATAAGGCGGTGCCACATGAATAGTCACAATACGCGTCACTGCTCCCTGCAAAATGGCGCTCTGCTTGACATTGCTGGGGGCGGGTTGCCTTAATTTTTTTCTCCTTACCAGTCGGCCGAAACAAAGAGTTAGCACTCGCCAATTTAATTTTAAGATGTAAACTTTCGGTGCAGATCACGATTAAATTAGGTTGGACACCCGCTTTAAGCAATTTGTAACAGTGACGTCAGTACATGATTGACAACCTGGATCGGTCTAGCCTATTGATTCCGCCGTTACATGCAAGTAACATATAGAGTCACGGAAGACCCACACAGCCAATACCCAAAATCTTCTGCTTATTCAGCAAAACAAGACAACAGAGAATGGCGAATTGTGTGCAGGTTCGTATCCTGCGTCAATCAGCTCAGAGAATCCACAAGCAGAGAGAAGAAATGAGGATATTTCTTTGAGAGCCAGGACAGGTGTACCGCTTCTTACACAAGACACGTGGCAATGACAGGACCGCAATGGACCGCCAACAATGACACAGATAAGGATATATATACACAGTAGTAACATTCGGAATTATTGCGTTCTTTTCCCATACTAATGAATATCGCTTTATGACACCTTAAGATGTGGAATTGAGCCATCTAGTGGATCATGAAGCCATTTGTAACCAGGCGCTGAACGAGATATTCTATATTGTTCATAATTAAACTGCTTAAGTTGTTAGAACGTAATGTACCGCAGAACCTAGCTCCCGAAATCTAGGTTTATTTGTACCTCTGAAATATATACTTCAGCCGTAAATCTTTATATTATGGATATTCACATACAAAATCTAATTCACTCGCGATACAGTTTCATTGCGTACATCACACAATTTACAGAACTAGTAACATCTCTGTATCGACATCAACGGGGGGGTCTGGCTCGAACTGGTCGACAGAGTTCTGCTCGTCTTCGAGAGGTCTGCCGCGTCCTGTGTTCTCTATGTCGTGTGTCGCTGTGTTGGCGGCCGCCTCGCACAGATGTGGCTGGGGTCCGATCCTCTTGACGGGCAGCGCGTACAGCAGGTTGTCCATGAAGTGTTCGTTGTGACTCTCAATGTAGGTGAAATGTCTTAGGTAGTCTCTCAGCGAGGTCGGCTGCTCATCCACAGGGATCGGCGCCTTTAAGATGGTAATCAGGCGGTGTTTGTTCTCCTGGAGATCGATATTGAGAGCCGTGGTGAACTCCCACATGCAGGTGCCACTGGCGGCGAAGTGAGGGGACAAGACACACAGCGTCCGTTTGCTGCGGTCTACGGCCAGACCCACGTTCTCGGTGATTGGTCTCCCGGGGATGAAGTTCCTCGTGTGGAAGAGCGTCCCGTATCCCTGGCCTTCCAGTTTTCTAATCAAGTTCCGGGTCCAGACGTCATCCTCGTGAGCAAAGGAGACGAAGACGTCGAAGTGTTTGTTCTCCCCGCTACATTCGTCCCAGTTGAAGGGGTGCCACTTGAGCTTGTGGTAGATCCAGACCCTCAGACAGTAGACCACACAGAGAGGGACGATGAAAAACAATGCCAGGCTGGCCAGACCAGTGCTCAACCAGATGGTAAAGCGCTTCATCGGATCGGAGCAAAACTCCTCGTCTGGAACATTTAAGACGCTCCTGCCTTTCAGTCTGTCCGGACTGTCGCATAATATCGCCTCGACCGAGGGGATCTTGCCGGTCATATTTTGTAGCCACGCCTTGTACCATCGGTGCTCGCAATCGCACTTCCACTTGTTGTTGTCTAGCGTCAGCTCCCGGACGTTGTTGAAGTCGAGGGTTTGGACGCTCTCGGGCAGGTCTGTCAGCTGGTTGTGGTCGAGGCGGATCACGGACATGGCCGTCAGCTCACCCAGAGTGACGTCATCCAGAGAGGAGATGGCGTTGTGACTGAAGTCCCCATAGTGGGCCGTCCTCAAGTAGAACCGGCTCGATATCTCCTCCAGATCGTTGTTGCCGAATAACAGTTGGTATTTGAACTTGTATTGATAGTTTCCCTTGGTTCTCGATGGCAACGTCTCGGGAAGACTATGCATATGCCGACCCTGGCAGTCCATTCGGAATGTGGCATTCGCAGGTATTTCCACGCAATCGCATCCGGTGCAGTTTTCAGCCACGTGACACACAAAGTCAGCAAGCGCTACGGAGATTATTTTGTCTCGAAACATACCTTCCGGAGCTACGCAAAACAGCTCATTCACGATCTTAGCTTTTCTAGTGAGCCGCAAGTATTTGTAGGCAGCGAAATCAACGCAGTCGCACCATAGTGGGTTTTGCCGAAAATCTACCCGAAAGGTATCATTTCGAAACAAACTTATAATTTCTAGCTCTCGTGTTAGGCCCCAGCCATAGAACATGTCCGACAGATATCGTATAAAATTATCGACAACGTTGATGTAAACAACAGCGGGCGGCACGTTGTATGCATACGTCCAGTTGAGGTGGTTTGTAAATGTGACAATTTCGTTGTTTTCTAGTTGTAAATTTGTAAGACTACCAGTCAGTACTATCAAGTAGAGAGGCCACACGTCTACACTCTGCAACTTGTTGTTCTTTAAGTTGATGGACGTAATGACCTTGAACTTGGTTAAGGCTGCGGGGGCAATATTTTCTATGACGTTTGATTCGAGGCTGAGGCTTTCCAACTGTTCTAGTCCGAAGAACGTGTTGTCTGTGATCTCCATGATGTGGTTGGAATCCGCCGTCAGTATCCGGAGGGTTCCGAGACACCCCAGATGACCTTCGCCGAGCCCGGTCAGCGAGTTCTGGCTCACATTAAGCTCCGTCAGGTGGCGCAGTGAGCAGAGGCCCAGCGCCATGATGTTGGTTATCGGTGACCTCGTGACCCCTAGTGACGTCAGAGACGGCCGAGCCTTAAAGATGGCCGCCAATGAAGTTTCGATGCCTGCCACGTGTTTCCGGCTGTTGCAGTCCACCGCGAGGCTGATATTACCCGTCAGACAACACGAGCAGTTGGCGGGACAGACTTCCGGCAGAGTATCCCCGGGACACGGCGCCG
The DNA here is from genome assembly GCA_964019135.1 of Arenicola marina. Lineage (NCBI taxonomy): Eukaryota > Metazoa > Annelida > Polychaeta > Arenicolidae > Arenicola > Arenicola marina. Next base: position 16,419,956 of record OZ025260.1, on the reverse strand, counting down.
TGAGGGTGCTGACACTGAGGGTCAAGGTCAAGGGCATTACAAGGACCGCGAGGCTCAGGTGCGTATTACACATGGCAACGGTGAACATTGGTAATCCCTTGACGGCTCGAAATGCCACTCGGGGACGAGAGGCTGCCGTCGTTCCTAGCCTTGCTGTGAGACAATCGATATATTCGCCGTCGTCACTGTAGCTGAGAGACCTGTAGGACAAGGCGAAAACGAAGTTATTATATCTTCATGTCCGGTGAGGTCAATACTGACATATACAACTACCGCGGGATCTACATAGTAACTGGCAAGCTCCCCGCACGGTGGCGCTACGCAAGCTAACTTTTACCGCTGCTGTCGGCCAGGGGCAAATTTCAAGATTCTTGAAAAACGGTCAAATCAGCTGTAATTTCTTGCAATATTATGGTTTTCAAGAATAAAACATAAAAATAACGAGCTTTGTGTATTTGCTACAGCAAAATAAAATCTCGTACACTTTCGAAAAAGTTATAATTGTAACAGAACTCTTTCTTACACTCACCTGATGAAGCTTGGCTGGATCTCAGCACTAATTTGTAGAAATGCGCGACGCATTTTTCCTATGAATTTGCGCAGCGCCGCCCTGGCGAGCGAGTGTGAAAATACATTGAGGACGTAGGCGACAATACTCTCTACCTTCGACTCACTCCGCTAAGGCTCATTATATCTTTGTTGTCGCCTAGGCGGCGCTGCGCATATTGATGGTAAAAATGCGTCGCCCATTTCTACAAATTAGTGCTGGGACCCAGCCTAAGCCTAATAACACATGAAATCAGGTGATGAAAAGAGTTCTGTCACAATTATAACTTTTTCCTAAGGGTACAAAATGTGTTTTGCTGTATTAAATACACAAAGCTCGTTATTTTTATGTTTTATTCTTAAAAACTATAATGTCGCAAGAAATTACAGCTGATTTGACCGTTTTTCCAGAATCTTGAAATTTGCCGCCGGCCGACAGCAGCGGTAAAAGCGGTGCTTGTATAGCGCCACCGTGCGGGAAGTTTGATTAATGGGTTGTAAAAAGCATGATTTGGACATATTTACATGGCGTCACAAGTATATGAGTCGGCAGTCCAGTGCTGTCAAGTTCAAGATGGCGTCACTTAGATCGTCATGGCGATGGTTCCGCCCCGGGGGGCGCACATTTATACAAATCTGGTGAGAGGGGCGGGGATGGGGGGGGGGCGGGTAGGGTTCCGCGGGCGCCTTGATGCCTGAGAGAGCGGCTTTTTGCGATGAAATATATACCCGCCTATGGAGCGGATATTTAAAAAACTTGGGACTGCGGGGAGGGGGTGGGGGGGCTCTGATAATGTGCGTTCATAGAGAGGGTTGCCACGAATAAATACCCATCCGTGCGGATTTTAGCACTATTCCCCAACCGAGCCGACCCCCCCCCCACCCCAAGCTAAGCAATGTATTAAGTAGAAATGCATTATCGGTTCACGAGATAATCAAACCGTAATCCCGATTCATAGGAAAAATATACGATGTTACGTTGTCTTCAAGTATAACATTACGTTATGTACCTCTAAAGGCTCACAGTTAACCCCTTCTCCTATCTCACATTCAGGTAACACCGTGTTATTTATCACTGAATGTTTACCAGAGACATTTCAGTTTGACATTAGATTGTCTCGAGAGGTTTCTGGGCCCAAATTGAGTTTAATGTGAACAAAGGTTTCTTAACATACCAAGTGTTCAGAGTCTGTGGGATTCATGTATGCGGAGCATCCGTACACACATAGGCAAAATGGCTCGCTCGAAATGTATATATTTGCATAATTATGGCCACGAAAAACGCGATTGGTGGCTATACGTTGGTGGCGTGCCAATTTCTTCTGAGAGCGAGGAAAACACTCTAGACAAATTGTAATAAAACAGGCTTGGGTTGGTTGGCTGGTTTGAAGTAGAAAGTTTCAAGTGGATCACATCGCAGCAATGGGGAGGGTAAAAGGTGGAGGAGCCATGTCTCCGGGGCGTAGTCCCAGTCGAACCTGCACTTATAGTTGACGAAATCACCCATGACAAAATCGTGACACCCCTCCCCCCACCTCGAATTGTCCACACCGGTTGACGAAATCCTGCCTAAGAAATAGGGGTAAGGGGGCCCATGCACAGTGGGGTGTACAGTTTCCATTGAAACAGGTCATCCTCGCTAACAAAATGGAGGGGAGGGGGGTGGGGAGGGGCATTGATTAACCCCCCACGTGCCAGAACCACGCCTTCCAACAATGTCTACCTGACAAAAAAAAATCTCGTACTCTTTCGAAAAAGTTATAATTGTAACAGAACTCTTTCTTATCATCACCTGATGAAGCTTGGCTGGGTCCCAGCACTAATTTGTAGAAATGCGCGAGCGAGTGTGAAAATGCATTGAGGATGTAGGCGACAACACTCTCTACCTTCGACTCACTCCGCTAGGGCTCATTATATCTCTGTTGTCGCCTACGTCCTCAATGCCTTTTCACACTCACTCGCCAGGGCGGCGCTGCGCATATTGATAGTGAAGATGCGTCGCCCATTTCTACAAATTAGTGCTGGGACCCAGCCCAAGCCTAATAACACATGAAATCAGGTGAAATCAGGTGATGAAAAGAGTTCTGTCACAATTATAACTTTTTCTCAAGGGTACAAAATGTGTTTTGCTGTATTAAATACACAAAGCTCGTTATTTTTATGTTTTATTCTTGAGAACTATAATGTCGCAAGAAATTACAGCTGATTTGACCGTTTTTCAAGTCTCTTGAAATTTGCCGCCGGCCGACAGCACGGTAACAGCGGAGCTTGCGTAGCGCCACCGTGCGGGGAGCTTGAGGCGACACCAGAGATATAATGGAGCCCTAGCGGAGTGAGTCGAAGGCAGAGAGTGAGTAACTGACTGTGAGTGAGAATACGTGTGAGCGCTCCATGCTTGGTGGCGGTGACCAGGGTCTTAGCCAGAATACGTGTGAGCGCTCCATGTGTGGTGGCGGTGACCAGGGTCTTAGCCAGAATACGTGTGAGCGCTCCAGGTGTGGTAGCGATGACCAGGGTCTTAGCCAGAATACGTGTGAGCGCTCCAGGTGTGGTGGTGGTGACCAGGGTCTTAGCCAGAATACGTGTGAGCGCTCCATGTGGGGTGGCGGTGACCAGGGTCTTAGCCAGAATACGTGTGAGCGCTCCAGGTGCGGTGGCGGTGACCAGGGTCTTAGCCAGAATACGTGTGAGCGCTCCATGTGTGGTGGCGGTGACAAGGGTCTTAGCCAGAATACGTGTGATCGCTCCGTGTGTGGTGACGGTGACCAGGGTCTTAGCCAGAATACGTGTGAGCGCTCCATGTGTGGTGGCGGTGACCAGGGTCTTAGCCAGAATACGTGTGAGCGCTCCATGTGTGGTGGCGGTGACCAGGGTCTTAGCCAGAATACGTGTGAGCGCTCCAGGTGTGGTGGCGGTGACCTGGAAATATGGTATTGATCTCTGTAGAAAAAATTTAGATAAAATTTGCGCCAGTCATGCTTTTTCCAAGATGCAAAAAGACCATTTTTGGGCGCGTAAACAGCGCCTGAGTGCCCGCCAAACAAACACAAAATCTGCCCGCTACAATTAAAACTGCCCGCCCATCCGGCGGGCGGCGGGCAGGCGGGTCTCTGGCTAATACCCTGGCGGTGACAATAAAGAGACATGAAGACTACATACCATGGACGGGACGCGGCCGTGTTCAGTTGCGTATCCTGTATGCCTCAATGATGTAGTTAATCGCATATCAGTTTCCTTTAAAAGGAGTCACCTTCAAAAGCGGTCCTTCGGGTAAACCAACTAGAATGGTAGACTAACAATGGCGTAATAACGACGAGCTGACAGGAGGCCTGCTTACCTGTACCTCCGACCTGACTTTACCCGGATCTTGTGGCGACCTAACTGTGATATTGTGGCCCAGTCGCCAGTGAGTGAGCGAGACACCCGGGTACCATCCCGCCCCCCCCCTACACATACACACACATACCACCCCCACGCCATGCACGAGCAATTTCGCGCTCAGCGCCCCATTCCCCACCCCCACCTCGCCACCGGCTTAATATTCATGAATGCGATCTGAGGACGAGGCTACCATAGCAGTGTCTGCTAACTGTGTATCCGGTTAACGATAACGATTGCCGAAAACGGCTGAATTTAGGCCGCCACCAGTTTCCCGAACACACACAGGTAAACCAGTAGAGGATCGTACGGGGGCCCGTTTTCAGGGTCGGACCCAGATATGCTGGATAGGGGGGCGGGGGGGGCGGTTTTGGTTATATAAATTCCGGCCCTAAAAGGGGGGGCGGGTCGGCTCCCCCTGGATCCGCACCTGGACTTAAGGCCGACAGCCCGGTCGGTCACGCGTTTCCGTTTTTTTCCTACCGGTAGCCTACTGCACTGAACTTTGATCAAATTCTCGCCATTTTGAGCCTGTAGATTCTGGGGTCCTCCTAGTACTGTGAAGGGCGTTTTCTACGGAAACAGTTTCATTCTCCTTGCCTTGGGCGCCTTGGGGCCAGGGGTCCCATAAAACTACACTTCATGGTTTGCACTCAAGACGCTTCATGAATAGATTGATATGGAAATATGTCAGCAGAGATTACGTAACATCAAGATCCGTCTTGAATCTTCTAGATGCAATTTAGAGAAGGTCACAAAGTTTATACGTGCTATGCCAATACCCTGCAAATATGTTATATATCTCTGTAGAAAAAGTTAATATAAAATTTGCGCCAGTCATGCTTTTTCCAAGATGCGAAATGATGGCGTTTATGCGGTTGTAATTACTCGGAAGCAGCGCCTTCATTACTAGCCCCAGTTCTGTGGCTGTAGGCCGGGCAAAAATCTGACAGGGCCCGTCAGATTTTTGCCCGTCCTACAGCCACAGAACTGGGGCTACTTCATTACCTGCTTGATACAATTCATTCTGTTATCACTCATATCATGAAAGTCCGTTCTTGTGCATGTTGTTTGAACTCACAACGCAAAAATATCGTGAAATATTCGTCCCTCGAAAATTACATATACAATTTACATTTTAAATGACTTAAATGTGTCTCTTTCACTTGTCAACCTGTCCCAGATATATCGTCAATCTAGCCGTTATGGTCAACCTTGCTTTTCAGTTCATCTTCTGTGTTCATCGGGTAACTGACAAGATATAGTTACGGGCAACAGTGCAAACACGCTCAACTGCTCTAAAAATGCAACCGATAATGCTAAAAAGTAAAGCGCAGCAAACTTAAAGGAACCTTATATCGGAAGAACATCACATGACTGCGCAATGACACATTTGTCATGGTTTTACCCGCGAATTCACATTTTAGCTGTCATACCTTCCCCTGTTTTAATTGACCGTATCTGCAGTACAGTGCTGTTTCGGTGCATGTCAGTTGGGCTGAAATCTTGCGGTACTCATGGGTACCTGATTACCATGAGACCAACAGGTCTGGATGCTGCAGTCGTGGCGCCGCGGGGACTATAGGCCTAAGTACTGGTGTTTGGGCCTGCGGGGGTGGGGAAACCCACTCTGTGATTAGGTTATGAGACTGTGATGCGTGATGCGTCACAGCGCATTGTGCGGCTCGCACAGTCGGTGGAGAATAACACTCCTCCTTGAGGTTAGCGTGGAGTGGACGACTAAAGGCGCTTGGCACAAGGCTAGGTGCGTGCGTAAGGTTGATATGACTACGTATTCTTGTAGAGTTAACATTGAAACAGGGCGACCAACGCGTCCAGATTATTTCTGCAGAGAAGATTGCTGTATTAACAACTTTAAGGTTACTATTTCAACACAATGTCAGGTACCGACGGGTCCGCCTGAACTACTCTTCCGATTAGTGTTGCAGCTGACCACGACCTTGGAGAAATACGTGAATGAGGAACGCGCTCTTAACCGACCATCGTGAGTAAGATTGAAAAAATTATTTGATTACTTATTGACCTGAATCCACACCTGTTTAGGATATTTGTACACCACCTCAGTACAGCAAGGGGGCCGGCGCGATAGCTCAGTGGGCTAGAGCGCTCGTATTGAGTGCTCTGGTCACCTCAGAGCCTAACGGCGCGTGGATCGATGGTTCGAGCCCTGCTGTGGCCATGTCTGTGTGGTCGCAGGGTAAAGATCCCATGTCCTTCTTCGCAAAGAGTAGGGGATTACCCCCGGGGAGATGGCTCCACTCTCCCTCCCTTCTTCCATTGACGCGATATGACCAAAAGTGGCTAAAGCGTCCTGAATAACCAACCAACCCACCAGTATAGCAAGCTGTAATCGCCAGGATTCGGGATATCGGTTTAAATTAATTACCTTCATAAACCGATAACAACTTAGTATTAGGCCTATGTTCGTGATTTTTGGGAACACGCCCCCGCCCTCTCCAATTGCGCCCCACCCGTGCCATTCCGTGGCCTTTACAGGACAAGAGGAAAATAAGTCTACATATTGTCAGGCAGTAGCGGAGCCCTTTTGTCTAAAGCATGATTGAGAAATTTTCATAAGGAGCTGGTGCATCATCTTAGGCTCATTCTTTCCAGAACTGCAGGCTGTTTTCATGTGTAGCGAACTTGCTCATTGCTCATTGCAGCAACCTGTCTAAAAATAACGGCAGTAGCGGATTACGTTAGGCAGTAGCGGATTACTTTAGGCAGTAGCTGATCTCGCCATCTAGCGGCCCGTTTGGACAGTGAAGCAGGTATCATAATGCAGGGACTGTCTCAAAAATCCGAAATTTGGTTGTCGAAGACTTAATATTGCATATATATATACTGCGGTATAATAATTCATAGCCTATGTTGATATTTCCGGAGTACCGCTACTGATATTGGGCTAATGATGTTCATGCCATGCAACCTGGCAATAAAGATTGGCGGTAAAGCTTGGCGGTAAAAAACGAGCGTCACTGATCCACTACTGACGCGAAAGCTGCGAACGCAATTCGGATGACAACAGTAATTCTGCTTCGAGGCAGATCTGATTATTGCTTTGATGGCTAAAGGTATATACAGCTATAAAAAATTACCTCGGTTGTGTACAGATATATTCACGTTGGCAAGAGTGGCCTGTTGAAATGGAAGTTGCTGTTTCGCACGAGTACTCGGAGGGCAATAAGCTCGCTACCGGAAGTGCATTTGAGGTAAAAAAAAACTCGCGTTATTGGACTTACTTTTTAGTCAGTGGTTAATGATCTTTGAACTAAGTCCTAATTTATTACATTGAGTGGCTTTTAGTAGAAACGGTTTAGCGGTGAACAGCGAAGTAATCCACTATTGGCCGACAAGCTCTATTAAACGTCACGTCACGCTTATAAATTAGAGGGAAGTTGTACGGGGCCCGGGTTGGGGGAGGGGGGTCGGGGTGAGAGGCACTGCGACGAGAACGATCCTACATCCTACCCTACCGTCTTGGTACTCTATTTCTGAATTTTCATTTCCTGCAGGTAAGGATGACGTTCAGAAGATGACTAGCGTGGCAGGACGACGTTGCCTGCAACATTATCCGGATCATTCAGCTTCAGTAAACCAAACATTAAAGCTGCCAATACACACGTGTCATACACCCAACCTAAGATACGTTCAGCATCTCCCCCGGGACATCCACATCTGAGTGAGGCACGCAGATTAACTCAACGACTGGAACTTCACGTCACGAGGTCCGTCTGAGCGATCTAAATTTAGGTGACTTTGCCGCAGCTAGAAGATCGACCGTCGCAGAATGCGTCTCAACTCCATGGCGATGGTTTGGGCAGCCTTCTTCTTGGCGATCGTCCATGGCACCGCGGGCCAATTGTTCGACTGCGAGGGCGGAAGGTAGCCCGGAAAATATACCTGAGCCATAACAACATCAGCCACGTCAGGGACTTCATTGTCGGCTGGCGCTTTGATGGGTTCGAGGGTTTCCATTGTCTGATTAGTAAACCCAAAGTGCACTTGTTGCTGGAGCATAACGACTTATTCTGCGATTGCGTCGACTTCCTTTTTTACAAGTGTGTCAAGAATGATACAACATTAAGTGGGATCCAGTGCGCTGGTCCACCAGGTTTCCAGTCGCAGACAGTGGCTAACGTACCGCCATCAGACTTCGTGTGCGAAGTGCAGGATAATTGCACCGGTGGGAAGTGTAACTGCACCGAACAGGCGTCCACCCAGACTGTCATTATCAACTGTGAGAGACAGGGACTGGACGTGCTTCCAGAAATAGTACCCACAACGCAAATGGGCTATTATCATTTAACTTTTTCTTATGAAATCCAATTTAAGGAAAACAATCTCAAGGCCATCCAGAATAGGACGTACCTACATAACACCAGAAAGGCGAATTTCCAATATAACAAAATAGCATCCATGGATATGAACACGTGGTCTTTGCTGAAGACCATGGATTCTGTGTACCTTGCTAATAATAGCCCGACAGAGTTACCCGATGCCATTAACGGCACAGACTTAGGGAACATGACAAGTCTGTCCCTTTACGGGAACCCCTGGTTGTGTAAGTGTAGCAAAGTTTGGTTCAAAAAGTGGCTCATCAGCACCAAGAACGTCCTGAAATCCCGGAGCGGCATACTATGTGGGGAGTCAAGTTACCCGACGATCCTTAAGAATAAAAACATAATCTCGGTGCCCGATGAGGACTTCTGCCGTGACGATGAGGCGGACAACATAAGGAGGCTGATCATAGCCGTGGGGGTCACCGTCGGAGGTGTCCTCGTCCTCCTGCTGGTCCCAACCCTCCTCGTGTACTGCTACCAGGTCTGGCTCTTCGCCAACTTGAAATGGCATCCCTTTAACCGGGATGAGTGCGACGGAGAGGAGAAACACTTCGACGTGTTCGCCTCGTACGCTAACGAGGACGAGACCTGGGTGAGGCGGCTCGTCCACGACATGGAGGCCGAGGGGTTCGGAACGTTGTTCCACAAGAGGGACTTCATCGCCGGGAGAACCATCACCGAGAACGAGGGACGACGGTCCCTCAACATCGACCTCCAGGAGAACAAACACCGCCTGATTACGATCCTGAAGGAGCCGATCCCTGTGGATGAGCAGCCGACCTCACTGAGAGATTACCTGAGACACTTCACCTACATCGAGAGCGACAACAGACACTTCATGGACAACCTGCTGTACGCGCTGCCCGTCGAAAAGATCTGACCCCAGTCACATCTGCGAGGCCGTCTCGGTTTGCCTGCAGCAGGTGGGAACCCGGACGTCGGTTTCAATGACGACGAAAGGACACCGCTGATCCAGGGTAATGTCCAGATATAACACCGTACAGTTGATCCAGAGACGAACTCATCCACTGGACACGGACTCGGAGCCACCCAGACAGGACTCACGTAATCAAGGGTATACTCACACATCCTGAAATCTTTCAAGACAGTTGGTTTCAGAGGCAATATGGAGTCTATATAGCGATAATGGGCTGGCGGGTAGGATTCAGCCGATGGACGTACACGTGTCAGATAGACACGGGACCCAGCCTCATCCACGACTGGGGCACGAACTACATGTTGGCTCTTCAGCTTCGGAAAACAATGTAGACCTCTTATAGCTTAGTTATATAGTAAATTTTGTCGCATCAGATATCTCATCGCGTAATCTCATCATAATAACCAACCCAGAAATAATGCATATATCTTTATTGGAGAACTGACATATAGTTTATCACAATGAACATGTTAGGACGGCTTCGCTGATGTAGTTTTCTTTCCGAATTGTATGATAATGGGTTTTCCTTTGAAGTTGTACCCGTTGACAAGTCTTAGAGCTTCTGCGGCGACGTCTTCAGCTGTGAAGGAAAGAATCATGTAAGGCATAGACACTACTGTACTGGTACCAGCGATTCAACCCCGTTACGGCTTCGCAACAAACTTTCCACAATATTATAGATTTATATTCAGATTACTGTCAAGGATAAGTCGTCTAAATGCAGTCGTTTATCGGCTGTCATCTGTTCAGAATTAGCATGGGGGGAAGAACATCATTTAGATTTCATTGAACTAATGAAAGTAACTAGATATATATTTTTCGTGATATTTAATCCGCGATATGTCACTTCTCTAGGCTGTTACTCACTGATGCCTGGTTATTACCAGGGAGTATATACATGAACATTAAATAGCTGAGCCTCATCCCGGCTTTGAAGTTTGTTTTATGTTCAGATGCATGCGTTATGTTTGTCATACCTGGTGCGATATACATAACCACAACTACCACCATCAATAGGCGATAGTATCATACCATGAAAAGTGACGAACGCTTGTCCTCTCATGCGACCCGTAAGCAGCCGGAAGACAATCTTAGGTTGATCTGGCTGCTGGAATCTGATAAACAGAGACACCAAGTCCTCTTCCGTCACCTTCGAACCAAGGTTCTTCAAATAGAGGGTCTGCAAAGATATACAGTTCGTTTACATAATTAGACACCCATATCTTAACAAACATGTTGACAGATTAATCTGGATTCCAAGATATGAACCTACGCACACTATTTCGATCGGCATTCATGTATTGATTTGCACCTAATTTCGTGGGTAACAAGAACACAACTAACCCAATGTCCCCCAGTCATTTGGCTACATAGATCAAGTCCATAAGCTAAAATTAGGATATTAACGATTATTATAAAATATTAGGTTCGTTTTACTGCGTTGAAATAGGGGAGACCTATGGTCAGCAAGTGTTCATACAGGGAATCCACATACGCGCTCTGATATTTGTATATTTTGAGACCTACTTTAGCGAGAGGTTACTCCGCAATTTTTGACCACTCCTATTTGTTTCTTATATACCTCAACAAATACTTCGATAAAAATCAATTTGTCGTGAGAACAGTTTATAATACAACAGTTGTAATTGGTTATAATTATACAGAACGATGCACAAAACACGATTAAGTTAATTCACACCGATTGGGGTCGATGTGAGACGCAGGAAATCATCGGCGATGCTTACCTCACAGGGCTCCCCGGGGTGATAATCTTTAAATCTCGGTATTTCTCGCACTTGGTCTAACGTGAGACGGTATTTCTCTATGACGTCAACAGGTATCGATTCCACTGGACCATTAAATTTTACTTTCCCTTCACTGTTCCTTTCGGCGCTTTTCGAACAAATGCTGGGCGATTCAGAAAGGTTTGGATGGCTATCCTGATTGGTGATACAGGTTACTGGGGAGGGTGGGCGGGACTCCTTGTTTAGTCTGTGACAGGAGTGACAATACGAGGGGATGGCTGTCCCGCCAGCTCGCCGCGTCTCTAAACAGGAACACGTAACCAAGGTTTCTGACTGCTCGTGCTGGGGTGCCGAGGTCTGGTCGCGGCGTGACAGCGCCTCGTCTCTGGTGAGACACGTGGCTACCGACTGCTTCCGATCAGCTTCGGCAGTTTCCGCCTCCTGCGCTTCCCTACGCCTTCTCTGCAGAGCCTCCTCCAGGATACTATCCAGATGGTACATGGGGTGAGAGAGATCCTTCGTTCCTGCTCCAGGATCCCCTTCCGTTACCATTAAGCACTTTTGCATTTTAGTCGTCCCCCGATCCGCAGTGATGGCGCGTTCCAAATCCATCTCATGACGAGACATGACCTTGACCCCGGAGAAGACGTCTGGTTTAGCCAGCTCGTCGGATTTGTCTTGAATTGTTCTGTCGATGTCATCAAGGCGGGACTCGAAAACGCCCGGAGCAGGTCCAATGTGCCGCTTTTTGGTCGGCGGCTGTAGAATAAAGGGGGGAAGGTAAGGAAATTAACGCTGGATGGGGTTCGAAATACACCGACCAATATATAGAAACTGATCTAAAGAAGCCAGTTGTGTATTGTGATCATTGGTAGATTTTTCCAGTATGCTTAAGTTAACTGACAATATCATCATTATTGTTATAATTGGTCAATGTGCTCTTGTGCTAACGTTTTTTCGTTGACTTTTAAGGCCGAGGTTAAATATGCTTTATTTTATATTCAGTAACATGGGGCTATAGGACCCATAGAGATAATGTTTTGACATTTTAATTGAACAATTTTAATTAAAAATTGTGTCTTGTCAAAAAAAGGGCAGCTAGAAATATTAAGAAAACTTACAATGTCATCACTGGATTCTTCAACTTTCATTTTCAGACGAACTTCATCACTAGTAAGGCCAAATGCACGCAGTTCCTGGACACGACTCTCCCTTGTGGAGCAGGTGGCATACTGCTGCAGGGTTACAATCCCAGCCACCTCTTCTCCCAGGGGTTTGTAGCTGCTGGAGACTATGAACCTCTTCTTTTGGCCTTTCGCCCTACAACATGTATCATTTCATCAGATCTGTGTGGAATGGCAAAGGTAGAACAATACCTGAATGCAACGTCATCAAGATTCCGACATTGCAGCAGTTTTCTTAGTCTTGTTCAGTGAAAAAGATTCATATCTAACAGATATAACATTATCATGATCAGAAAGTGTATCTACCTACATAAACTCGCAAAAACAATGAGCGGAAATTGTTATAAGATCAGCTTTATTATTTTAGAAGCTTAAGAACAGATATATATTTCCAGTCATTATACAAATACAGAAGTTGCCTGAAAATAAACTACCAGGTACAATACCTACTGGTTAAGGCTAACTTGGGTGTCAAGCTGTTTGTGGAGTAAGGCTTTCAGCTGCCTGTCAGCTTCTGTCTCGATGTCTTCCACTGGCACCACTGCTCTCTGGTCCTTGTAAGGAGTCCCATCGTGACACATGCGCACTACACCGTGACTCTGGTACCGGGTTGGATTACCTCTGTAAGCAAATCATGCCAACAACTATGGTATAACTATAGATTGTAGGCAAGGTACTTATCTGGCAAAGCAAAGCAATAGCAAAGCATACTATGTTGTAAACTTTTATGTATATAAATGTATAAATACCACAAAGTTTAAGAAGTTACTTGTACAAGGTACATATTACTTATAAATAGGCAAATTAATACCTATACCAGTAATTAACTTCATAGATAGTCTGAAAGCAAAAGTGTGATGAAAGGTAGTCAGCAATGATATGTATGCATATATGAAACCAGGAAACGCATGTAATTTAAATTACAGCTTGGCATTGATACAACCGACCAACCTCCCAAAATACCAGCAATATTATTGCTTATGAACATGAGAGACACTGTAAACAGAGCAGCAGCCATAACAAAACTTGTATGAAATTTAAATTAGGCATCATGTTTGATTGGGTTATGCTAAGCTTACCAAAAGACCAACTGAATAAACTAAATTCTATTGGATCTTTAGTTGAAGCTGACAAATATAAACTGATTTTATGCTAATTAATGAAATGTTTAGAAGGAGGAAGGAACTATTTTCTGTACCGACTATAGATGAAATGAGTTCATGTTACCGGTAGATGCCAGATATACTGGCTGTTGATCTCTGGCAATAAATTGTATTAGACCGATTTGACCTAGACAAGATCCTATAAGTATATTTATACATATTTATAAATCCTCTTCATTCACTCATGCATTGCCTATGAACTCTTGTTTGTGTTCAAAATTTTCTTCCTTTTGTGCGCAGGTTTAAAAAGTATTAATTTTTGCCTTATAATCATAAAGAATTGGCCATTTTGACCAGGGTCGTTCCAACCTGTTTTTAGTGTGTTTAGGTTTGGGGAGGTCACAACGTTTTCCCGGAGGCTGTTCCAAAATTCAATCATTCTCTGGCTAAAGAAGGTACTTCTGGTCTTTTGTTAGCTGTGGTCTTTGTATCATTTGTAAGAGTTACCCCTGGTTCCCTTGTGTTCTCCCATTTTGAACATGATATTGGGTGCTGTGTAGAGTTTGTAAACATACTTATACATATTTATGATGTCTCCTCAATGGCATCGGTAGGCTAATGTCTCTAGTTTTAGCTTCTGTAGGTGTTCTTCAGAGGATGGGAGATTTAGCCCAGGTACCATATGGGTAGTTCACCCCTGGATGGCTTCAAAGGCGTTTATATGTTTCTGGAGATATGGTACCCACACAGCCACTCCATACTCTATGATAGATCTCACTGAGCCTTTATATACCGTAAACTGCCTATTTGAAGCAGCATACATATTAGAAGCCACACCATAGCTTTGGCCTCAAAACCGGGTTGGCACCCAGAACCATTTCCAGAAAACTACTGTAAACTGCCTATTTGAAGCAGCATACATATTAGAAGCCGCACCCAGAACCATTTCAGGAAAACTACATATTATAAGTTGCACCCAAACTTTGGCCTCTCAACACCCCCCCCCCCACTTGATAAGAGGTGCGAACGGAGAGGGAGAGCTGAACGTTGTTAGTGGTCGCGACTGCTTGTATAAACAGTTAATTGGTTTGCTTGCAGGACTAGGTATATGTCTTGATTGCCACAGTAACACAATGCCTGGGAAGAGAGCATCTAGTTATCTCTAGACTTGTTGACTTATATGATGTAATGATGCAATAAATTATTTTGGCAACAGCAGTAACTTTCATATTACTCCCCCCTTCCCTGCTTGTTTCGCCACGCTCATCCTGGCAGATGACTTCTATCTAGCCGCAGACTCCCCTCTGGGTCGTAGATGCAACCCAACACGCACCATTAGAAAATGCCAAGTTCGGCAGTTCGGGGCAAAGCGCTCGATGGTTTCACAATGTCTCGCCTTTTTAACTTCATATCTTGATAAAGTTATCTTTAATTAAACGACTAATCAAATTTTTGCTTGCATATGTACCGATTTAGTCTATATTCTGGCAACCAAAACAACACCTTCAACCTGCCTGGCTGATTCAAAACAAATGTCGGATGACGGAAATGGTGTGATGCGCATGACCGGAAAGAGAGTCACCGTAAAACTGCATAGATGCAACATGGCGCTCCTTATAGCCTATAACAGCATGTGGTTGATTATCGTGCACTTGATGTTTTAAATTTATGTTATTATTATTTAACGCTGCCATTTTGGTGAAATAAATTTTATTTATGCACAAAACTTTATTTGTTCGGTCTTTTTTTAGCACTGAGTGCATTTTCTTTTGAGTGTTACATCATTAAAATGTTAAGTGCACGCTGGCATATGAGGAGCGCCGCATTGCATCTACGCAATTTTACGGTGACCTTCATTCCGGTCATGCACATCGAACCATTTCCGTCCTCCGACATTTGTTTTGAATCAGCCAGGCAGGTTGAAAGTGTTGTTTTTGGTGGCAAGAATATAGACTAAACCGGTACATATGCAAGCGAAAACTAGATAAGTCGTTTAATTAAAGATAACTTTATCAAGACATGAAGTTAAAAAGGCGAGACATTGTGAAACGAACGAGCGCTTTGACCCGAACTGCCGAACTTGGCATTTTCTAATGGCGTGTGTATGGTTGAATCTACGACCCAGAGGGGAGTCTGCGGCTAACTTCTATCCAGTTTTCTAGCTGATTGGTGGGATTCCATCCTTCAATGACCTTTAAAAGATGGGGAATGTGATTAACACTGCTTAATTTCTTTAGTACCCTGGGGTGGATGCCGTCTGGTCATAGGGTCTCTATAGAGCTTTTTGAGTTTTTTCTTGATATCTTCCAGAGTGAAATGTAGTCTTTGTATTACATCACTGTTCGGATTGCCAGTTGAGCTCAACATTAGTTGCTTGCGCTGTCTCACTGCCAGGGAGTGGCCTGAGTAGGAGTCGGCTACATAAGGGCTAAGGGCTGGTGTCTGAGTGTGTCAAAAGAAAAGGTGTCCTGTTGTAGCAGTCTGCGGCGATGGACCAACCATACTGGATATCTTTGTGGTATATTTAATCAAGCCACGAAAAGACTACAAACTGGGGGCTCCAGGATTGATGATTACAATTTAAAGCTCTCCCCCCCCCAACCCCCTCCTAAGGGGTGGGAAGACAATACGGCCGTTCTGGTAGCACGGCCCTCCTGTCTATAGACCCTTTGTATAACGCCTATTATCGCCCAAATTACATACTTATCCTGTTGGAGTAACTAACATAGCCATATGGATAAGGATACAATTGTCCCTACCTTGGTACTCCTGTCCTTTCATATGATGACGGGTCTTCTCGAAATGGTCTCGAGTTGCCTGGCATTTTGACAAATTTTGAGGTAAACAACACACCAGCCACGGTCACAGGGCCCAAACAATATACAATTTTGTTAACCAGCTGCATATCGTCGCTTCGCCGTGTAACATCACGCACACAACCTAAGGCGACCCACAACGAAAATTGTTATTGAAGAACTTACATTCGTGGATATTCCCGGGAGCGTTATAGGTGACGACAAACTAAACTCGATCTATTCTACACATCCGCCGCACTACCCTAAAGTGTTGTACATTTGCAAGTTAGTGGCGAGGTAAGCAGGTAAGAAATGATAACATCCACGGTCTCCTTCTAGTCGAATTAATTAACATATAGAGCTAGTAATACACTTACATATATAAAAAAAAATATGTATACATAACTATGTTTATGATTCGAACAATCATAATCCTGAAAATATTAACAATTTTGTTCATACTATATGCGGCGAAAATTAGTCATATTCATTAAGTAATAAATAATAGTGCAGGAAATTCCAATTAAGGCCACATGCACAGGGCCGCTATCTTTAGAGCCACCGATTGAATACATTTAAATCATACACGCAATAACCAAATCAAGTAAAAAGACACAATAAAAATACGTACCGTTTAAGACAAAAATAAGTTATAATTACCCAATCCAAAGTAAGCTGAACTGAAGTCTAAATACAGTTTTACTACATTCAATCATTCACTATATATTACATTACGTGGCTTGACATACAAAACAGTTTCGGATATAGCAATCAATTAAGTGAGTAGTTGTTTGTGATATTATTTTTTACATAAATAATTGTGTTATACCTTGTAAACTATGAGTATATGGACTTTATCAAGAATAAAGTAGATTCTAATTTTCCGCTATTAATTAAACTATGCCTTACGCATATGGTTGCAAATGCGTGAAGATTGGGATTTTGCTACCACATGTACCACATCTAGACATTAGTGTGCTTATAGCTTAGAGGTATTTGCTAAGAGCAGCATGAGCGAGACTTTGCAAAGTACATTTGACCATTTGCTTTTTAAATACAGGTACTGCGCATGGTCTAGTTGCCTAGATTGATGTAATGCGCAGTGGGGCGTAGAAACGAACTTTCAAAGCGGTATGGGTAAACCACGAAACGGACTCCGTTTCGTGGTTTACCCGTACCCCGTTCAAAGCGTAACTATAAAACGTAACTTTTATAGCTCATTATAGCTCACATATTACTTACGCCTAACGTTTACTACAATAATACATTTCGTGGGTTCTAACATGGAAGATGGACCTTAGATAGTTTATTGGTAACTAATTGAGGCACCATGCAGGGCCATCGTACAAATACAGAACTAAATAATACATGCAATCGCGACTAGAACAACCTTATTAATTAGAGACGACTGGGCTAAACCTTTTTTGATTGATAGTGAACGCTTTTTATTCAAGTTTTGACAAGGAGATTAAACGCGTTTTCTTTTTTTTCAGATGTCATAACACAGTAAAAAAAAAGAGCTCTGTATATCATGTATTGGTAAATATATGAAAGGAAAGTATTTTCTGCGGATATTTTCATGCAACGGGCATTTCATTTAATTATAGGACTCGTCAAGAGAGGATGTGAGAGGAGTAATACCCCGCTCCCTCCCCTGTAGTATGAACTGCCCGGGGTTAAATGCCAATAAGCTCTCATCAGTTTCTCATAAAGCATAAAGGACGGTTCCCCCTGATCGGTTAAGGGATGCAGCTTTGGTTTGAGCTGCAATGCCATAAATAGGTACATTTCTTGCTCATTTCTTAAACCACAAGCAGAAACTTACATACTTAGAAGTGATATTTCCTACAATTTGTTTGAAATTTCAATCTATATCAATAGACTAGGTGGGTTTTTTTTTTTAAGACGTGACTATTTTTGCTGTGTTTTACGACAATTGTGTATCACCGGTGCTTGGGAAGTTAGACAGTGTGCTTTTGATAAACATTTCGTCACAATGTTTAAGAAGTAAGTTTTCTTCTTTTTGCTTTGGATCTGATTAAGAGTAACATTGGCTGGCTAGAGTGTCAACATCACAGAAGCTTAGTTTATATTAATCAGGGTTTAGTTAGGGCCCTTTGGACTTTAGTTTGTACTAAATGGGCCACATGCAATAATGTAATTTGTAAATGTAAGCCTAGGGCCGGGTAGCCCCATGTGGCGTCGTTGGGAAACAACGCCACATGTCCAGTCTATCAAATCCTGTACGGCATATTACAAACACGCGTGGCGAGAAGCGGTGCTGATGGCGAGAACTTTTTGGGGTATGGCAATAGTTTCTAAAACGATGCATCTTACAACTTATCTTGTTATTTTGGTTGAAGTCTCTGTGATTACGACGATATCGTCTGTTGATTTTTCGAAGCAGCGGACAACTCAGTTCTGTCCGCCACCTTGCCCACCCAGTGGAGAAACTGCGCATGCGTGCATGTCGTTAAAACTGCACCATTCGCTTGGTGGCGCTTCATATACGCAGCCATTGACACGCAATAAGCGAAACGACACCTGGCGAAAGCCGCTGGTGAAGAATGACCAAATACGAAATGCCGCGGTAAGCAACAAGAAAGTCTCATTTCAACCGACTTGATAGCAATGCGATACTTTGTTAGTTCATATGCATGTGGGTTTTGTGGTAAATATGAAGTTAAGGTATCAGAGTACAAAATGACAAGGGTTTGATGGATCGTACGGTTAACAACACTTAGTCACCTACAAAAACAACTCTTACACCCTCATTTTCTACATGAGGAAATGAGACTGTTGTTACAACTGTCTCATATGGGACTAAGGGCCAGGGGGATGATTGATGAGCTGGTCTATGACTAGCCCCATGTGACCTTGTTGGTACAACGCCACATGTCCAGTCTATCAAATCCTGTACGGCATTTTACAAACACCCGTGGCGAGAAGCGGTGCTGATGGCGAGAACTTTTTGGGGTATGGCAATAGTTTCTAAAAGTATATATCTTACAACTTATCTTGTTATTTTAGTTGAAGTCT
Source organism: Arenicola marina (assembly GCA_964019135.1). Classification (NCBI taxonomy): domain Eukaryota; kingdom Metazoa; phylum Annelida; class Polychaeta; family Arenicolidae; genus Arenicola; species Arenicola marina. The sequence goes on along the minus strand of OZ025260.1, from coordinate 16,400,865 downwards.
CCGTGATTATGACGATATCGTCTGTTGATTTTTCGAAGCAGAGGACAACTCAGTTCTGTCCGCCACTTGCCCACCCAGTGGAGAAACTGCGTATGCGTGCATGTCGTTAAAACCGTACCATTCGCTTGGTGGTGCTTCATACACCCAGCTATTGACACGCAATAAGCGAAACGCCACCTGGCGAACGCCGCTGGTAAAGAATGACCAAATACGAAATGGCGCGATAAACAACAAGAAAGTTTCATTTCAACCGACTTGATAGTAATGCAATACTTTGTTAGTTTATATGCATGTGGGTTTTGTGGTAAATATGAAATTAAGGTATCAGAGTACAAAATGACAACGGTTTGATGGATTGTGCTGTTAACAATACTTAGTCGCCCACAAAAACAAATCTTACACCCTCATTTTCTACATGCGGACATGGGACTGTTGTGTGTAGCAATAACTGTCTCATATGGGACTAGTCTATGACTAGCCCTGGGGGTCGTTTCACTAAGAGTTATGAGCTCGTAACCATATCTTTTGCTAATTTAACAACAGATCCAAATTTTATGAGCAATGGAAATACACGTTATACTGCGATTACTGGTATGCAGCCATATTCATGAAATTTATTTTCTGCCAATATTATTCAAAAACATGCTTTCCATATATTGATGGTAAAAATAACATTTTTCATTTATTTTTGGGTGGGCAATGACATTTGGAAATTTTACGAGTAAAATTATGAGATCTTACTGAAATGACGCCCAGAACGGCCGGATGGTCTCCCCACCCCTATAGTATACTGTATGGGTGAGGGAGAAGAGTATTGAATTGTGAGCATCGGATCCCAGAAAGGTATGACTTGTAAATGACTTTAAAGTATTGCATAAAAAAATCCTTGGATCATTTTGGTTGAGCTAGGTGTTATTGTACAATTGTTAAAGAATGCCAATTAATCCATTTTGACAGCTGACCACAGTGTGAGCCTCCCCTGCCTCCACTCCAGGCTGTACAGTATGCACATGGCCAGCCAATCGACTTGGTTGTTTGCTTCAATCGTCCCTCTTTCCTCCACCCCTCCCCCCACATATATAGAATGCCACCTCACCTACCCTTAACCTATACAGCCATTCTGGTGGTATGGCTATATCCTCTCCATACGCTGATGGGGCAGTGTAAATTATTGACCATGAGCGCTCAAATCCATTGATTACCGTATTTCACATATGTTTTCGGACACTTAAAAATAATTGTTTTTCTGGCTGTCCGAATATTTACAGTCAATAAAATGGACTCCCACATCCATTGTCCGAAAACATACATACATAACAAAATATCGATTAAGAATTACTACATTGCGAGTCGACTGATGCCGATTATATCACTTAACACCCAGGTGTTGCTGCTTCACACCTTAACAGCGGGTAAGGTGATCAAGAGTATAATATTGTTTTGAAGATACTCGGAGTGCAATCTGCTAGCGTCAAATCTCTCATCTGTTACAGGAGATACAATATACTCGATAACCTTAATGTCAATGAAGATATGGCTTTAGGCAAACAGTGGTTATGAATTGCAATCAGTGACAATGAACTGCAATCATTGTGCCAAATATAACGGTAACTTCTGAGAGATAAAACACAGTTACAAGAACAAAGGGGATTAATTCCCATCCGAGAGGTACCATATATATAGCTGCGTATTCGATCCTGTGACAGTTGTTCGGAAAACGATATAGAGCATGGATCAATTCTTGAGAAACTTTGATTCTGCAGCCGACGCGCTGCAGTTTTCGGTAAAATAAATTAATCAAATACTTTCATGCATTCCATGATTCAAGGCTTGTTTATTTTCCGGGTTTATAAACAACTCATCCGCCGACTGACTCGTCCGCCGGGCAGCACAAGGGAGACCAAAGCCCAGCTCATTACTTAGCAACCAAGGTGTTGCTCTTTCACACCTGATACATGGCACAAATAACCCCTCTCGTCGAAAGCCTGCAATCACAAGCAGTGAAGTGCAATCATGGGGGCCGGCACTACGCAATAACAAAGGAGCCTAGACGCATTGTTAATTTAGGTCTGATAGTGTCCGAAAATATACATACACTTGAAAAATTATCTGCATTGGGTGTCCGAAGACTTACAGTACACTAAATTTATCCTATTTCTGCCTTTGAGGGGGTGTCCGAAAACATACAGTGTCCGAAAACATACGTGAAACACGGTACTCACAGTTGTAGGCTGGCATGATTTTGACCATTGTCCTTTTTGATCATGTTGATTACTGGTCAATTTGACCGTTATGGTGGGTGGCAGGGATTTTTAACCCAGCATTGGGTGTAAAATAAGTGTAAATACTATTAATACATATTCTTCACATAATGTAATTTTATTCTATTTAACATAAAATGAAAATATGAATTTGTGTCGAAGCTAACCTGGTGCCAGCATTGCTTTTTAAGCAGATTAATGAATAACAACCAATTATCTCAAATCTCTGCCACCTGGACATGCCTCTACCACACTGTGCCCCTGGCATTGTCTTGGCAGTCAATGGTCCAGCAGTTAAAGTAGGTGTAACTGAGATGATATTTAGGTACTTTAGTCAACTAATAATGTATATACTTGACAGATAAAAGAGAATACATATTTATATATCAATGTATATGATTATATAGCACCATCAGTGGCAGTGCATTATGATATCTTATATTATAGGTGCTGCCTTACTGTTATAGCAATAACAAATCAGATCATGGGGTGATCTGATATTTAGAGATCTAAATAGATCAATATCCAGTATATTAGACTCCTATCTGCCAATACCAAATTTGCCATTTGACTAATATAAAAATATGTAATATATGGTGAGAGTGGGATTTCCAATTGTGTTTAGATATACTAAAAGACGATAAGCTAAAGCTTTATTGCACCTTGAAAATTTGGAATCTTTGTGGTCCATTGATAGTTATACATATATGTCTTTTCTATCAATACTAAACAAATTAATATTCAACTATGCAGTGAGGTAAAATTCCAGTATGATAGATTGCATAGATAATTTAAGCACCAGATTTGGTACCAATTTGCTCTTTTGTAAATTTTGTGCTATTTTCAGGTCTTTTGTTTACAGTAGTTGTTGAGATCACAATTAAAGTGTTATCATAATGAATAAAAATGGACTGAATTTATGATTATAATGCATCATCAGAACCATTGACACAATAAAGTAATTAATTCATTGTACTTTTGTATTGATACTCTGTTCTCTTTTATTTTGTGTTATTTCACAGATTTGAAGAAAAGGAGCATGTGTCAGCGGTTAATAATGTGAAATCTTCAGTGCAGAAAGGTATTCGCAACAAAATTGTTGAACAGTACCCCTTCTTGGAAAATTACTTGGACCTAATTCTCCCCAAGAAAGACATTAGGATTGCAAAATGGTAAGGACTTCACCATCTTTTACAAAACATTATTGCATTCAGCATAATATTGTGTAACAAAGTAAGTCCTAAAACAATTGCCCTACGATTGTATCAAATAACTGGTTACTTTTACTGTTTCAGTTCCTGTTGATGATGAATTTATATTGTGCATGACTAAAACATATCTACTCCCTCTGTAGCCATGACCATATAGAAGTACTGGTTGGCAAGGATGGAGAGCTGCTCTTCTTCCGTCAGAGAGATGGTCCCTTCTTCCCAACTCTCCGTGTCCTGCATAAATGTAAGCTTGTATCTGTTAATCTTGTTATGATGCCACACCTGTATATCTCTCCATATATCTCTCCCCCAGACCCCTTTATGGTGCCAAACCTGTATATCTCTCCATATATCTCTCCCCAAGACCCCTTCATGATGCCACACCTGTATATATCTCTCCATATATCTCTCCCGCAGACCCCTTCATGATGCCACACCTGTATATCTCTCCATATATCTCTCCCCCAGACCCCTTCATGATGCCACACCTGTATATCTCTCCATATATCTCTCCCGCAGACCCCTTCATGATGCCACACCTGTATATCTCTCCATATATCTCTCCCCCAGACCCCTTCATGATGCCACACCTGTATATCTCTCCATATATCTCTCCCCCAGACCCCTTCATGGTGCCACACCTGTATATAGCTCTCCATATATCTCTCCCGCAGACCCCTTCATGATGTCACACCTGTATATATATCTCTGTATATCTCTCCCCCAGACCCCTTCATGATGCCACACCTGTATATATCTCTCCATATATCTCTCCCGCAGACCCCTTCATGATGTCACACCTGTATATATATCTCTATATCTCTCCCCCAGACCCCTTCATGATGCCACACCTGTATATATCTCTCCATATATCTCTCCCGCAGACCCCTTCATGATGTCACACCTGTATATATATCTCTGTATATCTCTCCCCCAGACCCCTTCATGATGTCACACCTGTATATATCTCTCCATATATCTCTCCCCCAGACCCCTTCATGATGTCACACCTGTATATATATCTCTGTATATCTCTCCCCCAGACCCCTTCATGATGTCACACCTGTATATATCTCTCCATATATCTCTCCCCCAGACCCCTTCATGGTGCCACACCTGTATATCTCTCCATATATCTCTCCCCCAGACCCCTTCATGATGCCAAACCTGTATATCTCTCCATATATCTCTCCCCAAGACCCCTTCATGATGCCACACCTGTATATATCTCTCCATATATCTCTCCCGCAGACCCCTTCATGATGCCACACCTGTATATCTCTCCATATATCTCTCCCCCAGACCCCTTCATGATGCCACACCTGTATATCTCTCCATATATCTCTCCCCCAGACCCCTTCATGATGCCACACCTGTATATATCTCTCCATATATCTCTCCCGCAGACCCCTTCATGATGTCACACCTGTATATATATCTCTGTATATCTCTCCCGCAGACCCCTTCATGATGCCACACCTGTATATCTCTCCATATATCTCTCCCCCAGACCCCTTCATGATGTCACACCTGTATATATCTCTCCATATATCTCTCCCCCAGACCCCTTCATGATGCCACACCTGTATATATCTCTCCATATATCTCTCCCGCAGACCCCTTCATGATGCCACACATGTATATCTCTCCATTTATCTCTCCCCCAGACCCCTTCATGATGCCACACCTGTATATATCTCTCCATATATCTCTCCCCCAGACCCCTTCATGATGCCAAACCTGTATATCTCTCCATTTATCTCTCCCCCAGACCCCTTCATGATGCCACACATGTATATCTCTCCATTTATCTCTCCCCCAGACCCCTTCATGATGCCACACCTGTATATATCTCTCCATATATCTCTCCATTTATCTCTCCCCCAGATCCCTTCATGATGCCACACATGCAGGTGGACAAAGGTGCGATCCGATTCATCTTGAGCGGGGCCAACGTCATGTGTCCCGGTCTGACGTCACCGGGCGCCAAGATGACGAACGTGGGTGCGGAGACGGTTGTTGTATCCTGACGTGTGGTTCTGTTATGGACACCGCTCTGTGGCTGGGTTCCGTGTCTGCTAGCCTACCGTGTGCATAAACTAGTGTACCAGCAAACTTTTATGTTGCCCGGTCCACAGAGTTTCTGCTATGAAACTAAAACTGAGGCTGCTCCTCACTTGGGTGAAACGAAATGTCAAGGTGTTTGAGTGAAATGGTGTTATTTCAGATGCAGGTGCCTGCGTTCTTTACCCACGACCTGTTGATCCGCAGCTCAGCCTATCTGGCTGCCGCACCAGGGTGTATCTCTTCAGAGTGAGATATCTCTTGTTATGACACTAATCACCTTCATAGGGCAGCCACCAGTTCATGGCTTTAATCATGGCATGGCACATCAGTTTTATTTCATGAACTCCACTTCCTTGTCACGGCAGGCCACGTGGCCAAGGAAGTAGCGCGTTAGGCTATTGTCGAGTGTGCTCTGTTGGCTAGGCAGGCTGAAATGCGTAGACCTGGCTCGTCTCTACCTTGACCCGTCCCCCTGTCACGATATGACTTATAGAGGTTTAGCGTCCTACTCACACCAACTAACAATCAATTTGCCCTGATCTTCACCGATCTGGGTATCGAAAGCGTATTGCGAAGGCCATAATGTTTGAATACGCCTCTCAAATCATTCGCGAAGCGATTCACAAGCGCCGACACGGTATAGATTTATTTGCATCATAATGCACCCTATTTTAATTCCATCATAATGCATCCGTCTCTACTGTAACTTTGTTAATTGACACTGATGACAAGTTCCGGAATGACGTGTGGTAGATAATGTGAGTGCCGGCTTGGAGACGAAAAGGCGGGAAAATACAGAGCACTTGAACTGTAAAACTATGTCTAATATTTCAGTGTACAAACCGAACTAAGACATCACATTATTCATTTAATATCATGTATTAATCTTAAGCCAGGCTGAATTGCTGACACAGTGGCTGTGATCATTATTGTGTATGGACTTTTCCTTAGCCGTGTGATGTAACAGGCGGTGGTGGCGGAAGGCAAGCAGCACCCTCTGGCGGTCGGGATGACGAAACTCTCATCGGAAAAGATGTAGGTCCTCGCGTCTCGATATGATTGATATGTAATATCCATAATGACATATCAGTAAAGTTAAAGTTAATTTGCCTCTTATTGCGCGTATTGGAAGAAATGTCTCTGGTGAAGAAATGGGTGACAGCTGTGACATTCTTTACTGGTCTTCATTGTGGTTCAGTGTGGGCGCCAGCGCCCTGCGCTTTCTCCCGGCAGCCGGGGCCGCCCCGGTAGCTCAGTGGGTTAGAGCCCTCGCCTTGACGGCACCTGGCTCGGTGGTTCGAGCCCCGCTGTGGCCATGTTTGTGTGGTCGCGGGATAAAGATACCATGTTCTTCGCAAGGAATAGGGGGTTACCCACGGGGATATGGCTCCACTCTCCCTTCCTTCTCCCATTGACGCGATATGACTAAAAGTGGTTAAGGCGTCCTGAATATACAACCAATCTCCCGGCAGCAGATCGGCGATGTATACCGTACTCTCCTGTGACAGTGGATATCGCATATCCATCGCGTGAAATCCTTTAGATAGTCGCGATATATGTTGCTTCCCTACGACAGGGGGACAGGTGACGTGCCCCGTAGCCTAGTGTGTAGCGACTTCGATTGCTCCCAGCTAGCGGCCTCTCCGTGGGTTCGAACGCCACCCGTGCAAGCTGTAGATCTTTCTGCTTCTTGTTTTAAAATAATGTGAGGTATCGAGCCCATCGTCATGGCTTGTCTGTATACCGTCGATATGATTTAGTTGACCATGTTAATTTGTTTTCTGATGTTTTCTCTTAATTGTATTTTGTCGTTTCATTTTGTTTGCAGACTCACTGTAAACAAAGGTATCGGCATCGAATTGATACATTACCTTAACGACGGACTCTGGCATATGAAACCTGTGTAATAGCCGGCGATACCCGACTTCTCGCGAGGTGTTGGCGTGCTACAGGAGTGAGATCAACCATGAGTGAAATTTCCCATCGAGGCGGTGAAATTCACCAGTCTCAATCACCAGTCACCGATCTTTCAATTTATTGCGCAGCATTTCATCGTGTGAAGTGACGTCAACTATGTAGCGTGTGTAGTCACGTGATAAGCACTAGCTGTCGTCATGGGAACCACGACGCTCTGGCCGAAAGGGTGGGGGGGGGGGGGGTGGGGGCGAGATGAAGGACATTTGCATGTCGTTCAGAGGTCACGCCCATAAGACCTAAATGTGCTCTGCTATCGGGGGTTTGGAGATTCAGTTTCTCCGATATGAATGAATATGAATAAACGCAAGTTGTGGCAACCGTGTTTGTGCCTTATAGATCTTATTGGTGTATATTCATCAGCACAACCATCATTGGCTTAAAGCAATTACTTACATGCGCCATATTAGATTTTTTACATTTTAGCATCAAGACTAAAAGTATCTCAAAATTATGATGCATATATGTTTTGTATCTCTGCGAGTCTGCAAAACAACAATTTCAACATAAAACTGCGCGGCTTCGACATCACACTCAAAATAGCGAACAGGCGTGCATGGATATAAAGCCGGCCTCCAACATTTGCTCAGCTGACCAAATTGCTTCTCTCCGGATAGCCGACAGGCTTTCAGGATTGAAATTAAAGACAGAATATACTTATTTGACATTGAGAAGTGGTTGGTAACACAACAAATTACGAAATATATTGGCTTAATGCCTTGTTGTCTTCTGCCACACGTTTTGCCTTCAATATAAAATCTTCAGTAATATCGATCGATGTGTCCATATACAATGTATATTTTTATCAAGAAAATGTTAAAGTCCATGGTGCGGCATGGGGGGTAACTGTGGCTATTTGTGAAGTATTTTGGTAACTATTCAATATTCTAAAACATTATCTTGGTACCTCCATCATAAAAGCCGAAAAAAATTAGTTTAAGCATCGTTTTCCGATTCGGCCTGAAAACGTTGGGGGATTCCGGGGAATCCGTGTAAATGTCGTCACTCGAGGCACTCACCCGGGAAGCCCTGCGTAAACCTGGCTCCGACAACCGTCTTATCGAAACGTTCACATGCATGTGAATTAAATAGCGACTGGACTGAAACCCGCAATGTAAACAAAAGCACGTGTTCACCGCGTAACGGGACAAGGCACTTTTGAATTGAAAAAAATAATATTTGCCCGCTTTGATAAAAAAATGTCATGGACATATACGGGGAGATTAAGCACTAATCTATGAATTCAATAAACTGATGAATTAAGGTTTTTTAAAGTAGCACCATGCTCCTTAACATTTTGGTTTTCCGGGGATGCTTTGAAGTAGCTTTCATTTCATTAATCCAGAAGAGTTGTTCGCCCAGTTTAGTCCTTTCTTGTTTCGTGTTAGATTGTGACAACAGAATCTAGCGCATGATGGAATGATGTGTCGTCGTTCTGATGAATCTAGTTAGACTGTCAAACTCTTGCAACTTTTCATTTTGGGGATGAGGGCGCCGAACAATGCCCTCAACTCCATGTTTCCATTAATTCACCAGTGAGTCTTAACAGTAAACACAGTGAGCAGGCAAAGTGAAATTAACGTTCACATGTAAACGAAAAATCAAATTTGACAATCTCATGGTCGTTAAGTCAACAGTGCTCATTCAAATCACCGCATTGTGTAGGATGGGAGGCAGTTGTTGATGTCATAACGTCCCCGTGTTCGACGAATATCACCAGAAGTGAACATAAGTCGTCTAATATTCAGCAGACGGCGCTACCATGCACATCTCCAGCCTCTCTCTCAGTCGACCACTCCTCTTTGACGCGCCATTTTGGAAATGCCTTTCAGTGACAGTGGTAAAGTTGTCCAACACAGGCCCGACGAAGAACCTGACTATGTTGGACCAATGAAATGCTTAGCAAACTGGTAAGTGCTTTTGGTGTTTTTGCTGTCAATTTAACAAATATGAGCAAAAACGAATCATTTGGTGCCTCCAGTAGCCAACCTACGTTTAGTTTCCTCACAAGCTCCAGACGCGCGATATGACCAAAAGCGGGCCTGAATAGCCAATCAACGTCACAAGCTCCTGACTCCTCATCCTGCACCGCACTTGTTCGCTCCTTCCTATCTTCATCTTCGCTTGCAAGCGACAGCCACAACAGCACAGGCGCCTTCCTCTGTCACGAATATTGAATATTCTTGTTCCTAGTATGTGTATTTTGTATTAGACAGTCTACGATGAACGGTATTGGCCGGTGTCACATGCGGAGATGCCCCCTTATATACAATTATACACTATCCTTGATACAATACAAGATATTGGTACCGTCGCCGCTCGTGTTCGTACGGTGCCATTATGATATGGATACAGGGGCATTTCCGCATGGGACGTGGCGACCGGACGAGGGGATGGGGTATGCATGGGCGTGTCGCGGAGTCGGGGGAGGCTCAGACGCTAACGTATATCTGTGCCCCCTCCCCCCCTCCCTTTTCAAATTCTGCGTCCCCTTATATATTAGAATGCATCAAGCTTCGTAGTTTGTGTACGTAACTTGCGCCACGGTCACCTGCGTCTCACTCTCAAACATTTACACGCATTTTTTTTCATTTCTTTTTGGGGGGGGGACAATTTTTCTGATGTGCGCATCAGGGGGGACCCTCCCCCCCCCCCCTCCTTCCTTTCAAAAAATCGGGTGTGGGGCTCTCAAAACTGGACACCGATACGGGGGGTGGGGGGCTCTGAAATCGTGCGAGTGGGGGGGAACACTTGCCACCGGTGACGTCTTAACGGGCAGTCATTCAATTTGTGGAACTGAAAAAGGGAGGTGTCCGCACCTCCGCTTCTTGTTGGTTGACTGTATGGTCGGCAAGGGCACCGTTACGCACGCCTGTCAAAGATCTCCAGTAGTTATAGTTACACTGTGCGATACTAACGCTCGACCGGCGGACCGAGTCGCCGAGTCGTGTATTTCACTGGTCGGTCGAGTGTTAATGCCGAGACGAGACACTGGACCAGCCGGTCTTGTAACTATTTCGTCGCACTTTTAGCTCTATCAGATACACTGTTTCAGTAATACCTTTTTGTCTTTTATTTTTATTAAAAAAATACTGTGCGTGCGCGAACTGCCTGATATATTCCAGCTATAGGGTTGTACAGTCACTACGGGATCTGATCGAGACACTACGAGACCATATTTATGCTGTACTTCAATGCGTACCTTCCGGTGGTTGTTCCCTCACTTCACACAAAAAGGCTTAAGCTGTCTATGAATGCACAACTAACCACTGAATTTAATGCGCACATCAGAATTATAACCACCAGAGTAGGAGTATGTAATATATGAGCGGTTAGACAATTGATAAACCAGAATGCGGCTGGTTCGTGAGTGAAGCTGTCTATGAATGCACAACTAACCACTGAATTTAATGCGCACATCAGAATTATAACCATCAGAGTAGGAGTATGTAATATATGAGCGGTTAGACAATTGATAAACCAGAATGCGGCTGGTTCGTGAGTGACTGTCAGTGTCAGGCGACCTAATGTGTTGTGTGGGGTTTCCCCTGTCGTATGAAGTAATACTGAAAGGGCACACTGTGCAGACATCCTATGCGAATCGTTTGTGACATCCCGATTGTCCTTTTGAACAGCGGGCAGAAATGTGGCGTTTTGTGAAAGAGGATAGGCCTCTAAAGGCGCCCAAAACGAATTATATTCACGGAAAAAAGAAGTGACAAGGAATGGCATAAGTTTTTTGTTACGTATATGTGTAGGGTGGGGTGGGTGGGGGGTCGGGTGATCTTAACTCTGCATGGCCTCACCCAGTCGAGTGATACCACAGCCGGTCGAGTGTACTTTCTACCTTATAAGACCGACCGGTCTTGTACAACTTAAAGCTTGTTTCGCGCATTGTAGAGCAGTGGATTACTCCCGGTAACATGGTTTCGCTCTACACTTCCTTCTCAAAAATGAGGCGATATCACCAGAATTGGTTAAACCTGCCCCCCCCCCCACCACTCAGTGGGATGGAGATGGTATCCCCCACCGATGAGTTTCGCACTTTTGGCGTCGCTGAACAGCCGCCACGTAATAAAAAATCAAACCTGTATAGTGAAATTAGTTTGCGCGTGACACGTCATAATGTCCCAGTGCATGTGTCGTTATAAGGCATTTCCACTAACGCGGGGTCCTTTAAATTAGTTGTGACCGGCACAGGATCTCACCAATGGTAATGATCCGAACAACTCTCTGCCCGAGAATGGGTGTTGTTTGCAAATGAAGCGGTTAGATGGCAATATCGCCAGATTCTCACTCTTACTCTCCACGAATTCGTTTTGAGCAAGCGACCTCTTGGCCGCCGAGCAAGGTGCAGCGGTATGTCAATGAATATTTACCGTGCAATAGTTAACACGACCATCGACTCCTAATAATATAGTTTGATGTTATTAATGTTGTAATTTATTACAAGGTATATTAATCGCCAGAAAGCCACCGTATCACACGCACAGCTGTTTATTTACGAAACTAGGTGAATGTAGCATCCCGCCATTTGATGACCAGTTAATTATAGTCTGTTCTACAAATTTCCTTTTCCGTGTACATCCATGGGCGCATTATGATAGCATATACGCTGATAATTTCCGGGCTGTGGGTTCGCGCCCTGGTCAAAGAGTGCAACACAACATATTTTTCCATCGTTACTTGGTTTTCCTGGCCCCATTTAGCCTTCATGTGCGCAAAATTGGCCTAAAGCACCAACATTTTGTTTCATTTTCAATCCATTTCCCTTCACCCACCCGTCTCTCCGACTAAAGATGTCAGATGTCGCCTATCTGTTATTAAGACCCACGATGATGCTGGACGCATCCGCCAGGTGGCTCCAGGTGTTGTTCCATCAGCGCGACCTCTGGCGGCCGTGAGTGCGCGTCCATGAGTTGCTGACGCTAATTAGGGACGGTGAGCCGTAAACACCGACGCTGCCCCAGTGTTGTTTGTTGTTATTGTGACATCACGTAAACAAACGCCCTCTCTTCCTGATGAGACTGTCTAAACAACCCGAGTGGGTTTGTCTCTGCCTCATTGGCCGACTAAACGATAGATGTCTCTATGGCTCTGTAGACTTCAGTCGGACCCCCTGGCTGTGATCATCAAAGCGGTACTAACCAACAGAGATATACAGCCCGAAGCTGACGTTTAAAACATTGGGGGTTAGGCCAGCCAAGCGCGAAGGAGTCTTCACATTTGATGAATCTTGAATGTCCAGACTGATGAGCTGACCTGTCCAGCTGGGGGGCGGGCTGGTGTGCCAGCGAAGGATCGCATGCGGACCCCCGAGGACTCGGCACTTTCCGGGCACTGAACTAGAGATCTCTCTGGTTGTTGGTTTGTGGTAAAACCTCCGTTCTTTGTTGCGTTTAGAAATACGTCGTCTTGGCCACAGACAGTGGCCCTGACCGTGGCTGACAAACTACGACAAATTTAAATAGAAATCCCAATCATATTGCTAACTAATTCGACCGTGCACGTATTTTGCACGAATTACTTGCCCAGAGAGAGAACAGTTCTCCCTAGACGACGCACAATTCCCGGTGTAGATTTAGCTTTCTAGTATGCGTTACGAACAGAGATGTAAGTAAGTTACGGACCCCTGGGTAAACTTTGATAAGCAGTCATGAAATGTCAGTAGCATACTGTGCTTGCTGTGCATGTATCCATTACACGCTACGATAATCGGGAGACCCCTTGCTGGCTGCCCAGGTGTGGCGATGATTGCTCTTCTGTGGCAGCCCTTGACACTAGCGGGGGAGACCGCGGAGGTGGGGGGGGGGAGGTTTCATCCTGGTGGCTGTACTTTGGCTGTCCTGGTGTGGCGCCGGCCTGGATCTGCTCGCAGCATATTGTCTGTTTCTGACAGGCAGGTTCCCAGCGAAGGTGTGGTGGCGATGAGTGTTCCTATGTGGCAGCCCTTGACACTAGCGGGGGAGACAGCGGGGGGATTCCGAGCGACCTCGAAGTGTGGACATATGAGAAGGAAGTGGGTGGGGTGGGACTGGTAGGAGAAGGTTGGCAGAGCGTTACGGTGGGTGGGGGGGTATGTTGCTTTCTAATGTTTTTCATATGATGAAATGATAACATCGTCCCAAAGTGTACACGAGGTTTTCTGTGTGATACGAAAGGAATGAAGGGGTGAGAGGGTTACCCTGGGAGATGGAAGAAACTTGTGGATGTGGAATAGCTCTGGCTTCCTAGCCAGCAAACCCTTACACTGCCTCACCCCGCACACTGTCTCACCCCTAACACTGTCTTACCCATCAAACTGCCTCAACCCGCACACTGTCTCACCCCTAACACTGTCTTACCCATCACACTGTCTCACCCCTCACACTGTCTCACCTATCACATTGCCTCAACCCTCGCGCGACCTCACCCCTCACACTGCCTCAACCCTTTCACTCCAGCCCCCCCCCCCACCCCCACACACACACTGTTTCTCCCTTCACACTGTATCACCCCTCACACTGTCTCAGGGGCCGGCCCAGTAGCTCAGTGGGCTAGAGCGCTCGCATTAAGTGCTCTGATCACATGAGAGCCTAACGGCACGTGGATCAATGGTTCAAGCCCCGCTGTGGCCATGTCTGTGTGGTCGCAGGAAAAAGATCCCATATTCTTCTTTACAAAGAGTAGGGGGTTACCCCCGGGAACATGGCTCCACTCTCCCTTCCTTCTCCCATTGACGCGATATGCCTAAAATTGGTTAAAGCGTCCTACATATACAACCAACAAACCCCACTGTCTCACCCCTCACACTGTCTCACCCCTCACACTGGCTCACCCGTCACACTGGCTTACCCCTCACACTGTCTCAATCCTCACACGTCCTCACCCCTCACGCTGCCTCATCCCTCACGCTGCCTCACCCCTCACACTGTGTCACCCCTCACGCTGCCTCACCCCTCACACTGTCTCACCCCTCACACTGTCTCACCCCTCACGCTGCCTCACCCCTCACACTCTCATCCATCACACTGTCTCACCCCTCACGCTGCCTCACCCCTCACTGTCTCACCCCTCACGCTGCCTCACCCCTTACGCTGCCTCACCCCTCACACTGCCTCACCCCTCACACTGTTTCACCCCTCACACTGCATCACCGCTCCCCTTGTCTCATCCTCACACTGTCCCAGCCCTCACCATGCCTCAACCCTCACACTGCCTCACCCCTCACACCTTCTCATCCACACAATGCCTCACCCTGTCTCACCCCTGCCCTTGTTTCATCATCACACTGCCTCACCCCTGACATTGCCTCACCCCTCACACTGTCTCATCCCTCAAATTGCCTCACCCCTCACACTGCCTCACCCCTCACATTGCCTCAGTCCCCCCACTGCCTCACCCCTCACATTGCCTCACCCCTCCCACTGCCTCACCCCTAACATTGCCTCACCCCTGCCATTGCCTCACCCCTCACATCCCCCCCCCCATTGCCTCACCCCTCACATTGCCTCACCCCTCACATTGCCTCGCCCCTCACATTGCCTCACCCCTCATATTGCCTCACCCCTCCCACTGCCTCACCCCTCCCGTTGCCTCACCTCTCACTGCCTCACCCATAACATTGCCTCACCCCTCATGCCACCTCACCCGCTGATACTACCTTACTCGTACATTGCCTCACCCCTCCCACTGCCTCACCCCTCACACTGCCTCACCCCTAACATTGCCTCACCCCTCACTGCCTCACCCCTAACGTTGCCTCACCCCTCACGCCACCTCACCCGCTGATACTGCCTTACTCGTACATTGCCTCACCCCTCCCACTGCCTCACCCCTCACATTGCCTCACCCCTAACATTGCCTCACCCCTCACTGCCTCACCCCTAACATTGCCTCACCTTTCACTGTCTTTACTCGTACATTGCATCACCCCTCACACCGCCTCTTCATACGAAGAACATATACACACAGATATTGATGTGGGCTATACATGCAGTGGTAGGCTGTATTATCGTTTAAAATATTGTATTATCGCGCTAAGCCCCGTCTGTCTGAAGCCAATGATAGGAGGACTATCGGGAGGCGACTGGTCGGCCCCGGGACAGCGGGTGGGGGTCACTGACACGTGGCGACCTCTGGTGATCACGTATCACAACACGGCGTCTACATTCCGCACCGCCTTTAATTCATGTCGCGCCCGGTAGATGGCGACGCGTTCAGTGTTGTCAATGTCCCGACTGTCAGATTTGCAGTGATATCGCAGGCAGTCAGTTTGGACACCCCCCGCCGGTTTTCACCGCCCCTCGCGACCCCCTCCCCCCCGCCCCACGCCTCCACCACCTGACCTACACTCTCACCCATCGTCACACGCACCCCCCCCCCCCCGTCCACCCCCTTTTCCCACATCATCCGCCTCCCCCTGCACAACGCACCCCCTACCCCTACCCCTACCCCTACCCCTGCCCACTATCGTCGCAACAGATTACGGTCACGCCCGCCCGCCGTGGGCCGCGTCATCCCGGTCACCCTCGCCCCCCCCCCCCTCCCCCCCCCCCCCACACCCCACCCGACACCTCCCGACATCGTAACTGCTGCTGCCACACACCCACACATCGGCATAGAACGGTAATAAATGCAAAATATACACCAGTCTGTGTTATATGCCAACAACACGATAGACACATCTGTAAAACAGATCTAGATAGAAATAGATACTATATCTTATCACACCACAAGGTCAGTGCAGCTTCAATGGTTATACGGTTTACTGGCCGAATGGTGTAGTGATCAAACCCTAAGAAACCTGTTTGGACGATGAAATGAGGGTAGATGAAATATGCGGAAAGCAGATGCATGTGCCATGGTGCGAACCCATGACCTGTTGGTATGCAGCTCACCACTCTCATCCACTGTGCTCGATAGCCCCCCCCCCCCACCCTCTCATCCATATTATAATGGCCTAATAGAAGGCGATGCCAAGCGAACTGCAATTGAGTAACTGTTGTTGTGTGTATTTAATGCAGACGGTCACAATGAAGACAGGGTGTCGACGTGTGAATGGCACACAATATTGGAATACATGTACATAGATCTGGATGCCGGGAATCCCTCCCTTGTTGAGACTGGGACACGGTTGTGATCCTGGACGGTATGTAGGCGGCCCTGGGGAGGGAGGGGGGTGTGATCCATATGGTGCTGAAGCCCGGGAGAGGGGGCGAAGGGGAGGAGGGGGTGGGGGGGGGGGGTTGGCGCTGGACCCTCGATCTCCGATCACTGCCATGGCAATGACAAATCGCGGCGGCGTGACCCGACCGACCTGGGCACCAGCCAGCACACAAGTCACGGCCACACGGCGGGATGGGAGAGGAGGGGAAGGGAGAGGGGGGTAGTGGGCCAGATACCAACCTCCGCCGATTGTTTGTTTGCCCGCTCCCCAAACACCGTGTCGCCGAGGGTGAGTGAGTATGGGTGGACCTCGCGCGGTTTACTGCTCCGCGTCAAGCCGCAGACCCTTTGTTGCGGACGCCGCCTTCGCCCGTCGCAGCCCCAGCCGCCACAGCCGTCGCGGACGCCTCTACCGCCCCCGCCCGCCTCCACCGCCGCAGACGTCGCAACCCCAGCCCCACGCTGCAGCCGCCTCCCCCCGCCGCCGCCTCTGCCACCACCGCTGCCGAAAGTCCCGCGCGCCCACCACTCACTGCTGACGTCGGTGCGCGTCCGCCGTTTGCTGCTTGAAGTATCCCTGTCTGTAGAGGGATGTACTTACCCCATCGATATATCGAAGAACAGTTGTCGTGTCCTCCGCCTACAATTGTGTCCGTGTCCTACGCCTACCTTATCATTTACATAAGACTATCTTTGGCATTGTTCCCACTGGCGAACGGGGCGAGCAATTGATGGGATGGTGGGGGGGGGGGCTCGTGCATCCAACTTCCCCCCACCCCCCTCCCTACTACGCTCAGCACAATTTTTATTTTCGCGAGCGCACCTCTGAATCCCCGGTCGTAAGGTGTGGACGTGATATAGTGGTGTTAGACCATCATTGTGGCAAATGAAATGCTGTTTCGCACCATTTGTGTGCACACGAAGGCTAAATTAGACCAAACAACTTTTCGAAGTGTACAATGAGATGGATGATTCGGAGAGCTTAACCCACCTAACGTGCCTCCCCCCGCGCTTTTTCTCTCTCTCTCTTTCAACATCCTGGGTCCGCCCTTGCATTGTCTCCTGTATATCGCCTAGGAGAGTAAGGTACTACGTATAAAAGCATGTACTTTGGATTACCTGAGCAATAATGAAAGTATCCGCAGCCATTTGAAAAGAAGTGGTTAAAGCGTCCTGAATATACGACAAACCAACCAAACATTTGAAAAGTCTACTTGGACAGTCACAGCAGGGTCTTTTCACTTAGATGGTAAACAAAGGTTTGATTGCAAGAACTGCTTACGCTCCCGCAGGAAGGCACTAATGTCCTTTAATTAACGATGTCCCGGGAAATCACAGCCAATCAGACCACGTGGCGGACCGAGTCACGTGACGTCTGACCTGGGGTGACAGGAAATGAGATTGTTACGCTGCAGTGAGCACTGAGTTGTGTGGTTTGGTTCTGCCCTTCCCACATGAGCGATGTCACCATCAATCACAGTCACCTTGGTGTCCGGGGGGAAATCTTTTGCGCTGTGTATTTGTGGAGAAACATCACGCTATATAAGGTGTGTCCCTGCGGATATCATTACGGGTGTTACACCCGCAGCCGGCCAGTGGCATTAATATCAGACACTGTATAACGACATGGCTGTAGTACGCGACGAAAAGCATGCAGGGGCAATTCCACAAACTCCGCGTTAGAATCTGTGTCGATCAGTTGGTGTGTTTTTTATATACATCGACAGGAATTTGTCGACCTTGCGTGACCTTCAGGTTGCCGGCACGAGCATCACTGCCACGTAGCTTATGCCCCAAGAACCAGAATCCTCACTGACTATGGGTCCAGCATTACTACCCCCCTTCCTTTTCACCTCCTTATCCTGACACCGCCCCCCCCCCCCCTCATACCCTTACCCCTCGCCGCAACCACGGGGAGACCGTGCGTGACCACCGCCAGGCCGCCAACCGGAAGTGCGAGACCTCGGCCTCGTCAGCAACGCCCCCTAGCGAATCCATTCACAGTACCAACCCGCTAGTGAACCCCACATAACGACTGCTGCAAAGTAATAATCATGACGCATTTATTGCCGTATAATAAAGGCAGTTACATGCTACCATTTTGTGTTAAAACACTGGTTTATTGGTTTCAGTAGGGCGTTTTAACCTCTGTAGGTCATATCGCGATAATGTGAAGGGGCCAGGTTGGGAAGAACCATGTTACGGGGAGTAACCCCCTACTCTGTAGGTCATATCGCGACAATGTGAAGGGGCGAGGTTGGGAAGAGCCATGTCTCCAGGAGTAACCCCCCTACTCTGTAGGTCATATCGCGACAGTGTGAAGGGGCGAGGTTGGGTGGAGCCATGTCTCGGGGAGTAACCCTCATATCGCCACAATGGGAAGGGGCAAGGTTCAGAAGAACCAGGTTTCCGGCAGTAACCAACTACTTTTTGCGAAGAAAGACCCGTGATATTTACCTGCACAGAATGATATGGTTTAACGGCGATTTCAGCTTATATTCCTACATTAATCGTTCAATCTTATGCAAATTATCCGAATTAAAATTATCCGTATTATCCCCACCCCCCCCCCCCCCCCCCCTCCACCTCTTTACCACTACTGTGGTTGCACCCAGTCTCGTTAGTTTTGGGAACACAACTCTAGTGACCGAGTCACAGTCGTTGTCACACATAAAATGTGGTTCAGTTAAATCTAAGTATTGCGTGAGAAAATCACACTAAGCTTCATATTATATGAACTAACAGTGCTTTCGTTGAAAATGAGTGAGATGAAGTTTGACAGAGAGTGTAAACTGTATAATAGCGTATAATATTCATGTTGTACTTATGGTAACTGCCGTCTTCCTGTAACCAATGGCGGCATTGTGTACACGGTGAAGCGTGAAGGTAAAACGCGGACTGAAGTTGCTATGGTTACAGTTTGGCAGCATGTATTTAGCAGTGGCGAGGGTGGCGCAGAAGGCGGCGAGGGTGAGGGGGTTAATTGCCACCTGCGTGACAGGGCATTGGTGGGTGGGATAGGGGACGGGGTTGGTGGGGGGGGGGGGGTTTAGATACTAGAGTGCAAAAGGCACTGGGGGCGGGAGGGAAGCCCAGATTGACGGGGAAGACTCCCAGCTGGACAGGGCTGCCACCACCCACAGAGTCTGCTCCCGCCCCCCAGGCCTATAGGGAGGCCTATGGGTGAGCATAACACCGGCCACGCCAGCCAGTGAACGGGAACGCAACATTGGAAACTGAAGGTTCATTCTTAGTGATTAATGTATGACGTGGTGGTGGGTGCCTTAGAATCTGTGCATTGTGCATTAAAATTATTAGTTTAATACCAGCATTACAGATTGATATTAATGAGTATCACGCAGCTGTTTCAGGCACGTATCTGTCTATCACTAATGTCACTGGCGATTTTAATCCTGACGCAGCCATTCGAGTTGTCAAACTGGGTATAGTCGCCTGAACACAGTGACATGTCGTACGGTATGAGGACCAAAACGTTCTCTGCCTGAGAGTGAGTGTCGTTTACAAATGCAGTCGTTATAGATGGCGACATCGCATGGTAGGCGTATGACCCGATTCTCAGACTGAGACTGAAGTCCTGCTACCACTGAGACGGATTCATAGTACCAATGTAATACGGATTCATGATATCACGGAGTTTCAAGCAGAGACTGCTTAAAGCAATATATTCCGTAATTTTTTGTATTACAAACCTCTTCCCCAGGTCAAATAAGTATATTCTGTCTTGAATTGAAATCCTGAAAGCATTTGGACTATCCGAAGAGAAGCAATTTGGTCAACGGAGCAGAAGTTGGTGGCCGGCTTTATATCCCTGCGCGCCTGTTCGCTGTTAGCTATTTTGTGTGTGATGTCGACCGCGGCTCGCTATCACGTCCGCGCGCGATATAAATAAACCGCGCAGTTTTATGTTGAAATTGTTTTACAGACTCTCTGAGATATATAACATATATGCATCATAATTTTGAGATATGTTTAGTCTTGATTCTGAAATGTAAACAATTTAAGATGGCGCATGTAAGTATATTGCTTTAAGGAATGTATTTAACAACAGTCCGAGACCTCTTTCGTTTGTTCTTGTCAAAGGAGCCGTTGCCCTTAGCCTGTTGTCGGACATGGGGACTCACAGTAGTCTCTCACCTTTCCTTTACCGAGCGGTATCGCCTTCGTCGCGTTATGTGTGTCCATCTCCTGCTTCCGACCATCTCCCCTCCTCTCCCCTCTCCCACTTCCCACCATCTCTCCTTCACTTCCCCTCTCCCCTCTCCCACTTCCCACCATCTATCCTCCATTTCCCCTCTCCCATCTCCCACTTCCCGCCACTTCCCCCCCCCTCCCCTCTCCCCTCTCCCACTTGCCACCACCTCTCCCCTACTTCCCCTCTCCTCTCTCCCTCACCCCTCCCCCATCAGCTACAGCCAGCTGCTCATAAAAGTTACAAGATTGACCGTCATGTCGCCACCCGTCGCGATCGTCACGCCTCCCTGGTGCTCACCCCCACATCTATCTCCACCCCCCTCCACCCATCCTCACCTCCAACCCCAGCCCACCTCCACCCCACCCCACCTGCACCTCCTCCACCTCCACCACCTCCACCACCTCCACCCCACCTAAACTTCTACCTTCACCCCACCTCCACCCCCACCTTCACCTCCACCCTACCTAAACCTCCACCCCCACCTTCACCTCCACTCTACCTAAACCTCCACCTAAACCCCCACCCCCCCCCCCCTAAACCTACACCACCACCTCCACCTCCACCTTCGCCTCCACCTCCGTACCCTCCTCGACATCTCCCGGCACGACCTGCCTCTGAAAACCATCCTGTCGACCGCTCACTACTTTTGTGATGGATCCGTGGGAGCCAGGCGCCCCGCCACTCCCCCTTCCCTCCTGTCCGCATTTAACTGTTTGAGACGGACGAAGGGGTACTTCCCATTCTTTCCGCTCACATCTTGCCACACTGTGACCCAGAGACTACCCCCCCACCCCCGCCCCACAAACCAATACGACCAATATACCCCCCCCCCACACACACACACACACACCACCTTATTTCCACCCGCCTCCCTCAACCTACTACTGGTGTGGTTACTATTGCATATCGCATGCCAACTACTTGAACAAATTAACTAATTATTTTTCAAACAAATCTGCCTCAAGTTGCCATTACCAACGGCCGTTCTTCTTTCCCCCTCTACCCCCCCCCCCACCGCCCCAGCTATAGGCGATACTTCCCAGGTAGGTATCCCCTCCCCCCTCCCACACCCACACACTCCGACACCAGGAGGGCTGGTCACTGCCCCGGGGCTCAAGACAGCTGACCGCAATGAACCACATCCGTGTCCCGCGCTCCACACCATCCACCCCCCTCGCGTTACCATCACAACGTGCTACTCGTTACAAGGTGCGCTTTTCGCGTATGATAGTTTGAACCAATCACTGCGAAACAAAGTACAGTTTTCCTTTGACAGCGAGGGACGCTTCTGTGGAACTGAAACTAAACACGTGGCTTCGATAATAGGGGATGCTTAACCTCTGCCGAACCATAGCAGGATTCTGTGCCGGTCCCTGATGATTTGATCTCCTTAAGGTCAAACACTAGTGCCGCATCACCCATGGGGTAGTTTCAGCACTGATTAAATGCGCTGATTGTCCTAATAATTTTCATCTGATTTCCGATCATCGTTGTAGGATTGTAACCATCGGGGACTTCGCCAAACACAGAATTATGTACTCCAAGTAAGTGGCCAACATGTATGTATGCATAAAAATGTTGTTGACTTCATTAGCTATGCAAGCAGGAAGGGTCATTACACTTTCAGGAAACAACGACCAGCTATATAGGGAATGGAATGGAATGTTGGTGTTTTAGGCCACTTTTGTGCACATACAGGCTAAATTGGGCCAAGGAACCTCCCGAGACGATGAAGGATGAAGGAATGAAACATGCCCCAGATTAGGTGCCCGAGCCCGGATTCGAACCCAGGACCTATTGATCTGCGGTCTAGTGCGCTAACCACTACACCAGGGAGGCCCCCCCAGCTATATAGGGAAAGGAGACTCGACTGCTCGCTTTTTCTCACTTGGTAATCCGTTTGTTATTGCACCAAACGACGAGAGTTATGTGTTGGAAAAAGCTAATCTGCCTGTGGACAAGATACAAGATACCACCCACCGGTCAGAAACGGGGGACATTTCAAAATAGTACCCGCTCTTCTGGACGTATTAGAACGTCAGTTAAGGACGAACAATCATTAACCATCGATATCACAGTGGCTTCGTTTTTGGCCTTGTGGAAAAGTATAACATGTTTTCCGCTTCATTGCTACCGGTGGAGGTGGGGAAAGGAGTGGGGGGCCGGGGGTGGGGGGGGTCCCCCTGTGGCCAACAAGGTACGAAGTTCACTTATTGCCAATTTTGCTCTGCTAGGCCAGCCCAAGTGGCCGGTACGTGGTTGGTTGGTTGTATACTCAGAAAGCTTTAACCACTTTCGGTCACTCACGTCGGTCACCTACGTCTCAGGCTTCTATTCTAGCTTTTGTTAAAATTTTGGGGGGGAATAACTTTTTATGCGCCCCCCCCTTTCAAGAATTCCTGCACACGCCCCTGGCCGGTCCCTGTTAAAATTTCTCGTTTCTCGGGAGAAAAGTTGCTGTACATTAAGGAAGGAAGCATTTGTAATTGTACCGAGTGAAAGGCTGTTCCGCCGCTTTACTCTGGTGGTGTTCTCAGTCATCGCTGCCACGTCTCCCACCCACTGGGCACGTGATTCCCCTCTTTGTGCTACCCCAGCGGGGGATGATAAGACGTTTCACCACAGGGGTGTGACCGCTGGATCGCTCTTCACCGTTGGCAACGCTAACAACCTGTATGAGCCATTGTCTTTCCGAATGCCAAGTGCCTGGTCGCTAAATGTGACGGCCACAACTTGGGTCGGTCTGGAAATGGCAGCAATCACTCGGCGTGGTGGGGGCGTGGTGAGGGCGCGGTGGGTGCCGGGGTCGGTATAATGAGGAGAGGTGCTCGGGTGTTGAGGCAGGAATAATGAGGGAGACTCTTGGAGGAGAAAGGGGGCCAGGCGTGGTTGGGCCGGAACTGGGCAGGGGTCGAGCCCTGCTGAAGTGGTGGCATGTTGTAATGAGGCGGCGGTTGGTGTCCTGCTGCATTGTCCGGTTATAGGTTATAGTTGGGAGCGTGTCGGAAAGCACAGCTCACCTTACACACACCCCCCAAGCCACCACGGCCCATGCCACCACGTCTCCACCCCACCCCACGCCACCCCACGCCACCCCACACCCCACGCCCCCCCCCCCCACGCGACGCATCTACTCACTGCCAAGGTGAAGACCCACCTGTCGCCCTGCCAATACACACCAGTGTTTGAGGCCGTTTTGTATTGTCCCTTTGGCTTTCGACTGTGCACCAAGCTGGCTGAAAACGCCATTCAACACAGCCGGTCACCCCGTCGTCCAGTCGGCACCTCACGTTCGGCTAGGCCGACCAGTGCGTTTATACACAGCAGGATAACAATTTCAGTTCTTTCTTCGCAAAGAGTAGGGAATTCCGACAAATTGACTTTTAATCTTCCCTTGTCGCGATATGACCATTCACAGATTAAAGCGCTTAAAGTTGCATATCAAGCTCTTTCCCGCCAAAACTAAGCCCAGGCGACATATATATCACAATTTGCAGAAAACTATCGTTTCATTCTATAAATTCAGAAAGCTAATAAACATCGCCGTTTCGGCTGTGATGTGGCAAACGTGTCTATCCTGGGACACCACAGAACTCTGTCACGGCACTGCTACTTATATCAACGCATCGCCAAACACAAACATCACGTTTATCACTAAGTTGAAAGCCTGTGGTAAATTGATATAACGGGCAAGGGTAAGAGACTCCATTTGGCAGTCTGGTATGCGTGGTATATAGAAAACGGAAATCTTGGATGATTCAAGGAAGAAAGGTCAAGAAAGACCTGGATATGCAACTTTAAACCGGCCAAGCAACCTTTCTTTCTTTTCCTGCCAGGGAGCCCACAAGTCGTCGGCCATAAGGCCCCACTCAGCGCAGCGCTGTAGTGCCTAACACTAACCATACTTTGTTTATAATTTTATCAAATATTGGTATAAATCGCTTGTTTCTTTTACATCCGAAGTAAGTCGTCAGCGCATGCTCGAATTTCGATAACAGTCCGGAGGCCAGTGATGGTGTCCAAAAGTCGTTCCCGAAACAATTCAAACGAATTCTCCATAGTTTTGCTGTTACAAGTGTGAACATCTAAACCTGCAATTATTCTACCTGTTTTAGAACCCTTGCTAGACTACATCGGTTGCACAGAGGAGACCTCCCACTTTGATTGTGTAAATGGTGTTATTCTTTGCAAGCGAGAAAAACTAACGAAAACAACTTAGTACTCTATATACAAGTACCGTATGGTGAGCACCGACCTTACAACCCCCCCCCCCCCTCCCTTCGTCCCACAACCTTTGAAAATAAAACCTGATCTTAATATGGCGGCGTCCGCAAAAAGCATCTGCGACTCTTTAACCGTAAACCAGCACCCCGCCCACCATCCACCCACCGGAGCATACTTAGCTCTACAAAGAACGTGTAGATTTCAAGGTGACTGGAGTGTGAACAGGATGAGTGACAAGCCATACAGGTGTAAACTTGTGAGTCGATATCGGGTTTCAGGTCGCCAGGTAACGCACGAGGCCGGCCCAGCGGGGGTGTTACATGAGCACTTGTAAGTGTTTTTTGATTGGCTGCGATTCATAAGTTAAACGACGGCAGACGCACAGGAATGCGAAGGTCGACGGGTCAAACGCTTTTTTTGCTTTGACACCCTCGACACTTTCGCTTAGGCATTAACAGTAACTCAGACACATATGAAAAAACCGAAGTTAAAAGGTTTACACCCGTAAGTATGAGCATTGCGAAGGCACGGTCATCATACCAGGAGGCAAATAGTTCGTTTTGTCTAAAGACCTCCTCTTAGTAAGCAATTAGCGAATACAATGAGACTTGCCTTTATGGCTGCTGCGAAATCTTGTATAGAGATGGTAGTTTATGGTGGATAGGCGTGACTGCGAAAGAAAACGGGGATAAGTTATATGGCAAAAAAAACGTCAATTTCGGCTCGTGACTTTCCTCGCATTAATTCGAACTATTCATAAAACCGTTGCTGCTAATAGGAGAGCGGGAAATAGTTGGTGATTCATGTCTGATATAGCTTTGTCCTGATATTAAAAGGGTCACACAACCGACCGTGGGTCAGCGATAAATTAAGCGAAGCCGCTGCATGCGCCTGGTCTTCACTCCCTTCACTCCCTCTTGTCGTGCATTAAGTCCCCCGTGCCATGTTGGTAATGGTTCATCTGTCTGCATTAGAAGTTATTTTCTCATCGCAGGTACCATTCTTTGCAATATCCTTACATGGGTCACATATATGGAAGCAAAAATCATCATTCAGTTATAAACTGCGAACTGGATCAGTGGAGGGCGTGGCATTGTGTGTACAGATTTGGCGATTAAATCGAAAAAGTGGCTACATGGAGTCTTGTTGGTTTTAGTTGCTTCTGGTGGGTGACGACACTGCCGTGATGGGCGCTGAAAAGGGTATACAACTTGTACTGTTTGCTGTGCATAGGAGAGCAGGGGTGGTAAATCCATCTTTAAATATGTTCAAAGCTCACGTCAAGGCTAGTTTTAATAAACATATGCAACACTGACGGTTTTATATATCGTTTTCGTATTGCATCGAAATTTCAGTGTGTTAAATCAAGCTATATACATCATAGCAACTATCAATGATTGGTATTCGCTATCCCGTATATACTCGTCCATATATCTAACTTCCTATGCAAAGTGCTGTAATGGTTGTGTAACTCATTGTGGCATTGTGTCATGGTTAGATATACACATATATATATATATATACATGATAGATCTACTGGTCTATGGCTATGCAGATGAGAGGGTCGTTACTGATGGATAGTCCATTGCCTGATTGCAGCATCAGTTGCTTTAATGCGTGTTTCGTAAGAGCACCAAACTTCATAAAGAGCAAACCATACACGATCTACATGGATAAAAGCCGAGTGCGCGAATCACCATTTAACTCCTAAATGTGTTGCATGACTGGTGATTATACGTACCATGAGCACTTGTTCTGCTACTCTCGTTCACGTAACGAATTATACCGGGAAGCGTGACCACGTCGCTGTGTGGTCCCAGCGGTTACGCTCCCCGTGACGACGTGTTGTGACAGACAATGGTACAAAGCGGCCTGAGCCTTGTCATTAGAGTTGACCTTCAAAGGGCTTTGGGCCACGGGGTCCGGAGCTTGCGGGAGAATGCTATTGAGGTACCTGGGCGGGCACCTTGCTGTGAACGCTCCGTCGCTCCCGTCGTCGGGGTGGCGGGGAGGCGGTCATCAGTGAGGTGAGTGGGTCAGGTTTGTGTGAACGACGACCTTTTCGCGTCCTCTGGCCGTGTGTAGACTGAATCAATGCGGTATTTAAGACACACTGTGCATGTCGTAAGAAGATCAATGATCAAAGAGGGCTGAACTACAAGGCCATAGACTGCAGACAATGGGGTCAATCCTCTTTAAAGCATTTTGTCTATGTTCTTCATGAAGAATGTATGCGTCCTATGCCTCCACTTTCGCTCGATGTCTATCTGATTCAGCAGACGAGTTCATTCTCGTGCGGAATGTGAAGTTTTCGCCAATATTTTGCGATATCAAAAGCGATGTTTAAATCTTTTTGGTTTACCTTTTAGTGGTAGCTTGCGTGACCTTCACTCACCTAGTCAGATGCAAGTGATTGTAGATCGGGAGAGATTCGTTTATAATAAGTCTATATTTCAACAGCTTTACAGTTAAAGATAGTTGTGCATGATTTATTCAAGCTGTTCAGTTATGTTATTTTTTCTACATTGGGAATTTGCTTTACCAAGCGCAATCTCAAAATATAAATTGCTGTAAGGTGTGAATATATACTACTCACAATTTGCCAAAGATCACCTCTATGCATCGATATCTGAGTGTATAACACCTAGGCGACTGTAATTCTACTATAATACAGATAAACCTTCCCCAATCTGTTACTCGTGTGCCACCATGCATGATAAAGGCAAACGTCTTTGTATTATAGTAGAATTACACAGTCACCTGGTATGCACTCAGATATCTCTGCATAGAGGTGATCCTGAGCAAATTGTGAGTAGTATAGCTTATATTGTTATATTTGATTGAGTCAGAGGAATATCGTTTTTGCGTCATGATGTGTCTTTAAAATCACCGCTGGCGTGTGTCAAGTTCTAATCACGAAAATAGAGGTACAGCTGAGCAGCGTATAAGAAATTGTCTAAAACAGTCTTTTCTCAATAATATAACTTATTGTCTCTTGTTTATCTGGCTTAATGTTGCTACATATGTTGTTTAAGTCGTACTTTCTGCTACTATTTTTCTACTTTTGTCCTACGTTTTGCTTCTATTTTTGTAATTTTGTCTTTGCCCACATAAAGCCGGATGCATCGCTTCATTTGTTTACAGTTTTAACACGTCTTTAGGCAAGGGCGTCGATCATAACCATATATGCGCTTATGAAGTTGTGCCAGCATAAATATGCCGTCTGTTTCATTTTCTACCCGCGATGGGACTGTCCGTTAATTAATTAGTCTCATATCTTTATCTCTATTCCTTATACTTACGATTCACTTGTTCGGAGGAACCGACACCGTCAAACCAGCTCCCCCGGTAGTTTCACGGTTTCGAGCAAACCGGTTTCGGTTTGTCTTGTGTCAAACAGTTATTTTGGCAAACCTTTTCTGGTTTCATGTATATCGAAAACGTCCTATATTTTCATTCCTGCTTTTGATGAGGGCGTGCTGGACCGGTTGCGTGATATACATAATAACAGGGGGAAATAATAGGGGTCTGCAAGGGCAAGGAGTGGGGGGGGGGGTCCAGTGTCGATTTTTCAAACCTCTCAGTGTCCACCGTCGATTTTTCACGACATTCCGTGTCCTATTTTAGCAATGCCTTTTGGGGTCAATGTCGATTTTTGAACATGTGTCGCATTTACCCCTTTTTAAGACGCCTATTATTACCATAATTCATCCATGAAAGACCCGGCGCATGTGACTTATGGCCTTAGTGCTTTAATCTATGGCAAGATTGGCAGGGTCAATAACACAAAGGTTGTAAGGTAAAACTTGCTCTGGTGCCGTAGATGGGTTTCTATGCCATGCGTCAAATGTCTAGCATTCTTGTTCATTATCAGATATTCTCAGATGACCATACTTTGTGTTGGTCTAGTTGCTATGCTGTCTCTCAGTGATGGGGTACCCAGGTGTTAGTATCCGAAGCGGCTCTTGCAGCTTCCCCCGATACACAAACTGATCTGTGTGATATTTAAATCCTGGATCAGCCGCTGAGGAAAGTTTTAATTTAACTGCTCTGTGGGGTATTTAAATCCTGGTCAGCCGGCGAGGAAGGCTTTAATTTAATCATTCTCTTGGGTATTTAAATCCTGGATCAGCCTGTGAAAACGACTTTGATTGAACCGCTCTGTGGGGTATTTGAATCATGGATCAGGCGCTGAGGAAGGCTTTGATTGAACCGCCTGGTCGGGTATTTAAATCCTGCATCAACCGCCGAGGAAGGCTGATTGAACCGCCCTGTGGGGTATTTAAATCCTGCATCAGCCGCCGAGGAAGGCTGAATGAACCGCTTTGTTGGGTATTTAAATCCTGGATCAGCCGCTGAGGAAGGCTGATTGAACCGCTCTGTGGGGTATTTGAATCATGGATCAGGCGCTGAGGAAGGCTTTGATTGAACCGCCTTGTGGGGTATTTAAATCCTGCATCAGCCGCCGAGGAAGGCTGATTGAACCGCCCTGTGGGGTATTTAAATCCTGCATCAGCCGCCAAGGAAGGCTGATTGAACCGCTTTGTTGGGTATTTAAATCCTCCATCAGCCGCCGAGGAAGGCTCTGATTGAACCGCTCTGTGGGGTATGTGACTGCAAGGCGGGCTCGCCGCCATGGAACATATTCTTCAAAGAGGTGGTTTGCAGTATTTTGACGAGAGGTGGGGAGTAGTGGGGGGATGGGGACAAAGTGGCGACCGGGTGAGGGAGGGGGGTTGAAAGACAGCTAAGGGAGCCACAAGGTGGGGGTGGAGGATCCACTCTCTAGTTTGAGTGCACCATAAATGGGGTCTTCTTGCGCCACGAAGAGGGATGAGTGTCTTCCGGCACTCCTCATTTCCTGAAGCGTAGAATCTTTGTAGCTGTGAAATGCAAACAACTGGTCAGATACCTGATATCGCGGCCGTGGGACGTCATTGCAGGAAGGGGTTAATTCTCCGGCCAACGACTAGAAACTTACAGGTGTGGGGTTCGAACCCCCGCCATAAGCCATTGGGCCGATTCAAGACACTCATACTCGCTACAGACCAGGGACGTGTATCACCCAAAGACGTCTGCTGACATCAGCAGGGACGCTTATTAACTGTTATTTACCGCAGTTCCATTTGTGGGCACAATCACTGGATCTCAGTAACAGGGGTCTGGAAATGTCCAGTGTAATTTTTTCCCAATTCTCAGTGTCGAAGGCCGATTTTTCACGTGTCGCTTTTTGGCTATGATCCGTGTCGTTTTATTCAAAAATAAGTGTCGATGTCGTTTTTTCTGATCCTCAGTGTCGGAATTCGGGAGTCCATGTCGAATGTCGATATTTTTTTAATGCTTGTGTCGCGTGTCGCCATTTACGCCTTCCAGACCCCTAGTAACACGCAAGAAAAAATGCGAAACGTCGTGAAGCAATGGGGCATACTTTATATGATAAATAATGATTGGCATCGTCTTAGAAATCTAAGGGTGTTGACATGGTCGCTGTCGCTTGGCGATTCTTCGTGGCAATATTCGCGTGTTGAATACAATAACCTGTGCCTGACCAGTGGTTAATGCCGGCTGTTGTGAGTCTTCTTTCACCATAATTGAAAGTGTCTACATAAGCTCGGCGCAGTAATGAGGCACCCTACTTGTGCCTTGTTCAATGGGAGCGAGTGGGGGTCTACTGTCAGCTCTTTCGTCGCCGCTTCCTTCGAGGTTTGCTTCATGCTATTATTGCGTTAATTGGTGTAGCAGGATCCCCGCTGTGGTAACGATAGCTAGACCGCTGCGAGCAAGAAAATAGTCCTCGCGTTGAACTCGTTTCATGCATGGTGCGCCTTGAAGCAGCTGAACAATGGTACTACATCGGAAGGGCCTTTATAGTAAGATAGCGTAACTTAGCTGTTCTCTAGCTTCGTGGTAAGCTGCCCCCCCCCCCCCCTTCCCTCACCTCCTGCCCACCGTCATACCTTCAGCTCCCACCCTCATTGAAGAAAGAGTATGGCTCGCGGCGAAGGTGAGAAAGGAACGAACGCCGACCGAGAGGTGGCAGCACTTGAGCCGTGATTCCACGCGCCTTGACTCCTTCAAACCCCTTTATGATGGCCTAATAAAGGGTGAAAGTGTTTGGTTACGAGTCGAGTGAAGTGCGAAGTCCGGCCCGAACGTGTTGGAAGTGGCGCTGGTGCCACGCTGGGTTAAGTATATATATGTGAGACAGTGGCGACGTGCCGCGGGAGAGATTGGGCCGTGTTGCCGCCCTGCCTGCTCGTCTTCCACGTTCTGCCGTGCCGTGTTCCGCCGCCTAGGGGACGCGGCCGTGCCCAGACACAACAGATGTACAAGAGGCCGTCCGACACGGCCTCCGACACACGGTGATGCCTTCCTGCTTGGTGTCTACTCGTCTCCACGGCTCGTGGCGTTTGAAGTGTTAAGTGTGGTGCTGCCATCTGTCGGGTCGTGCGGGACACAAGGCATCCAGGCCGCCTCCCTGTCCGTTACCAAAAGGTGTCGCCCTCGGCGAAAACTAATCACGCGCCGTTATGCCATATCAGAAGTAATTAAGGCGAAATTACTTGAAATTCAAAGTCTCTAAAGGGTAGTATTGTTCAAATGGTTTATCCGAGTCGAATTTTGAATCTCATGTGAGGTTATCTATCCATGCTCAATTATAGCTTTATTTACTTCAGGCCTTGGTCCATTATACAGTAAAATAACGAAAAGAATAAGATTGGAAAACAAAACGCTCTTCGTGGAACGCTCTGGTACGAGACCAGAGATATGTCTGTGTCACCGCTTGTCCCAGAGCCAGTAAGAAGTCCCGAGAAAACCCGGTGACGGGGAATCGCTGTTGGCCGGAGAGCCAGTCAGTTAGTTGCGAAAGACGCCGCTAACTAGCATCCTCCATTACTCACTATAGTGTAGACAAAAACAATAATTTCTGTATTTTTTCATTTGCAACGTTTAACAATTACTCCATCATCTTTCTATTTCATTTCTTTGCTAATTGCTTTATTTGTTTTTACTGGGAAACCAGGTGGCTTAATTGTTCCAAAGAAATATTTAATGTCTTATATTCAACAATAAAATTTGTATGGGGATTGTCCTTCCATGTGGGGGTTTAACACCTCTACTGCCTCGACTTTCCCCATTACCGAGACATAAACAAACAGAGACCAAAGATCCAGCCGACCAGCGAAACAATGGAATCACGGGACTCTGAATACGACACCGCATGCAATGTTTACTTTTCTGACATCTGCGTGCAATTGTCGCTTCAACAGGCCGTGGCCGTGACCTTGTGAATCTGACAAGGTCAGTCGGCCGCTGATGTAACCCTGCGGATTGACGTTAATGAGGCAACCAACACATTATGTAACAATTCATTGCAATCTGTCGCCCCGTGCCTGTTTGCTTTCACGCGATGTCCCGTCCCTGGACTCTGGGCAGGGACAGTTAACTAGTGACACTTGCTGTAATTGGACAAACTCGTCTGTCGTCCATTGCCCTTGTGTGCTATTAATTTGTCATGACTCATATGACTAATGTGTTTCTCGTCTAATGTTATGCTGATATACCTCATTGTAGTATGCATGTACGTGTCATATCGCACTTGCAAGGCTGCGATCCATACTAAGCCCATCGATTCCACACTGCAAAATATTGCGATTTATGACATAAAGTGAAATTTAATGGTTCATTCAAGAACTGCGTATGGCATCGTTCTGGTTCTGGTCGTTGATACTCTGTACATTACACAAGGCAATATCTGTACTGTTAGTGTGGGCCGTTATCCCGCCTACACCATCAATAATTTAAGACATTTGATGGGTTCGAGACCTGTACCTGCATGTGGGGCAAGTTTCATCCCATTTCACTGTCCCGTTAGGTTTCGTGGACCGGGTCGTGGGCCGGGTCGTGGACAGGGTCGTGGGCATTGCGCCTTTCGTGTGCACAAACTTAAAGCAATATATTCTACAATTTTTTTTTGTATCACCAACCTCCAGAGCAGCAGTTGGTGGCCGGCTTTATATCCCTGCTCGCCTGTTCGCCGTTAGCTATTTTGTGTGTGATGTCGGCCGCGGCTCGCTATCACGTCCGCGCGCGATATGAATAAACCGCGAAGTTTTATGTTGAAATTGTTGCTTTACACCCTCTCAGAGATAAAAAACATATATGCATCATAATTTTGAGATACTTGTAGTCTTGATTCTAAAATGTAAAATATTTAAGATTGCGCATGTAAGTATATTGCTTTAAAGCTGCTTGTCGAGCTTTTCCCGCCAAATGTAATAAGCCCAGGCGAAATATATATCACAACTTGCAGAAAAGTCGATTGTTTTATTCCATTAATTCAAAAACCTAATAAACATCGCCGTCTCAGCTGTGATATGGCAAACGTGTCTATCTATTGACCTCTTTAGTTTTGACGGGAAATATTGACCTTGAAATATGTGAGGTAATCATATATTCTTAAATGTATTGTTGTGTGGTACTTCTTTTGTTTGGATTAAACTCCACCCTTCTCTCTGCCCTTCTCTGACATGACCTCGCGTTAGCCCTAATCCCTCCTGTCTGAAAATCTCGCGAATACTGCTACTACCTGTGGACGGCGGTATGAAGGCGGTTGTGGGGGGGGGGGGGGCGCTGAGGGGGGAGGGGTGTCCGAACCGAGGGGCGTCTGTTTCTGCTCCGTCACGTGGTGCCAATCACGCGGTTGTCCGCACCCCGCCTGCCGTTTATCAAACCCCTGGTCTGCGTTTACTATGTTAACTCGACACAGCGATGCCAAGGACGAAGTGACCGTTGCCGCTTGTGGCCAGAAGTCTGGTGGGACGGATGAAGTGCAACTAAGTTCGCGTGTGTCCACCGTCTCTCTTCTGGAGTAGCGAGGCATTTTTTTTTATCATAATGGGATGGATTTTTCGGCTACATTTAGCCATCGATCAGGAGGAAGATGAGCCGATGAGCATATGATAAATAGCACGTACACACTGGCAGATCAACAGGTCGATGGTTCGCGCCTGCGACTGGGGCATGTTTAATCGTTTCCCCTCCTCATTGTCCCGCGGGGGTTCGCGGCCCTTTTTAGCCTCAAAGTGCACAAATATGTTCTAATTATTTCAAGTTCACTGTTGTATGGCACGGGAACCACCTTG
This sequence comes from Arenicola marina, assembly GCA_964019135.1. Taxonomy (NCBI): domain Eukaryota; kingdom Metazoa; phylum Annelida; class Polychaeta; family Arenicolidae; genus Arenicola; species Arenicola marina. The sequence continues at coordinate 16,366,622 of OZ025260.1, read as the reverse complement.
TCTCATGCAGTGGGAACGTCACTGTTACATGGGATGGGAACCACCTTGTCTCATGCAGTGGGAACGTCACTGTTACATGGGATGGGAGCCCCCGTTTGGAACAACGGAGATTGGGGAGCGGGGTGCCGTCCACCGCAGTGACTGAGCCCACCGTTGGCCCAGCGGGGGGTGGTACCCTGTCTCAGCGGTCTGTGTAAACTGACCGCTTGCCAACTGAGATAAAGTGGCCAGCCCACCATTACTCGCTCGTTGGCGGCTAAGGTCAGTGACATTAGCCGGCGAAGGAGGAGTAATCTGCCACAGGTGGACGCTAAACTGCAGCCAGAGTTGCTGCTGACCAGAATACCAGGACGCCCTGCTACCCCCTCCCCCCCCTCCACCACCCCCTTCCCCACCCCCTCCTCCAACCCAGGACGCCTCGCTACCACCGCCTACTCCAACCCACGACGCCCTGATACTACCCTCTCCCCACCCCGACCCCCTGCCCCCACTACGGCCCCCTCCCGCGCCGGTGGCCTGGCCGTCTCCCTGTCTCCCCGCGGGTCTGTTTAGTTTGTTTTGAGGGACAAAATAGGCCGTCCGGACGCTGGGATCGCGGGCGATGCATGCTGGGATTGTTGGAACTCCTTAGCGGGGTGGCCGCTATCTGAGATCTGCAGGAGTCCATGCCGCGCCTCTGGCCTGGCCTATAGGCTTGGAGTGACCTCTGTTATCACCCCGAGCTTGATCAGATAATTATGGGTATCTCCGGCAAAGCGACTGTTGTTTCACTCGGCCCCAGCGAACGCTCAAGCTATGCTCCCGAAGTTTATGGTACTATACTACGATGCCGAAGTGATCGCGGTTGCCATGATAACCGTCGGTTACCCTCAACATCTAACGCCCCTATTATCGCCCAACAACAGTCACACTGATCAGCCATGGTCAGCTTCCCTCAACAAGTTCTATGATGGTGAATGACGAACAGAACAGTCGAGGGGTTTACTCTAACAATATTATTAGGGTCACTCTAGACTGGTCACCGCTTCTCCTGATCTTTTTCCACGTTCTTTACCTTACATTATGGCCAATCAGAAGGTCAAATCTCTTTCATTCCTGGACGTTAATTTTTGTTCTCCTCGGACACGGTTCCTGTTTCTAGTTCCTCGCCATTTCTGGGAGGCCATGGGCCGATCGGTGGAGGGCGATTCACGATGCGCGGACTTGTACGTTGACGGAGTGTCTGGATAACAAGCACACGGGACTCGGCCAGAGCAGATAGATGCCTCCTGGACGCCGAGGATCCTGATCAGAAAGATGCTGACGGGCTGGCCGTCTGTCTATCTGGAGGAGATGTATGTTGTGAAGTCCGCTGGGTGTCCGTGGCGTCCTGGGGGGAACCAGTTGATAAATGGGGCGTCCTGTCTTGGTTTGTTTACGTTGCCGCGCCGCCACGGTACGCGGGGATCTCGCTGGCCCAGCGCTACCGATCCATGCAGCCTCCACCACGCAGGGTCTCTCGGATGCCCATTGCCATCCTCGTAATCCGTGTCCGCCGAGGACCACGATGTGTACGGAGAACTCTTTATAGTGTCTTTACGCAGTTAACACTGCCGCTGGTCAGATCAGGAGTGGCAGGCTTCAGACTCCTGGCAAATTCCATCCATGTAATCTCAAGCCGCTAATCTCAACAAGGCGGGAGAATGCAATAAATAACGGGCCATGTTAAGCCACTGATTTTCACCACTGGGGCATTACGTGTGAAAACGCGTGGCTTGTGTACTACGTCACCAGAATTTGGTCATCGCTTGTGTACTACGTCACCAGAATGTGGTCATCGCTTGTGTACTACGTCACCAGAATGTTGTCATCGCGGCCGTTTCTTGCCTGTTTAGATTATGGGAGCTAATCTATTTCGTTAGCATTCCGGCGCACAGTCAAACAAGGTGTCTCAAGACATCGCTCCAAATAACGTTAAAAACCATAACGTAGGCCGGCAGATTGGTTTGGTTTGGTTATTCAGGACGCTTTAACCATTTTTGGTCATATCGCGTCAATGGGAGAAGAAAGGGAGAGTGGAGCCATGTCACCGGGGTAACCCCCTACTCTTTACGAAGAAAGACATGGGATATTTATCCTGCGACCACACAGACATGGCCACAGCAGGACTCGAACCACCGACCCACATGCCGTTAGGCTCTCAGGTGACCAGAGCACTCAATGCGAGCCGTAGGCCGGCAGAAATTTGCTCTATGATCGTCTTTAACGTACCCATCTTCCCGGACAATGATAAATAGGTAAAGGGCAGTTAACTCTTAATCAGGATGTTTCCATATCTTCTCAAGTATGCTGCGCACGCACGCCGCTCCTTGTATTATCATCGATTCCAATCAGTTTTCACCTGCCTCGTCAAGTGGCCAAACGTGAGTGGATTACCGCTGCTTGGATCATCCAACCCGTTCCGTACCTTCTTCACAGAGTCTTACAGGCAAGAGACCAAGCCCCTAGCGCCCGCCCCCCCCACCCCCCAAACCCGCCCGCGATGCAAAAGACACTCCCTGACGCGGTGTGGAATCTATTGTGAACGAAAGAAGACTAGATCCACCGTAAAGTCAATAGGAGACCGACTTATATACTGCAGTGTTGATTTTGTGGTATATGACTGACAAGTTGCGCCCTCGTTATTGAGATCCAATCGCCTTACACAAACACATACACAAGTGTATGTCCTTCTCCGCCGCCTTGTTCGGACCAAACGGCATTGTGTTCGCGGCAGTTCAGAAGTCAGTTAGTCTCCCGGACCAAGCCGGTGATATATTGCCTGCACACGACCGCCCACTCGAGAAAAAAAAACATTAAACCTTTGAATCCACACAGATTGAATGAATGCCTGCCACGTAAGGTTTTACTCGGGTGTATGACATTTGGCGGCCGGGTAAAGGCATCATGGTCATTGTCAGTCTCCTGTTTCATACCGCCAGTCCCAATGCTAACTGCTCGACCTGTTCAAAGCATGCATCCTTGATGTGATAATTAGGCCCTGGGGATTAATTCACTTATAACTGTATATATCACAGAGGCATATGGCGAACGTGTGCAATTGCTATTTTGCGGTCTGTCGAGGAGTGGGGGGGGGGGGTAGTTGCACATACCCTTTAAATTTGTTTCATTCTTAATCAAGCAAGGTGTGGCGTAACAGGTGTTTTGGGTCTGCGGGGGGAGAGGGGTGGGGGGGGGAAGAAGACCATGACCAACACGTTTCCAATACAATAATTTAATAAGTTCATTGGCCGACATGTCGATACATGCGTGTAACATATAATACAGAAAGATAAATATTGCTAAAATCACACCAATCACCCACCGGCTACCACCCGACCTGCTTTGCGGGCCCTTTCATCACTTCATGTCGTTGTCCCAGGTAGCTTGGCCCGGTTTCTCCCTTGTGTCCACAAAGGTGGCCTAAACCACCAAACTATCCGGATATCTATCCATGCCGCCGGACCGGCAGCCAGGGTGACTGCCAACGTCCTTGATGTTGGTCCCGTAGCGTCTCAATATCCCCCAAGCTCCACGTGTGCATCTCTGGATCTCTTGCAGTCTGGATCACCGTAGACACCCCCCCCAGCCCCCCCCCCACGTCCCCGCCCCCCCCCCCCCCCCCAGCCCCACCCACGTCCCCCACTGGGGTCTCGATGTGACTATAGCAACGTATAATCAGTCCAGGGACGCTCATCGTTTACCTTTTGATAAATTGTGTTTATTTTCAGCGCCAAAGGGCGTGATAAGAATCTGATTAGTGTGGCCGGCTTCCACCGAGGAAATGGGAATATAATTACTTGTCAGACCGTATTATCTGTGATAAGACACTGGTTATGGCCTCAGACAGGGGGGGTGGGGGTCATCTTGGGCAGGATGTGAGAGTGTGCAGCAGGGAAAAGCGATTGTACCTTCACCTGCACACACGTATTGAGCCTGGCTAAAAAAACAATGGGCAGCCAAGACAAGTTACATTTTCCTTTAATTTGTGAACATTGGTTTCGCGTATATGTCCGTGGAATGGATCGTTTCTGGAACTCTTCTCTTTTAATGGAAACAAAAATATGCGTATTCGTAAACTCAAATTCATTTAAGGGAACAGCGTTATAGTAGGGGGATGGAAGATATATATCGTTTATATGGTCGATAATAGCAGAACTCAGATGTCTACCCTTTGCTCTCCGTGAATAGATGACCTCGTATGGGGGGGGTGCGGGGGGGGGGGGGGGGGGGGAGGGGTGCCTATTGAATGCTGACTGTGGTCGGTTAACACCGTTGGTCAAGCCGCTCAACAGCTCAGTCTGTCCACATCGTGGCTAAACCGCTGTCAACACCGTGTAACAGCGGTCAGTTATAGCGTGTGATGACAGTTCAGACATCATAAAGGCCGGGACGAATCCCACCTTGTTTGAACAGCAAATCTATCTCTTGACCTTGATCTCTCACTCTGTTCACCCATTTTGAGCCCTCGTCCAGCGGGCTTTGTTGTAACTGTGGCCACCGGGTCAAAGATATCATGATCATGAATATTAACGTCTTAGAAGTTGAGCCCCGCTATGTATACAAACTGAATCCTGATATTCAATGGACCTAGAAGTGTGCATGGGTAAAGTCGAACCCCTCCTCACCCCCCCCCCCCCCCCCCACCCGATTGTATACCCCTCCCTGTAGTTTCATGCCCTGCACCCCACCCTCTGGCCTCGCCTCTATCTGCCCCCCCCCCCCCCACCGCTGTAGTCTACCGCTCTGTAATCCACCCCATTGTACCCCCTACCCACCCCCTCTCCCAGACACACACACTTTCCTACCCATTGACTCTGACCCCGGCTGAGTTCTCCTGCCGTATAACGTGTTTTCAATTTCCACTATTTCCTCTGAATAGCCGCTGTCTCTATCGCCAGTGACATGGATCCCGGGCATTTAATCCCCTGCAGATGATGGCCGCACACGTGCGCATGTCAAAAGTGAGACGCCTGGTTAAAGGGAAAAATCAATGGCGGACAGCTCCGGGCTCTCCAGAATGTCATCGTAATGTTCAAGAACTTAAGCCATCAAAACCACCACCATTGCAAGGCGAAGGTTTTGAATGGCACAACCCTTTTCGATGTAGACTCCCGTTCGAAAGCTCCCCGCCTCAGATGTCTTTACTTAACTACTACTATATGCTTACAACATTTACCTTTTTTTCAGTCTACGAACTTTATTCTTACTCTTGGCGCACGCCGAAAACATATGCACTAACATGTGCAAAATAAGCCATTCACGGGAGTTTCGTTTGCGTACGTCGCCGAAATTGTCTTCCCCGTGTTGTGCTATTTAAGAGTTTCACATTCGTGGTAGTTGTAATGTCAGAGCCATGGGTGCCCGTTGGTGTTTTAGGCCGCTTTTGTGCACATGAAGGGTAAATTTGGTCTCAAAACCTCCCGAGACACAATGAACTGGGATTGGATGAACCATGCACCAGATGCACTAGCCAGGGTTCGAACCCACGACCTGTTCTTCTGCAGTTCAGTCTGCTCGCCAACTGAGCGAAATTGAGTTTTCTGCCGGGGTGACGCAAGGTTGGGGCACATGGCATGAGCAATACGTGAGTGATAGATAGGTCTTGGCTGATACGGGAAAACTGCTCCCATGCAAGCCTCGCCGTTATGAGAAAGAAATGGTTGTGTTAGTTCAGAAAAAGAGGCGACGCCACTACTGAATCCGGAAGACGGAAATACCATCGCCAGCGACCATAAAGATGTCGCTACCACCCTGAACTAAATGTCAGTGGCAGGTCTGACAACCGCCCCAGGACTTCAGGCAAGGGGATCAGTGAAGCGTGACATTCGGCTCACGGCCGGTAAAAACACGACAGCACGCACTCTATATTGGCACGACTTGCTTATTTCGGCCTAGCCACAATATCACTGGCATGTAGGCATATATGTGGACGCATTGTGGCAGAAAATCATAGCATATTGTTAAAACATTTACGCTATGTATCTTATAAACAATATTATAAACTTGTTAAAAAAGGAGAAAATATCTCGTTCTGATGATATGTTATACATTGTACGCGACTGGGGAACAAATAGGCGCTTGTCCCAACGCCAGGACGCCTTTCATTACTGACTTGTCAAAAAGTCGTCTGCCCCCATCCAGTGTTGTCTGGGTTTCCGCGGGACTTTCGCTGCAGCAGACGTGTGTGTATACAACGGCAGCGAGGGAGTAATTAACAACGTCAGGTCACTGCTGCCTGGCAAGGTCAGCCGACCAGACGGGTGGGGGGGTGGGGGGTAGAGAGATTGAAATGTACCTTGAGTGTCAAACAACTAATTGGAGGCAGCGAGAATACGCTTGGCGTCTTATTTAGTTGAGCTGTGATATGGACACGTGACATGACGAAGCTGTCGGCGCTTCCAATGCCACGATGCGGGTGGACAAACTCATGTGCACAGTGGATTGGATAACTTCCCTTGCTGCCTGGGTTGGGTAAGAGTCTGTACATGTATAAACAACACCCAGCCTATTTAACGGCACAAGTTCACCACACAGTTCACTGAGCGAGACGCAAGGTGCATTTCTGCAGCGACAAAATGGACTGATGTAATAATGAACGTAAGTTATATTTTATAATATTTATTAAGCTATTTCTACGTTAATATTTTGATGACACTTTTAGTACTTTAACTTTGATTTGGTCCCAGAGCGCAAGGACCACCGCATAGACTTCGTCCACGAACCCTGTACAAACACACAACCTATCGCTGCCCTTGTCTTGTCCTCTATGGTCTTGTCCTTGTCTGCATAGACTTTTCACTTTGAGCCGCACACAACAGTCAACTTTTGAATGCGGTTATCAAATCTTATCCCGACTATTACGTCTTGTATAGTTCTGGCCTTAATCCCGTTCTCGCTCAACCCTGACATGCCATAGGAATTATAGCCTATTTAATTCTGTGGACGATCATAATAGGGACGAGGTAAACCAAACGGTGAATGTGTGGAGTAGTTATACCAGTTCACGGTGTCCTGGTATACAGGCCCCGGGATACATGCACGTCCTGTGGAATGCCGTCCACCGCATATATATCCTCATACACGAGAGTTTGGGGCATGTTGCATGTAACAACCCCATTTTCCCTGGGGTTTCTTGGCGAAGGTCAGCCTTGATATGCCCAACATAGGCCCACAACGCCAACTTTATTGTCTTTCCTTGGCGTTCGCTATACAACGGTTGTAAATGATGCAATGTGTATAGTAAAGGACCAGAGAGATGCAGCCAGACTGAAGCAAGGCTTGACCTTCTCAAGGGTCGCCTGGACAGTGCCCCAGAGGCTAACAAAGGAAGCGATATATAACTTAGCTGAGCCTTGGCCCCCATCATGCAGCCCCCAACCCACCCCCTTCTCTCCCGTCCCCCCCCCCCCGCTCACCGATAACACACGTATCATGTGTGGATGCCAAACGGCAAAGTGATAAAACGTGTGTGCGGTGGGATTGTTAGGTGCCATGACCCTTCCCCCCCCCCCCACCCCTCCCTCCGCACCCCTGCCTCCGCACCCATGTCGCCGCCCCTGTCTCCCCCCCCCCTCCTCCTCCTCGCCTCCCTCCGCCTGTCCCTCCTCCCCCCCCCCCGTCCCTCCCTTCGCCCGTCCCTCCTCCCCCCCCTCCCCACCCCTCCCTCCGCCCCTCCCTCCGCCCCTCCCTCCGCCCCTCTCCCTCCCCCTCCCCACCCCTCCCCCGCACCCCTCCCCCGCACCCATGCCGCCGCCTCTCCCTCCCCCACCTTCTCTCTCTCCGCCCCTCCCTCCCCACCCCTCCGGCCGCCCCACCGTCCGCCCCCATGCCTTCGCCCCTCCCCTCCCCCCCCCCCCTTCCCTCGCTCCAATTCGCGCTCACATCGGGCTGGTAAGAGACAATCCGAGTTACAATAATGTGTATTGGCGGCTGTCATGCACCAGTCAATATTAGCCACTGGGGCAGAGAATATGTCACAGAACGAAAAATTGCGGCTTATAAATATCCACCTCAAAGTTTAACATTCTAATCTTGGCCTGTCGCTCTATCAATGCCTGACTTATATTTAACACCGCTTGTGGGCGCACCCTGGCAGCCATGTTCCTGTCTCCGGACGGAGACGTCCTGTCGAATTGCTTCCCCTGCGCCTCGACGCACCCCCCCCGCCTCCCTCCCCACCTGACTCTAGCTTCCATGGCCCTAATATCGACAGGTGCGACGTGGCCTACACCACGCCATTTGTCGTCATTTCATTCGCCGCACAGAGCCGGGATCGCAGAAAAACTAATCCCGGGATTTAATGATCCAGGAATGCACAGCCAATCCTCGTCTTACATCAGAAGTGTTTTGGTTACAATTGTCAGCGTGTGTCTCGCCGGCACCCGGGTGTGGTCCGTCTTAATCACCCCCCCCCCGCCCGCCAGCTCTTCCCCCCGCACACCCACACCCACAGACAATGGCCGCCTTGACTTGACTTGACTGCTGTTTCCCCCGTGTGTGTGTGTGTGTCCCGTTATTTATTTCCATCCTCTGGCCGCCCACCACCGGAACTCCGCTGTGATGGCTTCCGCCTGGCGGTGAGACCACACATCACTCGTCGCCCGTGCTGACGGCTGCTCCCTGGTATGTCGCCGGCCGTTCTTCACACACCCCGGCCTCCCGTTCCCTCTGCTATAAACATTTCACTCCCTGTATACCTGCCTACTACACGTCTCTGGTTGCTAATGCGAACTCCAGGCTTTCGATACAAGCGAGGGTGAAAACGGTGAAACCGGAGTGGCTTCTGAAACAAATTGGAGCCAGGGTTCGGGTCAAAGAGTATGGGGTGTTATACGGGATGATGACATGTGGTGGCTTTACTTGTGTTTGGTGCTACAGGGCGAGGCCATCCCCCCACCATGCTGGCTGCGTGTCTTGGGCATGTGGTTACTATTGGTATGTACTATGTATGTGGTATTGGCACCGTACTGTATCCTTAATTAAATGACCATCGATGCTTCAAATTATTGAACGAATTTGGGTAATGGAAGCAATCATCCGTGTAGATATCGTCACACGCTCCGACCTTGACCTTGCCAGATATGGACGTCCCGCCTCCGGACGCAAGTTGAAACACCTAGTAGCTGATCATACATATGCAAATACTGTCCATTTGTTAATCCAGGACACTGGACCAATGATTGAGTTGCTGTTCGGGAGAGCGTCAATAAACATCAAGCGTTCGCTCTCGTCTTTGCTACTTTTACCAGATGTCCGGTGTGGGGTGAGGTTTCTCACTTCCACTTTCCCAGAAACTTCCTTGATCCGTTTTTTATTTATCATTATACACATGCATGAACGCACGAGTAAAATAGTTTTCTTTACCTATTCAAAAGCCGATCTTCCAGTTTCTCAGAAGCTTTCTTGGTTTGGTTTTGATTTGATCATTAGACATCTGCATACAAAGAAAACAAACGAAAATAATACGCTTGTTTACCTATTCTCCCACTCCCCCCTCCCCCTCTCCCTCCCCTGTCAGTCCATCTTCCGCCTGTACTTCAGAGATGAACCAGGAAGTGAGCGGACAGCACATGTCCCATAGAATCTGACCACCGTCTTGACATGCCTCGTCTTCGTAAAAATTCCTTCGGCTTTGTCTTTGTGCTCCGTGCCAAGTCACACCCATCGTGTCAGGTTTATGGCTTTCGCGCCCTACTGAGACAATTTATATATTTGTGCAGGATAAAGATACCACCATGCCCTTCTGTTTGGCAATATACCCCTGCGAGCTGGGGTCGTACCAATCTTGGATTTACGAGTGTGCATTGAATGTACCTGTGTCAAGCGAAACTGCTTCGTAGCGGCAGTTTGCCTTCCAAGTGAGATCACGCAGTCTTCCACACCTTGATGGCTGAATCCTGCGCTGGTCACCGTAACAGGCTAATTGATGGCTACGGGTCAGAACCCGACCAGAGATCATCATCCTTATATTACTCATAATCCCTTCATAGCGCCAAGTGGAAACGTTAACGAGCTTTTCTGTTTCGAGTCAAAATATAAATATTAAAAATGCAGAATTAGGGAAGTGTCAAAATTGACAACCGGAAAGACACCGGTTTGACGAAACGGCGCTTTTAATAAGTTACGACGGATGATTAATGTGGGAGGTCTTTTATTGGAATTTTAAGCAGATTTTGCTTGTAAGCTAAAGCTTGTTTTGCTGGACCAAACGGGGAACGAAAAATGTGGATCTGTCATAAATATTTATCAACATTAAAAAATCTAGATATTGGGTTGATTTCACGAAGGTGGGTGCAGGCTAGTAAACGATGTGAGTCATAAATTTACGTAAATCAGTGGTTACATTAGCATGCAAAAGATAGGCTTACAAGCTCGTGTCTAATGGGACGTTATCCTCAGGTTCAACTGATTCCGCGAAGACAAACGACATGCCCCGGGCCCTACTTAATCATATCAGCACATCATGACCTCAACTGGTACCCAACTGATGGCGAACACATCTAAGAAAAAAGGCGAGAGACAAAGGTTGTCATAATGTTTGGGGTGACCAACGCCCTGAGTGTTAGTTAGGTCTCCAGCTCATCGACAGCATTCATATGAGCGTTCAAGTCATTAAGCTGGCCGCAAATTCGCGATATAAATGAGCTGAGGTTGTTCCTATGGCTTGCAGGTCCCCCCGTCAGTGGTAATGGTGAATTTATACAACACTACGGGGTCCCCACCACGGGTAAAGTGTGTCCAGAATGGCTCATTATGCCTCGCATTGTGCGTCTTCACTTTCTCTCAGATTCACCCCCAAGCATCAAGTTCATTAAAAAGGAATAAACGATAAGAGATCAGGCTCCACAAATGACCGACGCTCTCAGTCGACCACCCGGTCTCCTGTGTGCCTGCCCCTTAACCCAGGGGTCCACCCTCTCTCTCTGCCCCCCCCCCCCCCTCTCACTCTCTCTCTCTCTCCCTCTCGCTCTCTTTATCGCTCAGTCTCTTCCGCCTCAATCGTGTCATTAAGTGCAGTCATTTCATTTCAAACCATTTTCTGCTCTGGCTATTTCCTTCGTCCACATCTGAAATTACTTTTACATGTAAATGTGATGTTCTCGGTAAATGCTCGTTTACCACTGGCGATGTTCGGTATATAGTCTCGGGGTGCGGACTGGTCTGTCGGGGGTGTGCCCTGCTGTGGTTAACTTTTTCATGATGTCTAATCGAGCAGGAGGCGTCCTTTGGTAGCCCCCTTTGGGTGCAATAAAAGTGACTGCCAGAATTCATTGGCTTTAAACCACTTCCGAGACCTTCACGCCCTCCCCATTGTTTTGGCATTGGCGTATAAAAGCGGTGCTTACAGCCCTAAGACAAGCCGGGTTTCTTCTGATGAGTAGATTCATCAGCCCGACTTTGCTCATCTATATTGCATAGACGTAGCAAGCAAAAATAATTCATTCGTTCATTTTTCGTACTCCCCATGAGGTTTAACCTTTAGTTCTGTCAATAACGCGATCGCAGGATATAGATTTCCTTTCGGATATCTCTCTCGAAGGAAGGACCACGATACCAGTCCTTCGTGTCTGTGTTATACAATTAAAGTCTAATGTTATACAACACTGGCTGTGTGGCCTGTATCCTGCGATCAAGCGGTTTACAGCGTTCAGTGGGCTGAAATAAAGGTTGTTATATTTACTGATCGAAGCGTGGCGCTCGATGGCTTAATCAGTTATATTTGAGAGATTTCATCGAAAGTTATTAAACGATAGTGATCTAATTGGTCCTTGAACTTTAATCCTTTGTCACAACGCTGCATGTTATAACGATAACACTTGTTATAATTTGAAAACACCTACGTTTCATTTGTATGTTCGTTGTATTCGCTGCAATACATGGATTCTGGTCAAACCCCAACAATATTCACCAGAGACAAGAGACGCTGAAAACAATAGCTGATCATCCTGATGATCGTTATCTGGAGAACCTTTTATTTTAAGATATTCGATATACCAACTTTACGTAAATGTTACGTAAATTTCATCGCTAGCTTTTATCCTTTTTATTTTTGTTATTCTTGCTAACGCGGCTTATTATTGTTATAGTCTACAGCGTCATTCAATTAGAGGAGGGTTCGTTAATACCTACGATGCACATATATTCCGTGTGAATAACCCACTTAACATAAAGGGCAAGATTGATTACCTTACATATATATATATAGGCGGTACATCCATTGCTTGATTAACGCTCATATCCTGGTTAAATTGAATTCAATTGAATCGACGGGCAACAGTTTTTCCTTAGATGGGTTAACGATGGCTATTGTTTATGGTACCACACTTATATATAGGCTTACATGCGTCCCGATGCTTCGGGCGGATTTCTGTTAGTCGCATATTTTGATCGAGTTCCACCGCAGGATATTTCGAGATGTGTATGCCTCATCACTGATAATGCCCCGCCTTCCCCCGAACCCTTTGATAGCAATGTCATCCGGCCCTCGTCCCGGTTGTGGCTGCCGTGTTGACTGACCCACCCCAGGTGGTGGCAGTAAAATCTGCTCATACTGAGACTTCTCATTTATGGGTTGTAAGGGTGGTGGAGGGGGGAAGGGAGTGGGGGCTGTAGTGAAGTACTCCTGATGAAGCAGCAACCATTGGTGTATACTTGATGCCCTGTGGCAGTGGATGGGAAATGTTATTGATTCTACACCGAAATACCCAGGCTCAGCATCTTGATAATGCGTAGACAGCCTCTTGGCTTGGGGGTGCGAAGGTTTTAGGGAACCTGGGTTAAGAAGCCTCTGTCTTTGATGTGCTGTGGCTCAAGTTTTCTCACCTTTGGCAGAACGCGCGCGTTATGCAAACAGAGCATCCCCCACAGGGACTTCAGAGGGAAGAAGAGCCGTGTTGTTACAAGACGCAATAACTGTCCGCTTTCATTTACCTTCAGTTTTCGTGTCTTCCGAAACGATTTTGTCGGTTTGTCAATCTGTTATATCCCGCGCTTAATGAAGTGGAGCAGTGTTATAGATATGCATACGCTGATCGTTGGTGGGGTACCTATAAAACATCTGTCGATTGTCTTTCGGGCCATTACCACCAATTTGCCGACTGCCGGACACTTCGCGAGCAGCCAAGCGATAAAATTCCTTCGCGGGATTTACAGAATAATGTAATTAATGTAACGTTTATGCTGTTTTTGTGTCGGCAATGTGTCTTCCCTCCCGGCGATGTTTCGTTAACACCGAAGTCTACAAGTGAGTATTTATAGGCAGTCTGAACACATGTCTTGTATGGTGATCCAAACTGGAAATTCAGCCATCTGTCTTTGTATAGGGTACTAATTAATACATGTGTACATATAATTAATATAAATATCGAAATTACGATGCTGCAATCCCTTATTTTTTATTTCTCTGTTATTGGGCATTTATTTCATTCGTATTCGTCCCGTGTTTGAAAGACTTAATTAAGAGTATCACCGCCCCCCTCTCCCCCCCCCCCCCCCCGCCCTCCTCTCCCCACCGGCACACACTCGCAGCCAATATTACCGGCCGGCGTTCGAATATCCTCTAGGCAGAATGCTGCTTGCCAAGTTGTTTACCCAAACGCGGTTTATTGTGTGTTAAGTGACAGTTACACTGGGGATCAGATGGGCGTCTTCCCACTGACGATGTATCTTGGGGCGGTATCGAGAGGAAAAAAAGGGAATCTGGAAGACCAGCCCTGCGCTTGGTGGGGAGGGAAAGCCTGTAGAAATCGAAAATGCTTGCGATGCGCCCCCCCCCCCCCTCCCCCACACACACACACCACCAACACCGCCGCCGCCCTGACCCCCACGGTCGAACCCCCACACCCCACCGAACCGCCCGCCCGCCCTACCGACCAGCATGACGCCACCACAGACAGCCGTGGAGTAAGTAAACAGAACGCATTCAGTCCACCGCGGGGAGCGTATGTCAGTCACAGCTGGGAGGGGCGGGGCGTCGACACACCGGCAGCCAATCACACGGCGACTGTTAAAACGCCCCTGGGCCAATGGTACTCCGCCTCCCTGGTGGCGGCTTTGATTTGGTTGTTGGCACTACATGTATATGAGGGTGGGCCACTCGTGCTCAGATTATTCTAACCCAGCCGTGTAAGGGGTCGTGTTGGTGAGATCGTCCTATACACCAGCCACTCTAGGATTATCTGACACTTGAACTGTAACGGCTCTGTGTGTGTGATATTCAGCGCGCACTCTTGAGGAAGTAGTAGCTAGCGACATAGCTGGATTCATTCCATGGTCAGTAGTCATGGTTGCCTGCGCCCAACTTCAGTAGCGATGGATATTCAGATGCCGCTCGTGCACGTTGCATCACGGATTATATATCGTCACTAATATCATATGTAAGTAACAACTCTTTACTTCAGCATCTATGTGATATTCTACACGTCTTGTCGCTGCTTTGGCGAGTAATGTAACGTTGTCAATTCTGTCTTGCAGGCCATCGTCTTACATCATAGTGTGTGTGTAGCCTATTTTATGTTGTGACCTGTCAGACCACTATTCTTGGGGAAAGACAACAGTTCTACGCAGTTGCCATATGAAGTATGGGGGTCAAGTGATCGCCTTCTTCCGGGCTTAATAATATTCATGTTGCATCATAGAATAGCGAGTGGATTTGGTAATTAAGCTGATCTGATGTCATATGTCGGTGGGGTGTATCCAGGAATGCATGACTGGGAGTCTTACTTGAATATTCATGTTGCATCGAAGCATAGCAAATGGATCTGGCAGATGTAATTGATGTATTTCATGTATTTAAGTTTATACGATGTTGTATGTTCCGAAGATCGTTGCGACTTTGGTAGGGTGTACCCAGTGTCAGGTGTGAGGTTGCTGTATTCTGTGTGGGCCACCGCCAGGGTAGCCTCCATCATGCACAGCGAGCGCCCCTCTTGCCTGTCAACACCGACGTGGGATCCCGTGACCCTGTCTCCCCCCCCCCCGCCCCACCTACCTCTTCCCTTGCCTCCTCCTCCCCACGGACCCCGTTCTGGCTCGGACTCTACCAGTACCCGGGGGCCCCAGCGCGGTACCCCCAGCGCTCCCACGGCGACCATGCTTGTCGGGATCAAAGATTGCTATGTTTATATGACCTCTCCACGCGCATGACGGCTTCAGGGGTAGGCAAGGGTCGTGCGCTCTGCTGTCTCCCCCCCCCCCCCCCCCGCTCTCTCTCTCAACTCTTCTCTGGTCCCTCTTTTAACCACCGGTGGCCCAGCGTTGACGTCTGGGGAAGTGAGGAAGAGGGGTGGGGCTGTATGCCAGTATGGGTCATATCCCCAAGTGATTAACAAGCACCTTGTAACCGTATGTCATACGAGTGGCTGTCGTCGAAAACGAAATGAAATGTTCAGCCCTAGAAACAGATGTTTGTGTAGGCCTTAAGGCCATGATACATCTAAAAAGTTTCGGTAACTTTGTGTCCGAAACTTGTTTCGGAAACTTGTGTTCCAAATTCAAACATGTTGAAACTTCGGAAACAATTTTTCGGTCACAAAGTTACCGAAACATTTCACGATACACCAGTAAAAAGTTTCGGAAATAAAGTTTCGGTCACAAAGTTACCGAAACTTTGCCAGATGTATCATGAGCTTTATATGAACACATGTTACGTATACTACGTTTTTATCCATTGCGGAAACGTCATTTCAGGCTCAATTTCGAAAATTATGCCTGGTCGGCAAGTATCATTACTTCCTGTTTCAAGTGCGTTTTTTCATTTACCCCTGTTTTATGATGTCTGGTTAATTAATGATGTGATGGCACGATATAGCCTTACAGGCTGAAAGTGTCGTTAAACCCCAATCAAATGTTGATGGTGTTTGTCTGACCTGGTCCTGTTCTTGTTCCAGATTGAGTGAGGAGTGATGATAGCTAACGAGAATCTCGTCGACAACACCTCAGGTATTCAATCTCACTTCGCCAACATGGAACGCTGTGATAAGCCACACCACGAACAGCAGTCTCCTCATCGCGCACAGGATATGACGTCAGCGCCATCCGAATATCCCGTCATCCTCTCCTGTTGGTCGCGCGGACAGTTCCGGTGGCTGAGGTCTGCGCGGCGCGGGTCGGCGCTCACCGACAGCGCCCTGTGGGTCGTGGCGATGGTGGTCGTACTCACCCTGCTGGGCGGGGTGGCGGAGGCAGGGGGCCCGCCCGTCGAGGACCTTCGATACCGGCTGCCGGAGGAGGGGCAGGCCGGCGATTTCGTCGGCAACATATACGAAGACCTCGCCCTGGCGGCGCAGTTTAACGGCAGCGCGGATGCCCGGGATGAGCTGCGATTCCGTATCCTGAAGAGCCAGTACGATGGCTTCGTGATCCATAACCGGACTGGTGTGATCCGGACTTCCGGTCCCATCGACCGTGAGAGTCTGTGTCGCGCATCCGCCGTCTGTGATATCGAAGTGGATGTCGTCATACAGCCCATTCCTTACTTTAGGATTGTCAAGGTCATTGTCGAAATCACGGATCTGAACGATTATTCTCCGCAATTCTCCGAAGCCAGCGTCACTCACGCGGTGAGGGAGACTTCTCTTCCGGAGCTGAATCTAGTCAGTTTGTATGTGCTGGATCCGGACAGTCCTCAGAACTCGATCCAGAGAGTGGATCTCCTGCCCAGCAGCCTTACCAAGTTCGGCCTGAAACAAGTACCTCAGATTGATGGCTCGACGGAAGTCCGCCTGATCCTGAAGGAAAATCTGGATCACGAGGAGCAGGACTCTTACAATCTCCGGATCATCGCGTACGACGGCGGTAACCCGGTGAGGACTGGATCCGTGGATATCGCCATCACCGTCGTGGATTCTAATGACAACCGGCCGACCTTCACCTCCCCCACGTACGAGGTGACCGTTCCCGAAGACGTCGCCCTGATGTCGACCTTGACCCGCGTGCTGGCCGTTGACCCGGATTCCGGACTTTACGGCGAGATCTCGTACGGATTCACGTCCAACACCCAGCGGGTCTACGGCGACCTGTTCGAGATCGCCAGCGACACCGGTGACGTCATCGTGAAGGGTCACCTGGACTACGAATCTGTGCCCGTCTACCACTTGGGGGTGACTGCAGTCGACGGCGGGCCGGACGGCCTCAGCGGCGACGCCATCGTCGTCGTCTCTGTCACCGACGTCAACGACCACGCTCCCGAGATCGTCATCAGCACGCTGTCCTCCGCCGGGGATGGAGCGGGCGGGGGCTCCCCCGCCGTCGTCGAGGAGAACAGCCCCGCCGAGGCCTTCGTCGCCGACGTGACGGTCACCGACCCTGACTCCGGCCGCAGCGGCGAGATGGTCTGCTCGCTGAACGACACTCGTAACTTCCAGCTACGCTACATGTACGACTACGTGTACCAGGTGCTGACCCGCCGCTCCTTCGACCGCGAGGAACGCGCGCTCTACACCATCGCCGTCAGCTGCACGGACCTCGGCCCCGAGCGCCTCCTGGTGACCAAGCTGCTGCAGGTGGCCGTCACGGATGCCAACGACCACGCGCCGGTCTTCACGGAGAGCACCTACTCGGCGGAACTGCACGAGAACAACTTCGAAGGGGTGTCGGTGGCGCGCGTGGTGGCCACGGACCAGGACGCGGGGCGCAACGCCCAGGTGGAGTACTCTCTGGTGGACGCGATGGCGCGGCGGCTGTTTGCTGTCGATACGGACACCGGCGTCATCACCGCCGTCCGGTCGCTGGACCGCGAACAACAGGACCAGTTCCAGTTCCTGGTCTACGCCACCGATAAGGGAGTCCCGGCGATGACGTCATCAGTTCTCGTGGCCGTCCTGGTTCAGGACGTCAACGACGAGCACCCGCGCTTTTCTCACGAGATCTACTCCTTCGGCGTGTTTGAGAACGAGACTCCCGGGTCTGAGGTCGGGATCGTGTCGGCGGAGGACCGCGATGCGCCGCCCAATAACCGATTCCGGTTCCGGTTTGTATCTCCTGTGGGCGAGTTGTCCCCCGAGACGGCGTTCCGGATCCACCCGGACACAGGCCGCATCACCACTGTGGCGTCTCTGGATCGGGAGCGGCATTCCAAGTACGAACTCCTGGTGGAGGCGGCTGAGTATCGCGATCCGGAATCCGGTGTTGCGAGCGGCAACACGGGCGCGACAAGCAGCACGGCGACGGTGTTCATATCGGTGGCCGACCAGAACGATAACCCGCCCGTGTTGGTCTTCCCGAACTCCACCAACCACACTGTCGTGTTGGCCAGCAACGCCCGTCACGGCTTCACCTTGGCCAGGGCAAGGGCGCTGGACGCCGATATAGGCAAGAACGGCCGCGTCACGTACGCCATCGTCAACGGGAACGAGGCTGGCTACTTCGATATCGAGGCCGACCGCGGGACCGTCATCGTGGATAAAGTACTGGGCGACTACCAAAGCGAGGTTGGCGAAGAGGCCGCGGAAGGCGACATCGTAGCGACGTTCCATCTCAACATCACTGCGACTGACGGCGAGGCCCCCTACTACACCACGTCCGGCGTGCTCCACATCCTGATCAATAAGACGGCGGCCCTGGTGACGTCACACAGCGGGCTGGGCGCCAACACTAACATGGTGGTGGTGATCGCCCTGGCGGTGGCCTCGGGAATCATCACCGTCGTCCTCGTGCTGGCTATTGTCTTCATCCGCCGCCAGGATCGCCAGGGGCACCGTAACAACGGCAAGTACAACTGTCGCGTGGAGACCCTCAAGTTCCTCAACGTCAAGCGCGGCGGCCGGAAGCTCGTCTCCGGAAGTACGACGTCCAGCGGCAGCGGGCACTCGACAGAGGGCAGCACCGGCGGCGGGGACGCGGCCGGCAAGCCGCGGAAGGAGGTCAGCTTCAGCGTGGAGGTGGAGGGCCGGGCGGCGGATCTATCCGGGGATAAGTCCCAGCGGTCCTGGCCCTCTGTTATCGACCACCAGACTCTACAGGTAGGCCACCTCTTATTAAACAAGATTTATACCAATGAAGGACTTGTTCAATACAATGTACATATCTGAAGGACTTGTTCAATACAATGTACATATCTGAAGGACTGGTTCAAGACCATGTATATCTGTGAAAAACTGGTTCAAGACGATGTATCTGTGAAAAACTGGTTTCAAGACCATGTATATCTGTGAAAAACTGGTTCAGTAAAGGATTGCTTCAATGCAATGTATATCTGTGAAGGACTAGTGCAATACATACATGTTTATAATATGTTGTCTTTATTAACGGAATAGACACGAGGGAATAGATAGGAAACTGATTTAAATCTGAGACAATGTTAGGGTTATTCCTAGATTTAGGACGGCCGAAAAAACGACACTTCTGCAAGCCACTCTAGTTAGTTGCAGGGGTTGTGCCTCCCTGGTGTAATGCTTAATGCGCCAGACCGCAGATCAATAGGTCCTGATTGGGCCTCTTGGCCTGGGAACCTCCTCTGTTTATCCTTAATCGTCCCTGGAAGTTCACTGGAAGTTCAGTTTAGCGCTTGTGTGCACAAAAGTGGCATAAAAACATGCCAATCTCCTTGGATGGTGATCAAGGCTGTAATTTTCGTTCTTTTATGAAGACTGCTATTGTTGCGTGCCTATAATGTAGCAAGCCTTATATTGAATATCCTAGTTTTGCGTTAATTGGTGAGACGTTATATATGTTCCCAGGCACGTGGGTTCACTTGATAACGATTTCGACTTGTGTAGACCGACCAGGATATTTTTGTTTATTTTAAACATCAAACCAATTTTCCTTGCCAAAATAATAGGTGTTGCCCTATTTAGAACTTCCTGTCTGTAAAAAAGCCTTTTATATACATAATGCATCCAGCGTTGGTTTAATGAGTAGGTGATAAGTACCCGTATGTAGAACCTTTTGTCATGTTCCCTGGCGGTGTGGGGAGTATGACAGACCTTCACCCCCCCACCCCTCCCCTCACTTCCCCGCGCACTTCTTCACCTATCAGAGGTCACTCTATTGGTGATAAGGGTTAAACAATGTGAACCATTGTGTTTCGGGCGGGCGCGAAAGGCTTGACCCTCTTATTAACAATCCATGACGTCATCGCCTAGCTGGCCCTCCTCCCGCTTTGTTTACACTGGTGGTGCAGTTGTTATTGTTAGACGTATCAGTAGGCTACTTACTTAATTGAGAAAACATTTTGGCGAAGGCATGTGTCCGGTAGTTCAAAGCGAGGCTTTAATGGCCCCTGGTTATAGATCAAAATTCCCGCTTTTGTCTTTGCTAAGTCGCTTGGATGGCTCCTAGGGTGATCCTCGGATATAGCGATATAAAGAGACGAAGTAGGGAAAGAGGGGGGGGGGGGGGGCTTACCGCAGATCAAGGGGTCACGGGGATTGTAACAGAGTGGGCGCTACCATCGACTTTCCCTGAAGGATGGACCTTTTTGTCTATATCATCGGGGGCATTTGTTTGTTTCATTAACGGTAATGGAGAGGTAGCCACCGCGAACCTTTGATCGGACTATAATTGCACTTCGCGCGTACGATGGGAGTCGATAGTCCAATCACTTTCTTTGTGCCGACTCCCATCACTATAGATTATAATGTGCATGGGATCATACAAATACTGGGCTACCCGTAAATGCTAAGCCGAAGTTGTGTTTATTAAACCACAAACTCGGGGGGGGTGGGGGTTAAACCACTAACTGGGGGGGGTGGGGGGTGGGGGAGGGGATCAGGCCTGCCACTAATAACAAAGGTTAATAACGGGCAAACAGTCGGCTGGTCCCGATACCGCTAATTTACCCGCCGCGAGTGTTGATCGGTGATACTCGTCCTGTGTATTCAATCCCTTGTGTATCTACCATCATGCTGTGTATTCAATCCCTTGTGTATCTACCATCATGCTGTGTATTCAATCTCTTGTGTATCTACCATCATGCTGTGTATTCAATCCCTTGTGTATCTACCATCATGCTGTGTATTCAATCCCTTGTGTATCTACCATCATGCTGTGTATTCAATCCCTTGTGTATCTACCATCATGCTGTGTATTCAATCCCTTGTGTATCTACCATCATGCTGTGTATTCAATCCCTTGTGTATCTACCATCATGCTGTGTATTCAATCCCTTGTGTATCTACCATCATGCTGTGTATTCAATCCCTTGTGTATCTACCATCATGCTGTGTATTCAATCCCTTGTGTATCTACCATCATGCTGTGTATTCAATCCCTTGTGTATCTACCATCATGCTGTGTATTCAATCCCTTGTGTATCTACCATCATGCTGTGTATTCAATCCCTTGTGTATCTACCATCATGCTGTGTATTCAATCCCTTGTGTATCTACCATCATGCTGTGTATTCAATCCCTTGTGTATCTACCATCATGCTGTGTATTCAATCCCTTGTGTATCTACCATCATGCTGTGTATTCAATCCCTTGTGTATCTACCATCATGCTGTGTATTCAATCCCTTGTGTATCTACCATCATGCTGTGTATTCAATCCCTTGTGTATCTACCATCATGCTGTGTATTCAATCCCTTGTGTATCTACCATCATGCTGTGTATTCAATCCCTTGTGTATCTACCATCATGCTGTGTATTCAATCCCTTGTGTATCTACCATCATGCTGTGTATTCAATCCCTTGTGTATCTACCATCATGCTGATCGTCAGGGATCTGTTTCCGGATACCTTTCATTTCATTCTCTTTGGGTGTCTTTGGTCCCGTTTAGCCCATGTGTGCAAAAAGATGGCCTAAAACACCACATTCACGCAGCCATTTATGTAGTTAAGTCGGTAAAAGGTGTAACAATATATAGAGTTTGGTCACGGCACCCACTCGGCCCATAAAATCGCAGAGGGCGTCACAATGATGGATCTTGTGTCTGTTACATAGACCTATAATAGGTAGAATCGCAAGTCTCGAGCGGGAACATTGTTTTTTGAGTAATGATACACTCTGTTCACTGCAATATGAACACCTTGGCTCAAATTAAAGATCGGCTGTTTTTACACCACTTCATAGGCGCCGAGGGCGTGCAGCTCCATGCTTACGGGGCTTACGACTCCACCGGTTGCGGCTTCCAATGGCAGCTATAGTCTTAGCAACGGCGTCCTCCCTGGCAACAACACCAATGCGGGTCACCACGGAGTGTGTTGCCCCATGACGATGACAAGGAGAGAGTTGGAGGTAAAACGAACACAGCATGTGTTTATGTATATATATAATGAACGGACTTGTGTCGGTAGAGGATGAAGATGTGTAGATTGTGCTGATGCAGATAAGAGATATCACCCTTCAAAAAGCTGGTCTTCTGTTAACGTACGCTGCTCGAAACCGTGCTGGAAACTCGTCGGAGAGCATTGACATCCTTGTGCTATGGGGCCTATTTACCGGAATAAAATGCCTTCGCTATATAGTTGTTAGTCGCACCTTCCAACACTTGCTTCCTATTGTTATGACCCCATTGCATTCTTCTCCTTTTTTAGTTAGACATATATATATATGTAATGTTATTAGACAACGTAAATCATCCGATTCGTGTCTCTTTGTCGTTCGTACGCGGAATAAAACTAAAGGGGTGGTCTAATTAATGCCTGCTTGTCGATATACCGATGTCTAGAGCAGACGCCATGATACGCAGATATACATACACATGACCTTTTCTGTTCTTCCCGAAAAGACCAAACCAAACGATGGCCAGGTCTCAAGAGGCATTGTTGTGTGAGAAAAGTAAGCGTGTCTCCTCTTTCTGGGTGTACGTTATTGTTAGAATATCTTTTTCGTGCTTTCACCCTCGCTCCCGACTTGGCTTCTAATTATCGTTGGCTGCTGTGGCTTGTAGCGTATCACTATAGTCCGTGCATCTTGTATGATTGATGTCGTCCTCCCGTTTTCTGATGGTTATTTACGTTCTTTAGTCCACATTTAGAGATGTCTGCATTAACATAGTTGTGTACATAGTCCATATACTGCATCCCGTTCTTTGATGCTGCTGCTGTTTCTAATCTTTACCTTCGATGACGCGACGGGCTTAAAGGTATAATCACATACGGATATATATGAATGTATTATTGGAACGTGAATTAATTAAGGGTGATACTGTAATAGCATCGTTCGCATAACGTTGAGTATGTTGTAGTTTGGTAACTTATATAACGATATTAGGAGAAATATGTCGTCCAGGAGAGTTCGTCTTGCGTGATGTTACGTGATGTTACCATGGTAATCACGACTGTTGCCATCTGCTTCCAAGCTGCATTGTTTCGTTCGTTACTATGATACTCTGTGGGAGCGGAGCGGGAGGGGGGGGGGGGGGGGGTGCACGCGCCAGCACGTCGTACGGCTGGCTCCCCACTATAATCGCGGATTGGCCGAATTTGGCATTTCTGTCTGATGAATTGCGTTTTAATCCCATTCGATTTTTGGTCGTTGCTTGTGCGATACAGGTTTTTTTTATTGCGGTTGGATACCGCAGCAGCAGCTTCGGTAGGGCTGGGACCGATGGGGTCTTGTTCTTTTATTTTGGCGATCATTGATTGTGAAGGTTTTCCCTGAGCCCGCCGTCAATGCGCTGCTCTCGCACAGCCCAGTGTCAACACCACGCATTGTTACAACCTCCTGCCCCCGCCCGATCCCCTGGTTACAGTGTCTAGCCCGCCAGAGCCCTCTGTGCCCCCGCGACAGCCACCTCGCCCTACCCTCTCCCCTCAAGGTCCCTTTTATGTCGCACCTCTGCGTCCCCTGTTCACAGTCGCACGAAGTCTCGTCTTGTTTGGTCACGTGTCCAACGTGCCTCCATTCAGTTGTTGAATTCTTGGTTGGCTGTGGGGGGTGGGTCGAGGTTCCAGTCCTATTCCCTCCTTCCCCCGTCCTCTCTCCCCGTCACTTCCGGTGGGCAGTTTACAGGTTGTTTGTCGACCTGGATTAGCAGCGTTTGCACTTAAATGGATCAGCCTATTGAGTCAGTGATCGCATCCCCTGCCGCACCCACCACCACCGACCCCCATGTAGCCATGACGCAGGGGTGGAAACACCGGGCTCTACAGACAAAAAGACTGGAGGGTGAGGGGTTCATATAGATAGGGTATGTGGGGCCAACATAACAGGGTATGTGTGGCCATCATACAAATGCGGCTGCGGCGGCTGCTGCGGCTGCGGATAAATAGTACCTACTCTTCGCTTTTACCTCCTGAACATTGCAAGAAGGGTTCTATTGCCTCCACGTCGCTCATTGATACGAACAATGTGGAGTTCTTGCTGGGTGGATATGGGGATGGTGGTGGGAGAAGGGGGGGGGGGCATTGAACTAGACAGCGCATCTGAATCATAGCTGCCTGGCTAGCCCCGCCCCCGATGTGTACTGCTATTGCTATACACAAGCCGACTGGGGGTCGATGCCGGTATTTACCATGCCGACCAGCCACCAATGACATGTCACCCCGCTATTTAACCAACACCATTTATACTGTTTGCCATCCCCGACGGGCGGCGGGGGAATATTAGCAATTACCCGGCGAGGGTGGTGCGTCTGCTGGCCGGTGGCGGCGCTGCGGCGGCTGTGCCGATTGGCTGTAGAACCTTCTATAGCTTTATTATCTCTCCTGTAGTACTCTGTTTGTCTCCTGGCAGGGGACCAAGTTGTGTAGCGTCTGATACTCACTTAGAGATAGCTTAAATTCTCTATTGTATTCTGTAGGGTGAGGCTTAATACGTTGTGTGGCGGAATAATTGGTTTGACCTGATATGGACTTTGGAAGTGTGATTTGTGTGCTTAGGAGATTATGAGGTGACACCTTTAACGGGGTTGCATGGCAATGGCCTGTGCATCACGTATGTGTCATATTATATACTAAAGTCTTAATACCGACTGTTTCTGTTTACACAAAATACATACGAAAAACTGTTTTGCTGCTTACAGCTTAGCTATATATGAAATGTAATGTTGGTGTTTCGGTCGTTTTTATGCACATGAAGACTAAATTGTGCCAGCTTATCTGTAAAAAAATTGTCCTACGTTTATAGTAGAGTTTCTGAACTACAATTTACGTGTGGCCTGCATCTACAGGCGATAAATGAACATAACGGGCGGTTACAAGAGATTTCTTCATTGCGATATCTTCAGTGTTTAGACAAAATTAAGACACGCTGTTTGTTGCTCTGTGGACATGACGGTTGTACTCACGGTGGAGTTGTTTCCTGTGTTTAGGTGCAGCAGCTGATGGAGCTGTTGAAGCGCGACCAGGACGCGTCCAGCCTCCACTCCGGGGAGGGGTCGAACACTGACAGCGGACGGGGCGCCAGCGAGGAGGGTGGCGACCCTGCTGGGGGGGTCACTGCCGGCATTCACCCCGACACCGCGCCTTACCACAACAATAGTAAGTACCCAGACACATTGTTTTCCTCTATGTGTAGCGCGAAGCATTGTTCCCGTATAGCTCACGTATTGCTCGCGCACTGCATTTGCCACAATAATCGGTACCGTGAAAGACTGACCCTTGTCGGGTTATAACCATATTACAACAGTTCGTAGTTCTCGTTATGGTTCGTCACCTGTATATCTTATGTTGTCTGATATGACGTATAAATGCTTGTTATTACTATTGATTGAGGAATCAATTAAATCATCGTTAATGGCCTGGTGTATCCAACGTTGAATAGTATGAAGCAATAATCAATCAGGAAATCCATGAAATGCCTACTTAACTAATGCATTGTTTCTGTTTCTCCGCCAGGCCAGAGGTGGGACAGGCTCTCCACCGTGCCGGAAGACAGCTTCACCAGCAACCAGGTCGTCCCCAGTTGCTATGACCACAGCTTGGTGAGTCTGGCCAGCAGTCACAACACGACTCTGGGCAGCTACCGCCCCCCGGACCGCCCCCCGTCCCAGTCCTCTCAGAACCGCCGGGGTTATTACGACACCTACCGCAACCCGGGACCCCACAGGGTGCCGCGCACAGACAGCCGCGACTCCCTCCGTCTCCATGGCAACGACTCTACGGTACTGGCTGGTACCGTCTGTGACGCCGACAGCATCGCGATGGAGAAAGAGGAGGCCGCCGTGTCCCACCAGTCCAAAGTCGGCAGCAGATCTCGCCTGAGCCCGATCGCCGCCAGCGGTAGCCATGGTAATAACAAGGGTTACCCTAGCAACGCCGAAGTCTCTGAACTGGATTCAGAGTACACGACGGATACTGGCATGGGGTACTCGTGCATCGACGTCAGCGAGGCGCTGCAGAGTCGTGTGTCGCGAGGCGTCGACGCCGACGCCGATGACGACAGCGCGTCGACGACGACGTCCGGAAGTTACGTCGTCGATCCTCAGGAGTTGTGTCAGGAGATCGATGATCTGTTCTTCAAGGACGCGGCCTTTAAGACCGCCGTCTGCTAACCAACTGACCGCTGCTCATTCTGCCAAAAAAACTGTTGCTCAGTTCGCGATGCGGACTTGACAAACTTGAAACACGTCAAACCTCAGCCTTGTATATAGGTAATCACAGCTGATTCAAAGTCCTTCAACAGATCATCTTAACTTTGGTATTTCTAATGCTAGACAGAAGTCTTCTATATTTTATCTATAATGTTATAATAATTTATAAATTTTATATAAGCAATGCGTATTTTATTATATTTTAGTTGGAGCTTTATGGCTCTTTTATATTTGCAATGTAAGCTTTTAATGCTAATTTAAGGCTTTTATTTGATCTAGTTTATTTGAAACTGAAAGGGAGCTCTCTTTAATAACTTCGTAAATGTTAGTTGCTATTTGTGTTGCGAAAATTAATCTAGAGCGTCGTTGTGCCATAAATCCACATGTAATTAAACCGCCTGGGAAATGAACGCATCTCAGTTCAAATCGAGGCTTAATGTATCACGAGGTTAGACGGATGGAGCCCATCTTGTTGAACATTCCTTTGTATGCACGGTAATACACAGTTCATGATGACCGCAATATCGCTAATCATATATCTTAACCAGAACGTAAAAGAGATTATGCAGTAATGTTGTTTACTGAGGAGCTGATAATGAAACAGCCGGATCTGTGAACAGATTCTGGCGGATGGACAATCGTGAATCGAGAATCGTGGCGTCCACCAATGTCTGGACGAGGCTGAAACGATAACAAGGACACCTGGACGGCAATGCTGAATGCCGCCATTGGTGTGACGTCATCGTGCACTGGAACTAGACATTTATGTGACGTCACAGCAAGGAAGACCTGCATTTGTGTTTATAAATCTAAGTCAAGATTACGTTGTATAATGTGTTCGACTGAGTCGCACGTCGTAGTTTTCACGCCCTTTACCTCCACAGACCAAGACTCTCTGTGAGACTAGACGAGAGACTGGTTATTATTGTACATATATGCTGTGGGATGGTCTGGTTAGGAGGTGCTGTAGAACACACAATACTCAACATGGTGCCAAAGGCATGTATTTTTACTTTATAAACCATGATCGGGTTCTTGCAGCAATAAACGCACATGGTTTCTGTTACATTTTGTTTTTACGACTTTTTTTTTCGACGCTTAAAATCCCCAGGTCTGCCGCCCCATATAATTAGGGACACTTGAATGAGTGAATCACGTTCGTTACGATCTGATTTGCTATGGTCCGCTGTACCATGGTAAATTCACCCAGGTGCCGTGTTGCTCATAGAACAGCTGTTTGGACACAATGGAAGTTCTTATTCTTTTAAATTATAAAACACATTTATCTGCGAAAAATAACACCGATCGTAATATGTAATAAAATCGAGCTCTGTTAGGCGACTCTCAAAGGAATACAAAGTTCGCATGGCATGTTTATTTTTAAATTCCTTCAGCGGAGTGCAAAACTCGGCGTGGTAGCCCGGCGAACATTAAAAAGCTACGTTTCAATGTAACGAAAAAAAGGTCCGGCAAGCCGTGTGTGTAGAGCTGTTGACTTAATCTATCAATCGACGCGCCGTTAAAATGGCTTCAAAAAGTGCCATTGGCATATGGTGCAAGGTCCGATAAACACATCTGAATCCAGCCCTGGGTTTTCGTATGTCCCCACATCTGGGGTAAAAACTGCTTCTTAATTGGCGGTTGTGTTACTGCGCAACCTGGCGTACGTCCACCACCACTTCACACCACCCCACCCTCCTCCCAACCGACCCACGTCTCGGCCGATGTTTGCCTGTACCTACACCCACAATACCCTGAATCCTACCCTTCCATGTATCGAGAGACCACCGTTGACGCCCATTATATTGTAACCTCCAGCGAGAAATGTTCCCTGGGGGCAGATAATCCAAGCCCAGGACGATCTGATAAAGAATTGACTTTCTTACTCCCCACGACAACCCTCGGTAACTTGATAAATTTGCTTGTCAATGAAAATTAAAGTAGGATTTTTCTGGTACCAAGCCCTCGTCCTCCTTCCCTTCCCTCACCACCATCACCCCTCCTCTCCCTCCCCCTTTCCCTCATACAGGGCATCACCAACCCTTGAGTCTTTCCCTCCCTTACATGCCATCAACCCTCCCCTATTCTGTATCGCCAGCCCTCAAACCCTGTCGTCTCCTCCCCCCACTCCCCCCGGGGCCCTCCTCCCACTACATTACCACACCAACCCCTTCCTCCCCTCCTCTCTGCCAGTATGGCCTCGCCTCCCTCCTCTCTGCCAGTATGACCTCCACCCCTTCCCTCCTATCTGCCGGCATGACCCCCACCCTCTCGCCTCCTCCCTGTCCATCCAGTATCTCTCACCACGTTGAAGCTCAGTTACTGAAACAAAACACCAGATGTCTCCACCAAAGCTGCAAACTATTTTGCCCGGAGACCCAAACATTGTGATAATTGTCCACTGAACTTAACACAGCGAACCCTCTTCGAGTCGGCTATCTTATCCGACTACTAAAAAACAAACTTTATCTGTGGCGGACGCCCCCTCATTCACAGTTAGTACTCGGAAACTTGCCCGATTACTTTCTAAACATCGACACTCCCCTGGGATGGTCTAGCATTTCCGCCATAATATGTTTAGGTGCCTTTCGGTCTGCGCAGGTGACAAAGAAATGATATACTCGACCTCAGACCCAACCACAAACCAACTGCAACATGTCAAACTCCGAAACACCTTGGCCAAATGTTAAACCCAACGCTTTGATATCTAGCAACCTGTCAACAGCTTTAAGCGCTATTTGGCGAAATTCTTTTTGCATTAAGTAACCGTATATGTAGCCAAAGGGGCGTTTCTTTTTTTCGACAAGTAACCATAACATAGCCTACGTGTATATATTTCGGATATAGCCCAATAAAAAGCTCGTTGTATTCCGTATTGCCTGTTAACGCCGAAACGCAATCTGGGCACGAGCTCGTAAAGGCTGCGAGCGTTCGAGGTGTTAGAACTCAAATTTCACCGATGAGATACTTTAGCGTTTACGGCACCTGCCGGTTGAGAAACATATTTCTGTTACCATTTGCTGATCAGGTCTCATTGTTCGTCAGTATGCCTCCTCTCCCTGGGTTACACCAACCGATCCACAAATGGATTGTGTTCATAAACCTGTTATATAAACCCCCTACCGCGTTGACATGCTTGCCCCCGCCCCCCACCCCCCACCCCCCCTCCCCCCACCCCCCAGACCCCTCCCCTTCCAATACTCTGATATACCGATCCCTAGCTCCTTGTCACACCCATATCATCCACCACCCAAGAGTAAAACGACGCAAATATATTCACGTTGAGTTCGTGGTTTTAGTTTAACTAAACTACAGAGTGACAGGCTGTCACGCTCAATCGTCACCCCATTTCACCAAAGAATGTCAAGAAAAATGTGAACGATACTATCTTTATACAAAAGGAACATAAAACGAACCACGACATCATTTGATGTAAACTTCCTTTCTTAATTTCTGACAGCAAGCGATCAATGCGTCAACGGCGTCCCGTACATCAAGAGATTTGGGAGACTTCTTAGCACAAAGTGACGATAAACATTATAGCCTAAAAAGTATTGAATTAGAAGTGATAATGAAGATAAAATATTTTGTTCTTACCAATTTCATACAAATGAGTAATTAATATGTTTGACTCATCAATCATTTCATGTCAGTAAATAAAAGCGACACGCCGGCTTATATGTATTAATTACAGACAGTTTTCCCTGACTATCACGCTTTAAAATGGTAGAGTATTAATTGCAGAACGAACTGCTCCTTGGCCCGGGCCTGAGGTGGCGGCAGTCCATTCACAGTCCTCTGGGGAAAATCAAACGATGGGGAAGTCACAACGTTTGTCTTTGACTTTTCTGGTCAATTTCACTTCAAAGTACGTCTGGGTGGGTACAAATAGCCACGATGACCGTCATTAACGAAGGAAATGGCGCCAAACACAGACTGGACAGACAGACAGACGGAGGTAGCGAGGACCGCCGTGTTTTATCGACTTCGCTGGCTGTGAAGGAAGTTTTTAGAAGGGGACAGCGGTGTTAATGACGGCACCTTTAATTGATTTTTTTCTTTTAGCACCAGGTCGCGTGGAAAATCGCTAAATTTGTCAGACAGGTGTGTGCTTCTGGTTGTCCGTTGTCCAGAGGCGCCGAACGAGTCTCGAGGGAATCGGACGTCGTGGCCACGGTGGGTGGGTGGGTGTGGTGGGGTGTGGGGGCGGGGGCGGGGGTCGGTGGATCGGTGTGGGGGGGGGGGGGGGGGTGGCGTGGGCTGAGGAGGTGTATACTTTGTGGCGTGCGGGAGTGGACAGGAGGAGGCACAGGTTATACTGGACGGAGTGGGTGCGTAGGTGTAGTGGTCACGCCACCACAACCACTTACCCACCCCGAGGAGGTGGATAAAACAATATAACAATCCATTTTAAATTAATGGGTAAAATGTTAGGTTAAACACGAGTAACTAATATGCTATAAGGTAAACATGGCTTAAACGACACTCGACCATATTACCAAGTAATACATGTATATAATAATGACATAGACTTACTCAACTTATTCCCCCGAAATTGTGCAGGTGGCAAAGCAAGTGCTTCTCAAAACAAAGATAGGACTGTGTTTGCTCTGACAAGTGGGTCTCATTACGTAATATAAGGTTAGTGCCTTACTAACCTTCTTTTCGCCAGTCTAAGCTTGATACAACCCCCAGTAGCTAATGCCCCATTTCTTCCATGTTGACTGAATACTGCTGACTGCATTGTCGCTCACTGATATGCCATTCAGAGCCCGGCATTTATGCTAACTACCGAGTGAGGAATAAAGCATGTTTCCTATGATTGCAGGGACAGTACATTATGGCATGGCCGCTTGAATTCTCGCTTGATATTCTTGTTTTCATAAATATAGGTATGCATAACACAGGTTTACATGTTTGTGTTTACGATTGGATACACACGAGAATCTCAGAAGGTTGAGCGGATGCGTGAGAGCGGCTCTCCTGTCAAGTCGATGTGCTATCAAACGTGTTACTTGCGTATTTTAGTACCACGCAACCTTATCTCACTTCCGTTTCCGTCTGATTGACCTTGACCTTTACATCAAGCCAATTCGCCACCCGCGGCGCCGCGCGGTTTTCACAGAACTCTCACACAGCCAAGTCTTCAAGGCTGTCGTACAAAATCTGGCTCCGACTGTTTTCACTTGCTCACGGGTGTGTGTCTATCAACTCTCGGACCTCGCTTCATTGAGTGCCT
>OZ025260.1:16151656-16334746 GCA_964019135.1 Arenicola marina | reverse complement strand
GTGTGTGTTTATCAACTCTCGGACCTCGCTTCATTGAGTGCCTAATCGTTTGAGAACACGACGTTCAAAAGAAATTAACGGCCTGCCGCCTCCGGACTCGGATTGAAGCGGTAATACGTCTGTTGCCGGCCAGGTGGAGCTAGCAGGTGTGCGGCCATATCTCGTGGCAGGATGTCCTGCAGCGGCTACAAGGACGCACTCTCTGGATCCTCGGGGTATTCGGACCCTGTTGCGCGACGGGGGTCCACATATACGACCCCCAGTGGTCTGTCTGGCCCTGGGACGAACGCGACGGGGGCCCAAAGGGATTTAACGACCCCGGGGTACGCAGAATCAGCGGTGGGGTGCCCTCTACCCTGGACTCCCCGCCAGGGTGACTGACTGACCACGCTGCTGACCCCGTCAATTTACGGATAGCAATTGGCGGTGAACTAATCAGAACTGATGTGCCAGATCCCAACCAGCTGCCTCATCAAATCATGAACGGTCTCTGAATTATCGGCTTGAAACACAATATTTAAACTTTATTTAATTGTAGTGTCTTAGAAAATGGCACATGGAGTACTACATGGAACCAAGTATCTTAGTAATCTGCAAATGGATATAGTCTGCAGACGAAATTTAGTCACAAAGTGATTTATAAAGGGCCGCCCCGATGGCCTAGCAGATAGCATGCAAGCACGGATCAGTGCTTGAAATGGCCATTCGCAGCGCCCTGAGAAGTCAGGATTGACTGAGATAGCCAACTCTACACGCTCTATATTAAGAAGCGTGACGCTACTGGTTGTAACTGTAACTTTAAAACCCGAGAGAATCCTCATATTTCACCCTCCTTTGCTTTTTTGCCCCTCGGGCATGTGACTGTGAACCAGGCAGATGGAGGCCGTGATTAAAGGTGGCTCATTGTTCGCGGGGTGACACTCATACTGGTCGGATGTCGCACTTGCCGCCCCAATATAAACGCCACCTTTTTTTTCTCAACGTCGCCAGCAACAGTGACTGATATAACACTAAAGATTTGAAAAAAAAACAGTTGCTCTTTGTCTACCAAATCAGACCAAGGCTTTAGTTGTGTGATTTCGGTATGTTTTTTTCGTGGTGTAGAAAGCTCCATTGTGCTTATGTATGTCGGCGTGCAGCAGCTATATATACGCTTACGTCCTTTACGCGCGACATGGCTTGGCCTGGTCTGGCCGCATATATGGCGACAAGGTGGCTAAACACACCAACCCATCCAACTACGTCTGACCGCTTGTCACCACCCAACTTATCACATTTATACCACAATAAACACAAGGCAAAATGTACGTACGTATGAGGCAATGCGCGACATCTTTCAAAGCGCTTGAAAGCGGCCCTTTGCAACAAAAAGGGGGTCACACTTAAGATTTGCTTTAAAAATGGCATCCTTCCTCACAAAGACTGCTTCTTGAACCCAATCAGAGCAGACAGAGAGAGGCATCAACGCAACACTTGCGTTGGCTTGCTTGAACTTCTTAAAATCCTTAAAACTCTGTCCTTCCTTGACATCATGTGCAGAGGTCAGCTTACCCCCATTGGTAAGTAAAGAGCCCAGTGGCATCACGGCTGTGGTGGTCATAAGTCTCACCTATGCGTCTGGGCAATTTTCTACGCAAAGACACGACGAAACTGTCGATGAATGCAACCTTTGTGCGTGTCGCGAAATACCCACCTAATTAGGTCTGCAATTGATGTATCGCTGGCAAACAAACGCGCACACGTGACGTGCACCTGTTTTATAACCTTCTAGTGGACATCAAAGCTCGCATGAGGTCAGAGGTCACATTAATCAGGTCGGGTCGCGTGCCGATATCCTACTCCCCTTTTAGAACTTTGATGGAACCGATGTCGGTAACAGTTTGATTTCAAGCACAGTATTGATCGGCGGCAAACATTGGAGGGAAACATCGGAAATTTGATAGGTTAAATAAAGAGTAGAGGCTTTCTGTTAGCGTCTCTAGTAAGTACGTTTTAACCCTGAAATGCGAGTTCAAATGAAGTATTATTCAACCTTGAGATCCGGGCTTGAGATATATTGATGCAGGATAGGTAGCCAAACATTTAGGGGACTAGCTAGCTGTATTATTTATAGATATATTGATAGAATTGTACAATTAAATGGTGTACGCAGAAACCATCTGCGTTTTGCACGTAGATACAAACTATATGTGGGAGATTAAACGCGAAAATATCAGTGAGATCGTGTTTAGGTAAAGGTCAAGTCAAGGTTGTGGTCATACCTATGAGGGCTCATAACATTTTCATCGTAGATTAGATGTCTAGAACGTGTAGGGATTTTCAGTCATTTGTCCTATCGAATGGTCCGTGATGGTCTCAACTGTTTGCAACACTGCATATGACACCACCAACGCCTCCCCCCCCCCACCCCCTATCTCCCACCCCCCACGCTCCTCCCACCCCTATCCCTATTCCTTTCACAAAACATAGCGCCGTACAAATCAGGCCTTCGATTGACCTGGCGACACGCGCTACGCGCGTGGTGTCTAGGGAACAATGGGATGACCGTATACAAACAGAGCTATTACAAAGCCATAACATTTGTTAGCCATCATTAGAATGTTCAATTCATAGGCCACGTGGCCCCAACTGTATATACACCATTAAATAACACTGTATAACAACGCTAACTGCCTTAAGGCACGGTGTGCATGAATACCGCACAAGCAATGAAATGATGAAGTACCTGATGTCATAACAAACTAGATATTTTCAAGTGAAGCATTCATACATTGTGGTGGGTGAATTTATCCTTAACGCTTTTCAAACAGCTTTACCACCAACACAATGTCAGGACCGACGTACGTATCTAAGTATAAGTAAACAATGTCAGTATTTAAATGTATTATACATTTATCTAGTGTAACATTCAATCTGAAATAATAACAGATTTCAGATAATTTCCCCTTATTTACGTTATTTCTTTAAGAGGTAGATCTATCGATCTGCATAGTGTACAGGGATAAATATAGTTTTTCAACCGACCTCAATTTTAGCATTATTATATCTGTCCAAACGATAACCGATCGACCTCCCCCCCCCCCCCCCACCCCCCTTGTTGAGCAAGGATGCCCTTTTTCAATGCAACACGTACGCCATTTTAGGTGTGCCCCTCTTCCCACTTTTTTTCGTTGACGCCCTCTTATTTCGGGTACCTACCCAAAGCGGATAACAATCCTGCATCAGTGCCCAGGCTGTGTCCCCGGCCTGGGGACGCCCTTGTTGACGTTCATACACGACTATACAACGTGACAATACAATATTAGGACCCGAATGGTCTCAAGATTATGCTGGATTCAACCCGAATGTCATCATATGAAGCATTACGCTTCGTTTACCATTGGCTGTATTGATAATATGATAATATAATATGATAATATAATATGATATTATTTATAATATCTGATATATTGTTTCAGGCCACTTTTGGGCACACAAGGGCTGAAATAGGCCAAAGAACCTCCAGGAACGATGGAGGCTGAACGGATACAACACGCCGCAGACTAGGTGCCGGGGCCGGGCCCGAGGACAGACCTATTGATCAGCGGCCTAATGCCCTAAGCAGTACACCACAGAGGCTCCCTGTAACAGAGTTGCGACTAGAAGCCGGGTGCGGAATGCCGTACATTACCTGCTGACCACTAGCTGGGCAGGAAAGTTTATTTCGGGACTTACCATTTGTGATCTCCAGAGAAAGTAAATGGGATGCATAACTTAAAAGAAGCGCTAAAGTTCAAAGAACCTTGGTTTCTGGTTTCTAACCTTACGAGTGACCCAGTTAATCAATTAGTTTTACATCGTGATTTCTCGATTCACAATGAATAGTAACGAGTAGTGTCTCAGTGTCGGCGCTTTAAACCCGACTTGGGTCTGCATGTAATGAGTCGCTTCTCGGGTACAGTCAGAGACGGCCGCCGCGAGAAGAAAAGAGAAGATGAACGTTCGCGAACACGCCTATCGTTGGAGGAGACCACCACCGGAACGCCAGCCACCGAGACAAAACGGAAATTAACGAGGACATTAATGCCTTGAGACACACCCCATGCCATCAACGCCGGTTGACTTCAAAAGAGCCTGCGGAGTACCAAGTCCTTTGTGGGGGGCACCGCTAATATGTGTAAGGGGGCATTTCCAGCGAACTCAATGGCGTTGTCACCCATGTGGTCAAACATGCCGCTAGCCAAGCACCTAGCCAGCCAGCCAGCCAGCCAGCAGAGAATGCTGCCCTCAACCAACTCCCCTTCTACCCCTCCCACCTCACCTCACCCTTCCATAAAGCGGTGAGGACCCCTCACGTTTGGTGACCGGCGGCGAGAGCCCAGCCCCACGTGACCCTCCAGCCCCATCATGCCCGTGGGTTATTTTCACCACTTTACCCTGTCCCTGTCGGTGGTTACCCGCTATATCTGCATAGCGCGTACCGTTCAAAGACTTGGGGAAGAGGGGTGTGTGGAGGGGGAGGGGGTGGAGCTGGATCATGCATGCCATGGGGAGGGGGGGGGGCCGCGCTCGCACCCTGGCAGGCTGCTCACCCCCTCACATAGGGGGAGGGGTAGAGAGGGGGTAATAAAGGTTGCCTGATTGAATATCTATTCAGCTGACTCAAGCAACCATGAAATGGAGACACGCAACTGGGCTGAGTGTTTAAAGCCACAGCGGTGAACTATGGCCGGGGGCCGCTAGCTGAAATCCCTGCTCTTGACCATACATCACCCATCACCCCCCTGGCGGGAAGCCACAATACAGGTAAAGCCAAGTAAAGGCGAATGCCCTCTTCGAAAATCACCACCAACCAACCACCCTTGAATTCGTATTCATGGCCTGGGGGTACGTTCCCCTTTAGTTGTTGCACCTAGGGCGACAATAGGACACAAGGCAACTTCTAATCTGCAATTTGAGCGCCAGTGATATCGCTAATATTGTGATACCTGCTCCACCCGTACCGCCATACAACCGTGCTCCCTGCATGGCCGCTGATGTAACAGCCATCCACCCCTCTGCTCTGTGTAACCCAGGCGTGATTTTCGCCAAGACGGCACGGCCGTATCGGAATGCTCTTAGCAAACAAATAACATCAGTCCCAAAGCCACCGTGCTAGAATGTGCCACAGTGTTAGGCTGTGCCACAGTGTGGCCCTTGGTTTTTCTCAATGAATTTGTTATATCATATATCCTTTAGGTTATTTTGCCCGATTTGGCCGTTCGGTTAGCTCTTCCAAGTCACATGTCACATGGTCCTTTAGTTCTTGTTGCTCAGCCCCTTAGACTTTGCTACAGCGATGTTTCCCTTTAAGGAATGGAGATACTGTTTCTTATATTATATGGTGCACAACATAGTGTTAACGTTATGGGGCTGTTACAATTGTCAAATAAGTTGAAGTCGACTTTATTCGTAGTCGTAAGTATTTTATACCGGAGTCGTTGTGAATTAGTCATATTTAATTAGAGATGTATTTGTTGCCTTAATATGTTAGGAGCCTCGACCCTCACTAGTTCACCAGCTTAACCCGTGTGTGCACAAAAGCGGCGAAAAACACCACCCCATCACTCGCCTTGAGGGGGGGTTCGCGCCCGGTTGTGGCCATGTGTGTGTGGTCGCAGGATAAAGATCCCATGTCGTTCGCAAAGAGTAGGGGGTTACCCCCGGGGGACATGGCTCCACTCTCTCTTCCTTCTCCCATTGACGCGATATGACCAAAAGTTGTTAAAGCGTCCTGGAAATACAACCAACCAACCACCCTATCATTTCACCATGCGTGTCATTTCACCACGCATAATTCAAATCTGGTTATCAAAAGCGTGGCCAACGTGGAGAGGGAGGGAGCTCAGTGAGTGGGGTCAGCAACAGGTTCCCTCCCTGGCGCATCCCTCACCCTCCCATTGTAATTAACCATTACAGGGTGATGGGCAGATGTGTGTGTGTGTGCTCTATAGTCATGTGTCTGTTATTATCTGTTGTGGAATCAGTCCCCAAGCTGGCAGCCTTGGCGTCAGTTTACCCAGTTAAACATATGGTTCAGTTACTGTCTCTGCCAGGCGACCGTGGCGTCGCCCTCTCTCACACAGACGTCATGCTGGGGGAAACGCAAGCTGACGGGAGTTGGGTTGGGGGTTGGGGAGGGTAGTTTGCTGAGTTGACCCTCAGAATGCTCAGAATGACCCGAAGCGATACGGTCCGGGTCAAGCCGACTTCCGTCGCCTCGTAAATCAGACGGCATCTTTCGGGGTCCAGTGGACCAATGACGTGAACGTGTGTCTCTTTGTAACCAGCAACACTTCACGCCTTACCCCCCCTCCATCCTCCCACACTATCACATATCATCGCCCTACCTAACCCTCCCATATTACCACCACTCCCCTGCCCCCACCTGAAATCGACGATCACCACCAACCACTAGCCCACGACCACCCCCTCCTCCATCATCTACACCCCTGGCCCTCTTCCCCGACCTCCGCAGCGGTCGACGGGACGCCACCTCAAACCCATTAAATGATAAAAGCCCTCTTTTTTCGCCCAGAGGTGACAAAGACCGTGAAGACCCAACGTCTCCTCGGGTCATGAACCCCGACAAAGAACTAGGCTTTTCTCTTACTATATACACACTACATCTCCAGCACAAACGAGAAAGTTGGGTTCACTTTCGCCGCCGCATGCGAAATATATACATATGAAGGCCATCAAAAGGTCCGCTACTGCAGCGGGAGGGCCTCACAATCCTCACAGTTACCCAGGTGAGATGTACTCAGTGATATTGCAGATTTCGCGATACCCGAGGATACAAAAGATCAAATAACATTAAGCATCAATTAATCATTGTCCTCCAGTTGTCCGGTCTAGACTTCATTCAGTTCATTAATTAAACTCTCCACGCCTCCACTTTTCTTAGCACGGCTGCACAGAGCTAATGGTAAACGTATCGCACATCGGGTTGAATGCTTTTCAGTAATTAGGCTTTCAGAGCTTGTAATTACTTGAGAGCCAAACAATACATCAAATTATATGTCGCTTGTTGGCAGTCACCAAAATCGCCTTCACTGGGAAGTCATTTTTTTGTAAGGCATTGCGGAACCATTGACTGACACGGCGGTCCGGTTAAAGTTAAACCGCCTCTAGCTGTTGGAAGCATTAGTTTGAGAAAAAAAAACATGTATTTCACGATTTGTTTGATATTTATGTAAACATGGCGCGTTGAGTCACCTTCGGTGATATATTGGTTGGTTCCAAGAAGTAAACTAATTGCAAACATATGGTATGCGGCATGACGTCTGTGTGTGTCAGTGGTGGGGGGGGGATGTTAAGACCCTCGTGAGGGTGAGACTGGGCTCGGGTAAAGTGGGGGGGGGGAGAAGCCTGTGGCACCCATCGGGGACAAGGCACCAGGCGCGTGTAGCTCAACCCAGCGGGAGCGGCTAAAATACGAGGTAACACGGCTCGTCCACCGCAGAATGCCGCTGATATTCGATGCTTGTTTCTCCCAACATTTCGCCTTCAGCCTGCCAGAGGTGTAGCTTATCACCGGTCTGACCGCAGCAGGAGTGTCGAGGGGAAGGAATCCGCCACAACAAACTGGTCTCGGGTAGACCCCCTCCTTGTGTGAACAGATACTTCACCAGACTACCAGCCACGAGGGAAGCAGCGAGATTGATGGGATGATTCGCCAGGGGGAGCCAGTTGTCCCACCAAGGCGTTCTGTGATGGCGGCGGGAGGGGAAGGGTACGGTGGGGGGGGGGGGGGGTGGTGGTGAAGGATATTCTTACGGCGCGGCTGTGGACTACGCGACCCTTGTAACATTACATCAAATCAGAATGTTTCCTGGCGAAAAGAGAAACAAACGAAGTGTCACAGGGGGGCGCCACAGTCGATGACTCCCTAACGAGCTTCAGGGGTCGCTCCGATCACCGAACCGGAAGCGATGGTGACGTCACCGGGAGCTCTTTTGGAGGCCTTGATTTAAAACAGTTTCAGAGAAGTGTTTTTCTGTGTTTCTTCTGTCGGTAATCTCACATCGTAGAAACGCGTAGGCCGATTCCCCCAAGAACTACAAGTCCCACCCTTGTCAGATTCCGAACCATCTTGGCCATGCCTCTAACCGGCCCCTCCCATTTCATCGTCCTTCACCACACAAAAGCATATCGTGTTAGGCTTATGAAGCCGTTCTGCCTTGGATTCTCGTGGCTAAAGGCTTGATTAAATCTTCGTTAATAGTTATCTTACTGGACGGGTTGGGGTGGGGCGGGGGGGGGGGGGGGGAGGTGGAACAAAATCGACAACCCTAAACAAACCGAAGTCATAAGAGATTGGAAGGATGAAACACATTTTCGAAGACCACAATCAGTTCCTAGATAATTTCGACATCAAAGACGTCAGTACTTCATGTTTTTTGTGTCGGTCAATAGCATATGTGCTAATGTTTCTGTTGACTTTTAATACTGACATAGCTTTATCTTATCGTACACCCCGCCATCCCGTGGCTAAAGAGTCCCAGAGCAAAGCTGACTAGATATCGCCCATGTAGGGAAAGATGACGCATGCGCGATGGTGAGTCCAGGAGGATCATTACAGACGTCACGCAGCGCGTTTGGCCTTCGTAGTCATGTTCTCCACAAACCCAAACTCAATTTAAAACTAATCAAAACTGGCGTCAGCCCCCCACGGTGAGCGACGATGAGGAGCCCGTGTCAGTCACCCTCGGGGCGGGGCCTGGGAGGGTGTGGCAGGGGGTGGAATGGGAGTGAGGGATCGGGGAGGGGGCGTGTGGCAGGGGGTACAGGCATGCATTACGTGCCAGACGCCCACCATGCAGACACCTGGACCGGACAAATATATATATATATACTCCAGCTAACTAAACCTTCCGATGTCATAAGCCAGGAATGGAGTGTCTACGATTTTCCGTGGTTATCAATTCACTGTCATGATGTTGTTAAAACACGTGGTCATGCCAAGGTCAAGAAGTCAGATTACAGAAAGGTTGACGACCGACCCGCGCCGAATATTTCGGGGATTATCATTGGCCGGCTGCTGGCGGCTGCGCTGTGAGGCTTGGTAAAGACGAGGAGGATGGGATGTGAGTCTCCCATGGTGCAGTGATTAAATGCCGAGGGTTCTGGCTGAGCTAGACAGAGTGGGGGAACTGACAGGTCTAGACTGCCAGGCTAGTCGCACGTGGCTTATAATTAACCTGATGTTGTAAGTGGGCAGTTCAAGATAACAGTCATCACGAACAGTCATCAAACTTGGGCATAAGCCAAAAGTAAATGTCTTCGTAGATCTAAACTATTTACGGTTTACATCGATAAAAACATTCCCATCAACGTCATCCATTGGTTATAGCAGTTCACGCGAGATTGTACAAACTCAATAATCTGAACCTGAAGGTACAATAATCATTCTTAAGATAAATGGATAGTGATCTATCTAATTTACATCGCGTCATTCTTACACTCAATATCTGGTTACAGTTAGGCGTAAAGAGATTGTTCACTCAGTGATTAAGTTCAGTGCGTACAATCTTAAGATGTGAATACACTTCCGCAATTGCTGCGTGGTTTTCCCATGGAGCAACTGGTTGGTTTAAGTTGGATGCTTTTACCTCTATAGCTCATATCGCGACAATGGACATGGCCAAGGAGATAAACACTCTAATGTCTGCAAAGAAAGAGAGTAGAATCTCTATCGTGCGCGGCAAACATAAGCATCTGCACAGATGAGATTCGAACCATGCACTGGCTCGTTTATCATTTATTTCATCTTATTAACTCATGACTTGTCTTGGCCAGGAATAACCCGTATGTGCAAACAACGACTTATTGATTCAATCGCTCCTGTGGGGGGGGGGGGGGGGAGGGGGGGGGGCACATCGCGAAATGACGTAGATGTATTTACGAGCAGGAGTGAAACACTCCACAGTCGGTGATACCACGGGGGGGGGGGGGGGGTGGGAGGACCCTATGGCAACCGTCATGGGGCTTTAGATAGCGGCGCCTCAAATCCAATTTAAGCTGCTGTTCTGCAAATATCGATGCCTGATTCTGTGTGTGTAAAACTGATATTGTCTGTTAACAAGATAAGGCCCTTCACTCGCTCTACCTGTATGTATACAGACCTCGTATCCGCGCAATCAACGTTAAAAATCTAATCTGCCAGGGACGACAAAGGTGACGGGACATCCATTGTTGTTACGTCACGGACACTTGTCACACGCAAGATAACGCCGACCACACCGCCACCTATCGGGAGAGGGAGACGGGCAAACAAACACGTCGTTGTGTAGATCTGTGTTCTCTACCACGAGCGTCCTTCGTATAGGCTGAAAGTCAAACATTGAAGTTGACGTGTCTATGTCGTGTCATCAAATGTGGTGTCGCTGTACTCTCGCGGCGTTGTCCTGATGTAATGTGGGGAGACAACCTATTGCATACAGATACAGTATCTATTTTGCTAACATTTAAATGAAGCAGTCACGGCATCAAGGTGATTTCCATGCACGAGTCCCCTGTCAATCTGTGGGGGGGGGGGGGGCACATCGCGAAATGACGTAGATGTATTTACGAGCAGGAGACGGGCAAACAAACACGTCGTTGTGTAGATCTGTGTTCTCTACCACGAGCGTCCTTCGTATAGGCTGAAAGTCAAACATTGAAGTTGACGTGTCTATGTCGTGTCATCAAATGTGGTGTCGCTGTACTCTCGCGGCGTTGTCCTGATGTAATGTGGGGAGACAACCTATTGCATACAGATACAGTATCTATTTTGCTAACATTTAAATGAAGCAGTCACGGCATCAAGGTGATTTCCATGCACGAGTCCCCTGTCAATCTGTGGTAATCCCGATTCCTCCTTCGAAAAATCATCCAATGTTTAAAACCATAATTGACAACCAGCGCCACCGTCACGCTCCGCAGCTGATGGTTTGCTTTACGTTAGAAACTGTGGTAACTGGTAGTAATGACACAGTCTACCAAACACCATACTGTTCTGTTTCTTCAATAACAACGTGTGTGTATGTGG
Organism: Arenicola marina; assembly: GCA_964019135.1. Taxonomy (NCBI): domain Eukaryota; kingdom Metazoa; phylum Annelida; class Polychaeta; family Arenicolidae; genus Arenicola; species Arenicola marina. Next base: position 16,323,696 of record OZ025260.1, on the reverse strand, counting down.
ACGGGTGGGGGGTGGGGGGGGGGCGCGGCTAACTTTAATCACCTCTTCCAAGTGGATCATCCCCCTTCCCCTGATCGCCATTGTCTCGAAGCGCGCATCCCATTCAAATTAATAGCCCCCCCCCCCCCTATCGCCCATTCTCCTCTTTTTCTCGAAATTTTGGATTCGCGCTAGGCATGTCCAGGCTTGATATATTGACCTCGTAGTCACGGAAAACTCTACGCTGGACCCTTTGCTCCCCCCCCCCCCCCCGCCCCGCATCCACCGTCCACCACGCTATTATTAGACCATGGGAAAGTCCCATATAGCGAGCGTCGCCCTTTAGCAGAGGATGACCACATCAGGAAGAGGCACACGCCAACCAATCGAATCGTCCGTGGCGCCTGAGTTCTTCCAGCCTTTCTGTTGACAAGCCGTTGGTTTAACAATAACCGCGACGCGCATCCCCGGAAAACGATCAGTATATAATTCGTGCCAGATTCTATGAAAAAGTTCTATTCATAAAAGTCCCACTTTATTATGTCCTACGCCCCCCCCCCCCCCTCCACCCAGGGCAGTGCCATCCAGTGACCGTATAACATGGATACGAATTCACACCTCCTGAATATTGCTTTCGAAATGTTATATACTGTAACAGTGGTTGGTGCTTCGTGGTGTATGTGTACTTGCCCCAAATCACAGCCAGTTTGTTGCAACAGGTACTGGGATATATTTTGGTGTTATACCACGGAGACTAATACGATATTTCCGGCGTAAAGGCATAAAGAGCATAAAATTATTGGGTAGCCGTCTAGGTTACATCCACATAGATATCTTTATTCATTAACCTAGATGCCAATGTAAAATGACTAAATGTCTACAGAATATCTTGTCACTCGATGACGTCATCTTGACATTGCGCAACGACCAAAATAATACACAAAATGTATTGCGCATACAGCGGCCTCTCGCAGTGAAATAATCTGGAGTATGATTTGCGAAGTTGTCTCTTCGTTACCAATACACGAGTAAAAACGTTGGTGTGCTGAATGGTGATATAGAATAAGATGACGAAGAAGATTTGCTCTGTCTCAAAATTAACAATACACTTCTGTCGATCGATTTCGTTCTCAAGACCCTTGACCTGTGTCACTTTTCCCGACTCCATTTGTTGCCAATACTTCATTGTTTGGGGTGTTTTAATTGGTTGTCACCCGCTGCCCGGCGCGTCGTATGGCACACAGCTAAAGGTGTAGAGTTCACGGTCCTGCCCCACCCCCTACCCCTACCACCAACCTCCCCCACCCAGCCAGCCGTTCCGAGACCGCCCCCTGCCCAGACCACCATCTCAATACCCCGCTTTTCTTCCATCCGACCACCTTTTGTCGGTTGTTTGCTAACTTCCGCCACCGTTCGCCAGTTTTCGGTCCCCTTCCGGAAAACGCCGGCAGCCATGTTTTAAGGAGGTTCAGCTTTTATCAGACACACGCTAACCAGCGCGCTCACCGCCCCCCTCACGCCCCCCCCCCGCCTCCCATCCCCCGGGGGTCAACAGACCTACGCGACGGTTAGGTAACATGTAGTTTTGAACAGGAACGGGCCTGCCGCCTGTCGGTGGAAGATTGACTGATCGTTAATATACCCCGCGAGATGTCATAGTAACAGGAGAAACAGTGTCTGATTGGTTGTCAGGCAAACATTAACGAAAAGCCTCGGGTTAAGTTTTATGAGTAAAGCAAAATGTACAGTACGCCATCTCAGGTATATGAACCAAACCTATTGTAGAACTCCCTGTACCGCCCCACTTCATTAGCCCCTCCACCACACCCCGGTTATCCGAGGGACATGCATCTCGGGCCGTAAGATTTTCGCATTAACCACATTTGGTCATATCGCGTCAATTGGAAAAGGAAGGGAGAGTGGAGCCATGTCCCCGGGGGTAACTCTCTACTCTTTCCGAAGAAAGACATGGGATCTTTATCTTGTGACCACACAGACATGGCCACAGCGGGGCTCGAACCACCGATCCACGTGCCGTTAGGCTCTCAAGTGACCAGAGCACTTAATGCGAGCGCTCTAGCCCACTGAGCTATCGCGCCGGCCCCCGGCCCATCAGATCGTCAAGGGATAACAAGGCACCCACCTTGTTGTGGGTGCAATGTATCACCCCTTTTCTGTGTGTTTTTTACCTCTGCTGCCGCCAAAATGTCCACGGGACAGTGTATAGTATTCTTTCACAAGTGTATCTGGAAGTGTGGGGGGGGGGGGGGAGGAGGGTCCTGTAGGCAGTGTCAATTTTTCACGACGTTCCGTGTCTCTTTTTGGCTTAGTTCAGAGTCGTTTTTTTTCTGAAAGGCCACTATATCTGTGTCGATGTCGCTTTCTCAGATCCTCAGTGTCGAAATTTGAGGGTCAGTGTCGAATGTCGATTTTTCAAATATGCTGATGTCGCGTGTCGCCATTTACCCCTTCCAGACCCCAAACCTACCATCGCGAGAGGATTAAACTGTAATAAGGCATGCTCACCTCCACGGGACAGTGATGTATTCTCTCACAAGTGCGTTCCCTCACGTACAAGTCCTCCAGCACTCCATTCCAACTATCCTTGGTGTATATCCTGGGTCTAGAGCGTAAACACGCACATCATATAGGGCGTTATAGCATACACACGCACGTTTCCACTGACGCGCGACACGTTCGCCAAAGTTACACAATATTTGTTAACAATCTTCTTTTGACACTTCGCGAGTTTAAGTCTCATGTCGGGCCGCCATCGCCCGCCACCATCAATATTTGTCATTCTCGGACAGATCATGGGAGCCACGCCAATATTTGTTTATATCCTTTGGCAACACTTTGCAGGTTAAGTATCGAACGTCTCATCAGGAGGGTCAACCACCCCCCCCCCCTCTCCCCTGCCTCCCCCGACACCTACACACTCTCCCTCTCTCCCTCCCTCCCTCCCCCACGACGACCACACGCCTGCCTGTCGAATGACCTGCCCGTTTGGCGGCCGAACAAACGCCCGATGGACAGGATATTAAACTACCTCTACACGCTTTATCCACAGTGAAAATAAAGAACAACATGGCGCTGCCAAATGGTGGACAAATGAGTAAAAGTACCGAGGGGCCAATTCGTGATATTTTAGAAACGGAACGCTATTCATAGAGACATGTAGAGAAGACATTAAGGGGGACGTTTAAGAATGCAACGTCGCGGCGTTTAATATTATGTGTTTCCTCTGCATTCCGATGTAAGCTCTGTGTCATCCCTGTGCAAAGTACATATTGGTCCTGTCGGATGCGCCATAGTTACGTTTTAAAGATTGGTTTTCATTTCATATCATGTTGCTTACATAGCAGCTGTTTTATCCGGCGTCAAGCTAAAAGCATGGGCTTCCCAACGCTCAAATGTTACCTTAAAATATCAAGATATTCAGACGGCCGAGATGTTCTTCACACCGTGTAAAGAACTAACACATTATTAAAATGAAGTATGTTATAATTTATAAACGGTTTTCATACGGTTTACTGGGTAAAACAGAGGCCGAAAATGGCACAGATGGCCGGTATGTTCATTGTTAAACTCCGATTGCAAATCTAAAATCCCTTTACTGTAAACTGGAGTATTAGACTTACAACTAGATTATTCTAAAATATCCTTTCTTTGCTAGGGGTATGCCGATCAACGACATGTTATCATCGCTATGCAGACATAATTCAGAATATTCAATGAATAGCCGAATATACAGGGGGTGACGTGATGTGAGGGACATTCCATTGCCAGCCCGGGGACACCCCAGCACCCATGCACGTCTCCCAGCACACGCATCACAGCATTGGTCAGCGACAGATGAGTGTGTAGAACACTTCACAGAGGGTTCTTCGGGTCCCATGTGTCGGGAAAACCAACACCTATCCATCATACTGGGGGCGGGGGAAGGGGGTGGGGGGTCGTGGGCACCAGCGCCTCTGTACATGGGGCCGCTACACACCCTCCACAAGCAGGGTTTCTGTAGGCTACCCCGAACACACTCACTGGCAGGGTCTCATGCCCCGACCCTCATCATGGTCGTCATGTATATGCAAGATGATGTGTAAACTGCTTCAAAGCAAAAGTACCGGCCCGGTTGGGAAATATTCATGGCCGTCATACTCTTGGTGGACTACTAGTCCAGCATCGGAAAGCACAAACGTAAAACTTTGAGACCGCCGGTGGCATGACATACAGTGCATGTTATATACAAGCAGGCCTCGTGGATGTAGTGGTTAACGAAGTAGACCGCAGATCAATAGGGCTATAAAGTCTCGTTCGGTTAGACTTCCGGTTTACTCATTTTGGGGAAAACAAACGAAGCACGTGTTCGGAACGAGTTTAGAATCTCTGCGCACACTGGTATCCTGACTATCTGTAACGTAGGCGTGACGTGTATGTTACGCAAAGAGAGAGACCGGGAACCAGACTACCTGCGCAAAAGCCAGGCGCCGAGGGGTGGGTCCATTGCGGAAGGCCTAGCGATATGATTCAAAATATTTAAGAAATATAGCTTCACAAAACGGATAGACGACATATTTTTTATTCGTTTGCGCCATCACAATGACGAATATTTGTTACGACGGGACAATACGACTGAGAAACTAACGTTTTTTTGCATTTCCTACGAAAACGAGGCATTATGACGTCACACGGATTCTCCCCGGTGACAACGTTGGCGCAACGCTTCAAACAGAAAACTTACAGAAATGAAGAAACTTGGTCTTTTCGTGATCCAAAAGTGATACGAAAACATCCAACTGGTCTTGTTTTATCTTTACCATGTGGTTTTATGACGCATCCGTGTGCTGTTACTCCATGCACTGCACATTTTGACAGCGGAATGGTTAAGTCGATCACTTGCTCTCGCCATTTTTGTTACCGCGGAGGCACGCGAAACTCTGTGACGTCACTCGCTGTTTGGTGAACTTGCGAAAGCCCGGGTGCAGGGCTAAATTTAGAACGTTATTTTTAGCTTTCGAGTGTTTAGAAGACGGATTTTTCCTTGTATATTTCCAAAGTTCTGCGCTTCATCGCCTCCAAATATTTTAACGTATATCTCTCATAGCCATGTTTAGTGAAATGGTACTCATAGTCTTTAGAATAAACCTGGAAAGAAATTGACTTATAGCTGCCTATACTTCAACATGGAGCACGTGTGTTTGTTTGTCCCCAAAACTGAAGTCTCGCGGCCCGATCGCGAGAACTGTATAGCTCTATAGTTCGAATTCGAGGCTCGGGTACCTAGTCTAGGGCATGCTGCTTTAATTCATCCGTCGTCGTCCTGGGAGTTTCATTGGCCCAATTTAGCCAGTGTGTTTACACGCGCGGAACAAAACACCAATTTCATTTGAACTATTGTTTCAATTTTTTTTTACATAAGTTACATATAGATTCCACAATAACTGCTAACAGTAGGCTAACTGCGATATAGCAAACATTTTATATTTGTGACCGGGAATTTATTTTTTACAGTTACATATAGATTCCACAATAACTGCTAACTGTAGGCTAACTGCGATATAGCAAACATTTTATATTTGTGACCGGGAATTTATTTTTTACAGTTACATATAGATTCCACAATAACTGCTAACTGTAGGCTAACTGCGATATAGCAAACATTTTATATTTGTGACCGGGAATTAATTTTTTACAGTTACATATAGATTCCACAATAACTGCTAACTGTAGGCTAACTGCGATATAGCAAACATTTTATATTTGTGACCGGGAATTTATTTTTTACGGTTACATATAGATTCCACAATAACTGCTAACTGTAGGCTAACTGCGATATAGCAAACATTTTATATTTGTGACCGGGAATTAATTTTTTACAGTTACATATAGATTCCACAATAACTGCTAACTGTAGGCTAACTGCGATATAGCAAACATTTTATATTTGTGACCGGGAATTCTTTTTTTACAGTTACATATAGATTCCACAATAACTGCTAACTGTAGGCTAACTGCGATATAGCAAACATTTTATATTTGTGACCGGGAATTTATTTTTTACAGTTACATATAGATTCCACAATAACTGCTAACTGTAGGCTAACTGCGATATAGCAAACAATTTATATTTGTGACCGGGAATTTATTTTTTACAGTTACATATAGATTCCACAATAACTGCTAACTGTAGGCTAACTGCGATATAGCAAACATTTTATATTTGTGACCGGGAATTTATTTTTTACAGTTACATATAGATTCCACAATAACTGCTAACTGTAGGCTAACTGCGATATAGCAAACATTTTATATTTGTGACCGGGAATTAATTTTTTACAGTTACATATAGATTCCACAATAACTGCTAACTGTAGGCTAACTGCGATATAGCAAACATTTTATATTTGTGACCGGGAATTTATTTTTTACAGTTACATATAGATTCCACAATAACTGCTAACTGTAGGCTAACTGCGATATAGCAAACATTTTATATTTGTGACCGGGAATTTATTTTTTACAGTTACATATAGATTCCACAATAACTGCTAACTGTAGGCTAACTGCGATATAGCAAACATTTTATATTTGTGACCGGGAATTTATTTTTTACAGTTACATATAGATTCCACAATAACTGCTAACTGTAGGCTAACTGCAATATAGCAAACATTTTATATTTGTGACCGGGAATTTATTTTTTACAGTTACATATAGATTCCACAATAACTGCTAACTGTAGGCTAACTGCGATATAGCAAACATTTTATATTTGTGACCGGGAATTTATTTTTTACAGTTACATATAGATTCCACAATAACTGCTAACTGTAGGCTAACTGCGATATAGCAAACATTTTATATTTGTGACCGGGAATTTATTTTTTACAGTTACATATAGATTTCACAATAACTGCTAACTGTAGGCTAACTGCGATATAGCAAACATTTTATATTTGTGACAGGGAATTTATTTTTTACAGTTATAGATTCCACAATAACTGCTAACTGTAGGCTAACTGCGATATAGCAAACATTTTATATTTGTGACCGGGAATTTATAACCCCTGAATTTCCAACTAAGTGTCACTTGTGGTTTTGTGTTTTAAAGGCACGGAAAGATGCGGCCGACTCGGAGGGCGTGAAAGAAGACTTTGAAGTCAATCGGATTTTTTTGCAGAATAAAAAACAACACAGGAAAAGGGTGATACATTGCACCCACAACTTGTCTTAACGTAGAACACACCTTGAGTCAGTTGACCCCTGACCTCGCGGCGTAAGAACGCCCTCACCGCACCAACGACCGCCAATTTGTCCTTCACTCTGCGTGACATTTGCCAGTCCAAGGTGACACTCGCCAGAAGCCTCCGTTTCGTTCGGAGTGCAGTCAGGACAGAGATAAGAGACTAGAAAACGCTTGCTGTATGTAACCAATGCTGAGTTGTCGAGTGACGGCATATCGATGGTAAATATTAAATTACATGCATAAATTTGCCTCGATTCTTGATTGTGCCAACATTTAGAATTTAGATCCATATCTCTTGAGCGTGAGCGGTCAATAGTGAAGCATGATGCCTGCGGGCTTGGTGGGGACGGGGAGGGGGGGGGGGGGGGGGGAGGGGGTGTATATATAGCTTGGTATACGCATGTCACCCCCAAAGAGGAAAAAACCTCTTTCTCCTCGATTTTCCCCGTAAACCCTGTATCTGAAACTGAAATATTCAGTTTTACAGAGCTGCAATTGGGAGGTAAATGAGCCACATTTCCTTCGTCATGTTTTTAACACGCAGCCCTGTTTGGCCGTCGATGTCACTTGGCGTCGGTTCCTTTCAACCTGGGTTAGGATTCAGTTACCCTCACTCCGCCTCCAGTTATCAACAACCTTTGACCCCGACAGAGGTGACGAGTGACGCCGAACACATTGGAAACGGCATTAGGAAAACTCAGTGACTTCTGCTGCGTTGGACGAAGGAAGACCTTGTGGAGCATATATACACACGAAACACAAATATCCACGTCGCCTCGGACGCAATATATATTTGGCGGGGTAGAGATGACGGTGGTGTTGGGGGGGGGGCGATTGCGGCTGAAATATGCGATGTTTATGAGCTGCATCAGACTTGGTAGGTCACATGGGCCTCCTGGTGGATCCAGGAAGCGTGTCCAGGCCAAGACCCCAGACCCCACCAGACCCACCCTCGTCTTTTGGACGGTAAAGGGCGGGATAGAAGACTGCCACCCAAATGTAGGTGTGGACCACCCCACCCCTAGTTGGTGTCGACTAGAGCAAGGGCAAGGGCGTGCGTAAAAGGAAGAGCTTAGGGTGTCGGAGAGCTACCCCGCCCCCCCTCCCCGCCGCCCCCTCCCACGCCCCGGTCGTCAGTTATACGCCACCGAAAGACCATATCCACCCCAACCATCATTTCAACATGCTGGGTCCTCGCTTGTGGCCATTGACGCAGTTTGGAAAAGGGAAGTCCGTTTAATTACATTATTTACAGTATTCCACTAGTACCCATCCTGCACCATCAAAATGTTCTCCGACAACACTTCCGCATTTATCTCCGGATTCCTCGCTTGTGTTTCCAAATGGCGGCGCGTCACGGCCTTGTGATTAACACATCGGCGGGAGTAACGAATTGGTTTCTCCAAGATCACGTACTGAACATGTCGATATAATGAACAGATTTTGAAGTCACATTGTATAGACGTTGGTGTTTGCCTCCACCAACAGATGCCCGGTAGCGCCGAGACTTTCAGCTGCATCAACCGAACGATAAAAGGGGATCAGGATGCCTCGAGGCAACGATTGAGTTTGACCCCGGCATTTTGAGTTGGTCAACAAGGCGATTTGAACTTCGAAAATATGACAAGACACGCAGCTTCATGTTTACAACACGTGACTAAACTGCAGATTATGCAAACAAAGGTTTAGTTGAAGAAAGACGCTACCAAAGGTTACTAACGGGTTGGGCGCTCTAGCGAAATCATGGTGCTCTCACATTTGAATATGCATGGCCATGATATCGCAAACAGCGCTTCTTCAATGGACAACACGTCACTTGACCTCTGCGAGAGTAGAGGCCAATGGTGAAGGAGAACTTGCAAAGAACCGTTTTCCATACTTACTGCATGGAAAAAAGACTTATGCGTTTCTCGGTTGTGTACATAAGAATTGAGATACACTGATGTTACTTGGTATATTAAGCTTTTGCGACGCACATTGCTCGAGATAGATCACGTTTTTGCTTTCTCACTAAACATTTTTGCAACTGTAACTTTATTGTGGAGGTTTGTTCCAATCGATCACCCAATATAACATAATTGTCATAAATATTTTGCGTACTGACAAAATGCAAAGATATTTTCCGCACTTTATTGCAGCAGTACTGTCAAAAAACGCTTATTTACCTATATAAACCTATTTATATTCTTGTTGGTCGTCGCAGATAGATAGATATCTGAGCATGGATATATAGACTCCCAGCGCCCCCTGTCGATCGCGACAGCTCGGCCAGTCGTCTCTATTACACGGGCTTATCGCCGAGACCTCCACCTAACCTGTCTCCCTCCCTGGCCCTGTGGTAATCTCGCCACCTGCCTGTACACATGCCGACTTTGATCCTTGGGCGCCGGCTCGCCAATCACCGACAGATCTCGCATCCCGACGCCATTTAACTCAGCGAGGTCACGTGACTGGCGCGCCCATCGCGCCTTTACGCGAACGCGATCCGGAATGCCAAGGTCAAGGTCACGGCATCGGGATCAGAAATATAGCGCTAACGTGCCCCGTAAGAAGCCGAAATCGAGCTCCATCTCTTCGTCGCCGGTATTCAGGGTACGGCTCCACGTCGCGCGCGGATCCGCCCATCCCTACTTCACCCCCCGCCACCCAGCCACTCCCTCCGCCCCCCCCCCCTCACCCGCCCCATGCTCAGCGACGGCGCTGTTTGTTCTGCGCTTGACCCATGACCTCAGCCGGACCGACTCGGCGGGGTAGGCGATGTCTCCCGAGAGATCTGCGCCCCAGTCGTCCCGGTAATGATGGGCACTTAGCGAGAAGGGCGGGCCGAGCCGCTGCCAATGTATTGAATTCCTGGAGTCCCCCGGAAGCCATCTTAAGAGCTAACTAGGAGGGGAGTCGGGAGTCGACACGCCGGGGCAGCGCATGCAGGGATGGCGGGTCGGCTGAGGACAGGTGGACCTTCATGAAGGGAGGTGTGGCAGCGGGGGCCTTGTGGATACTGGCGATACGTGATACCTACAACACTAAGAATGCCTTACTTCTCATATAAGTTACATGGAAATGGGCATCTATTATAGGCCGTTTGCTTATAAAGTGTAAGCGCCTTCTTGGTTTCACTGCTGGCGCTATCAGTGGCATATACTTGTTCCCTCCCCCCCCCCCCACTTCCTAAACCCGCCCCAGCACTTATCGTGGAATCTCCCACACACTTCTGTCTATAACTATAGGTTTCTTCAGGCAGTCGCCACCTTCTGTTGTTGTTGCTGTTTATGTACTCACGTGGTACAGTCGCATCGTCCTGCTCGAGACCCCATTCTAAAAATACGATCCCCGGTTATTTTACATTACATTTTCAAATCTCTGCTGAATCTTGTCCTTACATATCCTGTTTGTTCATTATGTATCAAAAGTAATTATGGCATGACAAGGGTAGGAGGGGGGGGGGGGCTATTCCTGCCGTGCATCAGCCTTCGCAGGCGGCCATATTGATAACACTGTTTGACCACGTGGTAGGGTTTCACCACGTGACACGTGAAATCCGTGACGCTGAGGGGGTTTGCGGTGTTTAGTCACCCCATAATCCGCTGAGTGTATTTGACGAGAAGTGTTGATGCGGACTTATCCGGCAGATCAAAGGCGACATCTGTCCGAGGCAAACTGAAGAGAACACCTAATTTGAAAGGTCAAACAATGGCGTTAGAGCAGTGAGATAGCGTGGCGCTGCCATAGAACACGTAGGGCAGTGGTAGAGCACGCACCTACCCGCTAATCTGTCCTGCCCCGGTCTGGCACTCACCTGCTACGTGACAAGCGATCTTGAAATCATTTCCGGTAATCAAACATTTTGTGGTATCATCTGCGACATTTGGTCGTGAAGAAGAGATTAGAATTGGAAGATAGTTCTATGCGTGTGTATTTACTCTATATCTATCTGTGAGACACGGATATGGCAGGGAGTATGCACCAGCTGGCTGACGGGAAGGACGGAGGAGGCGGGAGGATTCAACACCACCCACTTCTCCAGCACACACCCCTCCCCCACCCACCTCGCTTCCGTCGGCGGAAGCTTAGCTTTTCATGCGAGAACAAACAGCATTTGACGTACAAAACTGCGGCACATTTCCACACCTTCCAGAAAAATGACATACTGTCTGCATTGCATATAGATGGATAAAGCCGGCCGCGGCACAATCGGGATGGATCGTCCTATATATTGATAAAGACAACAAGTTAGCACCAATAAACATTTCATGCAGCGCATTTGTAAGGTGATGACATAGTGTCCGCATCCAAAAGGAAAGGAACCGTAACCCAAAGGCTGTTTGTTAACCCTCATAGCTTCAAAAGTTAAATCATTAGTCGTTCAACTTTCAATTGCAGACGAAACATAAATACCTTTGTATTTGCACGATGCTCTGTCGACGGCCCACGACGAGATGACGCCTCCCAGCTGACTCTCTTCCTCTCGCCAGTCGATCTGTGTGACCTCTGGATGCTTATTTAGCCTGGCGTTGATGGCGGTGATGACGTAGACTCCATCAGTGGTGATGGCAGGAGTTTGCACAAGAGGAAGTAACAACTTTTGCCGCCTCGTTTTGATGGATCGCGGGAGGCGGAAACGTGAGATCTCATATGTTAGGTTAGGTTGAGCCCCGGAACTGACATGGCACGTAACGACTGGGGCTAACAGAGCAGTGGGCTCAGGCCCCGGGGGTCAGTCTCACTTAAATAGGTCGCTCTTAAAGGAACGGTATGGTTGGTGCAGGAACCAGAGATAGCGGCAATACTTTATTCCACTTAGTTTGCATGTACACCTCATACTGATTAAATATCATAGAATCAAAAGTAATTAGTCATGCAGTCAGCATGATATTAACTATAGCCTCGGGAGACCCACTCTGTTCCGCCGTTGGGTCTCGGTTCCAGCCTGGGTTTCGCACGGGGACTTTTAAACAGAATAGGCGCATTTAGAAATTCTGAATTATCTGGCACACTGGGGCTAAATATCACATTTTTGTATAGATTAATCTTTTAGCTATCAGATTCTTCCAAACTATCAAAAAGATTGACCACCTGTATCTGTGTTTGCAAGACGATTTACGAAGCACCAACGTCCGAACCGGGCGCCATATTTGTTTTTGGCGCATGATGGTGCCTGTGAATGCAACCTGGTTCCCAAACTTTGAATTCTCTGTGACAGAGGACGCTGCTATTGTCCTTAACTGCAAAGTGCCCGTCTGACAGCGCCATCTAGCGAAGAGTCGTATGCTGGAACCAAGTTGCATTCACCGGGTACCAGCATGCGCCAAAACAAATATGGCGCCCTCTTACGGCGGAACAGTGGGTCCCGAGGCTAGATATTAACCTGATACCTAAGCTGATAGTAGATGCAGTGGTTAGGTATAATACACCAATTACGAGGCCGTTTCCACAGATTTATGTTGTTCCACAGGCGAAACGTCATCTATAGATGTGATTGGAAATGGAAGAAATATCCCACCATCACACCACATATCGCACCGCATATCGCACCATCACACCACATATCGCACCATCACACCACATATCGCGCAATCACACCACATATCGCACCATCACACCGCATATCGCACCATCACACCGCATATCGCACCATCACACCACATATCGCGCCATCACACCACATATCGCACCATCACACCGCATATCGCACCATCACACCGCATATCGCACCATCACACCGCATATCGCACCATCACACCGCATATCGCACCATCACACCACATATCGCACCATCACACCGCATATCGCACCGTCACACCGCACATCGCACCATCACACTGCATATCGCACCATCACACCGCATATCGTACCATCACACCACATATCGCACCATCACACCGCATATCGCACCATCACACCGCATATCGCACCATCACACCGCATATCGCACCATCACACCACATATCGCACCGTCACACCGCATATCGCACCATCACACCACATATCGTACCATCACACCACATATCGCACCATCACACCACATATCGCACCGTCATACCGCATATCGCACCATCACACCGCATATCGCACCATCACACCGCATATCGCACCATCACACCACATATCGCACCGTCACACCACATATCGCACCATCACACCACATATCGTACCATCACACCACATATCGCACCATCACACCGCATATCGCACCGTCACACCGCATATCGCACCATCACACCTCATATCGCACCATCACACCGCATATCGCACCATCACACCACATATCGCACCATCACACCGCATATCGCACCATCACACCGCATATCGTACCATCACACCGCATATCGCACCATCACACCACATATCGCACCATCACACCACATATCGCACCATCACACCACATATCGCACCATCACACCACATATCGCACCATCACACCGCATATCGCACCATCACACCACATATCGCACCATCACACCGCATATCGCACCATCACACCGCATATCGTACCATCACACCGCATATCGCACCATCACACCACATATCGCACCATCACACCGCATATCGCACCATCACACCACATATCGCACCATCACACCGCATATCGCACCATCACACCGCATATCGTACCATCACACCGCATATCGCACCATCACACCGCATATCGCACCATCACACCGCATATCGTACCATCACACCACATATCACACCGCATATCGCACCATCACACCGCATATCGCACCATCACACCGCATATCGCACCATCACACCGCATATCGTACCATCACACCACATATCACACCGCATATCGCACCATCACACCGCATATCGCACCATCACACCGCATATCGCACCATCACACCACATATCGCACAATCACACCACATATCGCAGCATCACACCGCATATCGCACCATCACACCACATATCGCACCATCACACCGCATATCGCACCATCACACCACATATCGCACCATCACACGACATATCGCACCATCATACCACATATCGCACCATCACACCACATATCGCACCATCACACCGCATATCGCACCATCACACCACATATTGAACCATCACACCGCATATCGCACCATCAAACCGCATATCGCACCATCAAACCGCATATCGCACCATCAAACCACATATCGCACCATCACACCACATATCGCACCATCGCACCGCATATCACACCACATATCGCACCATCACACCGCATATCGCACCATCACACCACATATCACACCACATATCGCACCATCACACCGCATATCGCACCATCACACCTCATATCGCACCATCACACCACATATCGCACCATCACACCGCATATCGCACCATCACACCGCATATCGCACCATCACACCGCGGTTACCAATACGCAACGTGTAACCGCATCCTCTTATGAGTATATCTATGCAGCCATGAAATATGGGATTAATGTGAGCCCATTTACACCGGAAGATATGTCTCTTTCCTGAATATTAAAATGCAAAACGATCTGCTCTCTTGTGCATGTGACAATATATAATGTCACCGAATGCCGCGCTCAGACGGTGATATTCTGAAGGTGACATTGGCATGGCTGAAGATGACATTGACATGTTTGAGGGTGACATTGACATGACAGAGTGTGACATTGACATGACTGAAGGTGACTACGTAGAGACGCTCATGGCCAGGAAGACCAGCACGCGAACATCTCTCTGGTGGCGTTACCATGGTAACAACCGTGCGTTCGCATCCAAGCCAAGTCTGTGGTGCTAGTTCTGCGTAAATAATGTGAGGTCTAGCGGTTTTAACGAGCACAACCGACAATTTTGTACCATGAAACTGCCCTAATTAATGTGTCTACGTCAGTTAGGCCACATGAATGGTTCGCCTGGTATCCCTTTCTAAACACACAACACGCCGCCACGCTTATTTCGTAGCCTGCTTTTATCATGCATGGCGTGTAGACAGGGAATAATTTCACACGACAGCCGACTCCGTTGTTATCTAAGAGGAAACATTTCTAGATTTGAACAACATTGGAACGTGTTGAGTTTGTGGATGTACGGCAACCAATTACAAGGGCTTGTCTATCAGCAAAGGTCATATCCCGACACCAGAGGTCACCTCTGTCGGGGGGGGGGGGGGGGGGGGTAAAGTACGATTGCGTGAGGCCGTTATCGTTCGACAGGAAACACCTAGCGAGTTTTTACAACAATTATCATGTGTCAACAGGATTTTACGGGCCATTCACAAAGAACTACGCGGATAAACCCAAACATTCCTGCTCTTAAATGAGTCTCTGCCCGCGTCGTTAACCTCCCATGATTTGTTTCAATGCCTCCTCTGCGTGAGGATTGCCATAGTGATAACAAAGGGCTCCGTCGGGTAGACACAACAAGACGCTATCGGCAACGAACAAGTCAGATTTCAGACGCCGCGGGGGAGGTAACGGCGAATGTTATCCTTATCGCTTCCCTTGTCTGCACCGCCAATATATCCTAGGCGATGAAATTCTTTCGATGTGTTTTACTGACACTGTAATTATCATCGGAAATCTACCATATGGACCCCGGTGGGAGCTGCAACCATCGCCTATGTAAACCAGATAACATGGCCGCAGCTTGATCAAGCTGACGCGTTCAGAACCTGGAACAGGGTCCAAAAAACTGACGTCCTGTGAACGATAGGGAAAGTACATCACATGTCACATGCACGAGAAGGGTAAACAAACAAGAGAAAGCCGGGCAAATTCCCCTTGGGCATAAATATCACGCTGGGATATGGTAATATGGACGGGGGGAATTAGGTAAGTTGCTTCCACACCATGTCTGGCAGTCGTGACGCAGTTAATATTCCGGATATCTGGTTAAAAAGAGCGGCAAAAGGCAGACGACACTGTCACGAAGGCGCCCGGGCCAAACGACAACTGCGTCCGTCATTGGCGCCAAAACTCACACCAGCTGACTACACGAAGCCGGCAAGGTCAGGGTCATTGGGGCTGCCTGTCTTGTGTTGGGAGTGACCCAGAGGAGACCCTCAGATACATCGGACCAAGGGATGTGGAATCAGACCTGCTGTACAAGAGCGTGTCGCTGTCATAACAAACCCGGCCTATGCGATATGCAGCAAATCATCCACATGTGTTCCGTCCATTAAAATGTGTTCACGAAGGCTGGTTGGCGACACCTGCGTGGCTGGGTTCCCAGCTCCCCGCTGGGTCGGCAGACACCAGTAGGCCTACTGCTCCCAACCAGACCTGGTTCACCACCCCATGACAATATGTCGGCATCTGCTACTCATAGCCCCAATGACACGGGAATAATACAGCACGTATAAGCACCTAAAACAACATTTTAAAATCGCTCATATGGAAATCATATAGCGATCAGCCTTATCGAATAGTACGTGAATATGATGACGTTCGAGCGTGGATCATGGGGTGCGGGGGGAAGGGGTTTAGCATCCAAATATCATCTTGTCCCCTCAACCTCATGTTTCTGGAAACACGGTCTGTTCAAAGGGATACAGAATTGAACATTAAAACTTCTCAAAACGGTAATATGTTACACTACTAAGCTTAATATATGATAGTATTTCACGATGAAATGAAAAGCCCGTCCCCGAGGAACATGAACCGGGGGGGGGGGGGGCGGGGGTTAATCGGGAGCACTTGCTGATTACATGTATGTAAGCTTTTTGATTTCCCAGGCAGCCTGGCAGAAAACATCTATCAATTCACACATATATCGCCGGTCATGTTCACAGGACCCGGGTCTCATATATGCAATTTCTTGTGATTTAACACAGTTTTCTTTTCTTACTTTTCGATTTTATTCGAATTCTTTCCCTGTCGCATATCATGAGCCACTAACGGAAGACTGGCTGCTGACGTATTTTTTATTTGACCTCTGCACCTCTTTAAAGATGTTTATGCTCAGATTTATTGGTTGGTGAGAGTCATTTTGTCTTGTGGTTCAGTGATGCGTGGCGCATGCTTTGTCCGTAGAATACCAAGGCCTGTTGGACCTCAAGGGGGGCAGCTACCTGTGACTGATGTAACTTACAAAACCCCAATTGTTATACCTGGTTACACCCCGTCACCTCGGGTTACAGCCGGCCTGAGTGCGTTAAAATATGACACCCCTTCCAGGTTACACCTCTCTAAAAAATCTACAGGGGGGTCTACCAAAGGGGGGTGCATTTTTTCTATTCATATATTCCGAAGTCTCTTGGCGCGGCGAAGTGACAGTGAAGTTTCTCCCATTAAACCCTTAGATGAATCAGAGATACTGATGGTTCAGTGATGTGCTGGGGTGCGACCTTTCTCTCCCTGCCATATGGCGCAGGGCATGGCGGCTTTATAGGCGTACAGGTACCAGTTGCCGCATCCCGTGGTTCACACTTGACTCACATTTAAACCTAGCATTACCGACTGCGGTTTGGGCAGTTACATTGGCGGTACCTTCTTCTCGGCGTGCGTCAACCAGCTGCAGGGACAGTTGAATGACATACAATGGAACTCCATCTATTAGGTGAATGCCATGGACAAAGGCACGGGACAGGCACACTTATCACCCCAGACATGACCGATCGGAGTCACCTTTACCCCACCTTTCTGTTGGCTAAAACCAGACCAAGGAACTTTCATGATTGAAAGATAGACTGGGTTACACGATCAAATGAACATAGATACCAGTCTATGATGCAGATATTATTTATTACCGTAAACTGCGGTAAGCCTATTTCCATCGGCAGTGCGCGAGCTTTCTATATGGAGCTTGTTGCGGTATTATTATTATTATTATTATTATTTAAATAACTCCACAATAATTCAAGGAGTGGAAGGAATTATTATAGAAATATAGAAGTCTCACTGAATCACCTACCTATGTGGGTGGGCAAACCTGTCTGTTAATTGATTTCTATGTTGGTTGGTTTAAGTGCGACGCTTAAACCTCTGTATTTCATATCGCGACAATGGGAAGGGTCAAATATGAGCCACGTATCCGGAAATAACACGCTACTATTTCCGGAGAAAGATATGGAATCTTTTTATCCGTCCCAAACCAAGGTGGGATTCGAACCACGCACCGGTCCCTCGATGCGCCACCTCAGCAGCAGCCAGAATATTGTTAAAGTGGTCCGTGCCGACAGTCACTTCTGCCCCGCCCCCCCCTCCCACACTCACCTCGCCTCGCCCCTCCCCCCCCCCCCCGCTTCACATTCCTCCCGCATCACACCTCTCATGCTACTCAAGGTGCGAGCAGGTGAGGAGCGCATATATGACATCGGGATGGCCAAGAACGGGCAATCTGTCTGTTAACTCAACGCCTCTCAAAGTCCTACTTGTCAAAAGTCACCTTCTGATACATACGACAGCCCAGAACGTAATTATTATGATGAGGTATTACAGGCGTAATTATATTGCACAATGGGAAAATCGTCACCTGCAAATTGGTTCACACCTGTACCGGAAACAACAGCAGGCACTTATATTGTGACACTGGCTGATAGTTAACAACTTACCCACCAAATGGGGTTGGCATGCACGAAAACTGACCAGTCAATGCTGGGTAAGAGTATGGAAGCAGATACTGATGACTGAGCAAGCTAAGCAATGGCCAGCAGTAAAACCTGCATCTAGCAGTATTGATCCAGCAAAGTGATTGGGGTCAAAGCGGGTAAAATTATGGCCTGCGATTATTTTTATCATGCACGATTGTAGCTCTGACAAAACCGCCACCAAGGTGAAGGTTTTGAATAGCACAACACTTTTTGATGTAGAAAACAAGCATGGCAGCGTGCGCACACTGAACTCTTAAATGGCTTATATTTCAGATATTTTGCCGGCTTTCGACTTCAGTAAAGGCGCCGGGAGTAAGAATACAGTTTGTAGATTGCAAAAATGCCCATATTTAAAAACACTGTTGACACATTTAGCGCCGGGGGCTTTCGAAAGAACTCTACACAGAACAGTGTTGTGCTGTGCAAAACCTTCACCTTGGTGGTGGTTTTGATGTCAGAGCTAGCACGAATGTAGCTTTGACAACCAAGCCCCCAACACTAGGGGATTAATGCTCTCATCATGACATAAACACTAGTTCATGGTCTGATGGAATCTTCAGGCTGCTCATGCAACAACTTTCCACCTGCATTATCATCACATCGCAGTCTTTTGGAAAACGTCCTACAAGCATTGTCTTTCTAGGAAAATGTTAACTATATATGAAGTAGATCTACCTACCAAGTAGTATCAAACGGTAAAGAGCGACAACAACGGAAGGGATGTCCGAATTTTGACGACATATATAGGCTCCTGCACAAGAAAGTGACTTTCTCACACAGGATGCACCACTTTAACCAAAAACACTTGTCTCAACAACATCCCATGTTATTCCCTCCATAAAATCTATGTGTATTGATACACTAAGAACTTAAAGTTACTATTCCAACAAATTTGGCGGGGCAAAATTCCTTTACACCGACGGCGGGCGCCTTCGCTGTTAAAACAGCCGTAAACACTATATGACACTCTCCCGCCAGGAGCCGTTGCAGTCGGTGAATATACGGTAAGTGACAAGTTGTTGCGACCTCTGTCGGAGGATCCAAATATGCTGGAAAAGTGGGGGCCGGCTTCGCGTAATGGCCTAGCTTTTTGATTATAAGTTTTGTTATAAATTTTTGCCCTAAAAGGGAGGTTGCGGGGCCGGGTCCCCACCCCCCCCCCCCCCCGCCCCCCTCCCTGGATCCGCCCCTGACAATTATGTGCGTCCCGGCTAGTCTAATGTTGACCTTTCGTAGAAATAGTAACTTTAAATAGGTCATTTTCATTCAAAATATATTTGAGTTATTTCATGGAAAGTATTAAGTATGGGCACTTTAAGCAACTGTAGTCTCCTTCCGGTTACCCGAAGGCACGAAGAATGAACACGAACAAGAACACGAGTCCGTTTTCCACAAAGATGCCCGGGGCTGGCCTTCCAACACGTCTTCATATAACTGTCGAGACCTCTGGCCGTGAGTCTATGTCTTTAAGTTTTACTTAGCTATGCCCCCTTGCTTGGCATTTTGACGACCGCCTTTGTTCGCTGTACCCCTTAAGTCCATGAGTCAATTTGGCAAGCTTTGTCACGGCGATGTGTCAGAGATTTGTCACCGAGATCGTTGACCACGGAAGGGGAGGTGCCTGGGATTGAAGCACAGCACTGTGATCGTGATCAACCGGCAGTGAGGGCTGGTTCGTCTCTCTTACTGTAGATATACAGTAAAACTGTATATGCCCCCCGCCCACCCCCTTTTTGTCCACCCCTCCCTCGCATTTCCCCATAGGACCCCAGCGCCCACACCTGTAACGACTCCCCAACTTACAGATGCACTTTTAAGGCCATAAGGACCTCATCTTTCAGACACGTTAACCTTTCGAAAGCCCTGTATTTGTCAAGAGCCTTGCGACCAATTCACTGGAGGCTCATGTGGGATGAACCTGAATCCCTGGTACATGACTTGCCGCGCACGACACGAGTCACGTCGTTGGTAGAGCGTCCACCGTTGACCTAGCGCCTGGAGATCGTGTGAACAGACTGAATAAACCGATCCAGTGCCACATATCTATAGTGAGTTATACCTATCTATTTATTATGACATGCGGAGCCAGGTCGTCAATTTTATGATTTTTGTTTTGTTTTTAATGGCTAACGTTGGAAGATATTTAAAACGTATTTAAATGACGTTTGCAGACCAACAGAATCGACAATTTTCTTCGACGTGAAATGAAATGTGGTAGAAAACCAAAAACGCACATCGGATCCTGAATGTATAGGCGGATAGAAGGTAATTGCGTTGAGGAAATCTGACCGGGAGGGGGAGGATTCCTTTTCACCCCCACCCCAGCCTTTGGATCCGCCAATGCGCACTTTGGCTAAATGCTAAACAATGCCTGCTGCTAATTGGCAAACACTTGAGCACTGAAATGAAAGTTTTCAATCGGGAAAGGACCCAGCTGGCTGCTGCTGTGCCCCAGGCACAGCATACTCGGCGGAGGTGGCGCAGCAAATAGCCGCCATGCTACAACCATCGGGCGTTTAAAAATTTAGCCAATGAAAAGCACACCTGATATACAGGTTTCCTGCGGACCTGCGTCCATTGTCTGGCGCTGACCTGTTCCTTAAGGGATAAAGCTCGTGGACAACGGTTTCCCGGTCAACCACTCAGCCTTATCGGTCGCGTGGATCAGCTGTGCAATTGCTGTCGCTGAGGGATCAAATGCACGCGATGCATGGTGCGTTGTCTGGTGGTCAGCTAGAGGAAATCAGAGGTCACGCTTTGGTCACCAATATGGTGTGCAGCGCCAGTCGGGAGTCTGTGTGAGGTGGGAGGCGGGGATGCGGGGCACTTAAGCACGCGCCCTACCTCACCCCCCTCTGATTCCTTTGGCGGCCCCAACCTAGACGGCTCCCCTTTGCGGCTTCAGGTGCGGTGATTTTGCAGCTTCCTGCCTCCCCCACGGTCCCCACGCGATCGCCCATGATTGTCTGAATCCCTCCTCTCCTAAAAAAATAACAAGTTAATCCGCCCACCTACCCATGCACCCACACTATCCCAGCCTGCCACCAAATCAGTTGATGAAGGACCTCCCAGGCGGTCGATATCTTTACATATAGTTTACGATGGGCTTGTGGTAGAGGGCTAGGCTTGTGGTAGCTCAGTATGATGTCTGTCACTCTTCTAAGGAATCTCGATGTCCTTCTAACCATATAGTCACACCTCGTGCGTGCTGCGCCCGTGCTTGCATTATCACTGATTATTGTAAGGAACGGGGGTGTGTGAGTGGGGGCGAGGGCGAGGGTTATACAAACTATGTGGGAAGGGGGGTGGGGGTGGGGGTTGGCGTGTAGTTATTCAGTGCCATCATATCTGCCTTATGAAAGGGGCGGAGCATGCTGCAGGCCAGAAATGCAACGGCCATTTCCCTTGCTGAGACCAGCTGGCACAAAAAACGGAAAGTGTTGATACGACGCTATACAAAGAACTTGAGGCTGCATGGTCGTAGCTGTTACGGGCCTGACTGTAGTCCATGCACGGCCTGCTGGTGCTGCCCCCCCCCACCCCATTCTCTTCCCACTAAAGAAAACGCGCCCCCCCCCGCTCAAACAGGCCTTTGAGGGAAGGGGAGAATGTAGCTGTCCCCCTGAACGACCCAGCTGGTAGAATTCCCCAGCAATCTGCAACCAGCGGTGAAAGAGGCCGACGTCTAAAAACGACAACCAAATAAAACG
This sequence comes from Arenicola marina, assembly GCA_964019135.1. Taxonomy (NCBI): domain Eukaryota; kingdom Metazoa; phylum Annelida; class Polychaeta; family Arenicolidae; genus Arenicola; species Arenicola marina. The sequence continues at coordinate 16,301,220 of OZ025260.1, read as the reverse complement.
TCACCAATTAACCCCTCACCTTTGCCTCCTTCCCCCCTCCCCCCCCCCTCCATCCACACATGGTGTGAGTCCCTGTCGGCCCCCAAGCGCACGCCCCCTCCCCCCACCCCCGCCCCATATTAGCACGTGTGACAAAACAAAATGGTTGTCTTGGCAACTGATACACAGATTTAAATGCCTTGAACAAAGTTAAAAAAAAGTTACTTGCCGTGAAAACGTTTAGAAGAGAACAAAACATTTAGACACTGTTAAGATTGTTGAGTACTCCTCTTGTGTAGCGCTGGGTGTCAGCTTCCAGAATTAGTTAGAGTGGCCAATCATGACAAAATAATATGGAAAATAATTATTTCCGAATATCTTGGAACTTGCCATTGATAACCACCAGTAAGGCGCACATCTAACCGGAACAAATTTCATTGACCGTTATATCATAGACAACACTCGATCGTATGTATGCGACCAGATATCAAACAAACTCTCGTTATAAGCCGGAGGTCATGCAAACTCTCGTGGTTTAAGAACTGAAGGTTGCAGACGGGCAGAGGTAAGTGCATAGCTGAGGGCCAAGTATCCAGGTCCGACTGCTTGCATCTTTGTGGATTTATTCATTTCAAATGGAGTCCGACATGAAGCTGTTCAATCTCAAATATATCAAGAAGGAACATCATTCATTTCAACTGCTGAGATTTCGAGATTTTAGACATATGTTTCAATCAACGACCGACCACCACTTCGAAGGTGAACATATCAGCAGCTATATTTTCTAGTCGTTATCGGCTTGCAAACTGGGCAAACTGTCTGTAAACATGATCATGGTAATCACGAGATGCTCATGGGTTGAATTTCAGATTTCTACTGAAGAAAGGACGAAGCAATGAGAGCTTGGCGTGCTGCGTGCCACCGGGGAACCACACCTTTTTTTTGCCTGTGGGTAACCAACCGGCGTAGGAAGGGTCACGTGAGGTAATCCGGGCTCGGGACCGGAAAACATGCAATTTTCATTTTTATGAGGTGCAATCAATACTTTTTTCTTCGCTGTCCTTCGTAATTGTATGTTGCCAGGAGAGGAAATCAACGTTCCCTGTCGTTCACACTCACACGCAACAGGCGAATGGGTGTAGACGACTGATGACAATTATGCTTAAGCTAAACACCTTCAGCGTCTGTGCAGGAAGTCTTGCATAATACCTGGGAGTTTGGTATTTCCTACCATGGTTATGATTGCGGTTTTAACAATTGTGCGGACAGCTCAGTGGGCTAGAGCGCTCGCACTGAGTGCTCTGGTAACCTGAGAGCCTAACGGCACCTGGGTCTGTGGTTCGAGCCCTGCTGTGGCCATGTCTGTGTGATCGCAGGATAAAGATCCCATGTCTTTCTTCGTAAAGAGTTCCCCCGGGGACATGGCTCCACTCTCCCTTCCTTCTCCCATTGACGCGGTATGACAAAAAGTGGTTAGAGCGTCCTGAATAACCAACCAACCAACAATTGTGCGGGCTGCATGAGAATAAATGCATGGCCGGCAGAATTTCTTGTTGTCAACGCCTATAATACGATTCATCCTTTGTTAGTGATTATAAATTATTATTCTGTATTCTGTTTACTTTTTTTTGTACAAAAAAGAAGAGAATAAGAAGCTTGTTGTAACATTTGCTAAGAACCGGGCAGTCAGTTACTTGCGTTGCGGCAGACAGCAGGGAGATGGCATCATAAAGTAACCGTTCAGTACGTTGTAAGCTCAGCCTAATTTTGGTACGCAGTGCCATCTAGCGATTAACGTAAATTGGTAACTGTACGGATGACGTCCTTATATGACAGTACGTTTTCCACAAACCAAATAAAGCAATTTTACGGGGCATGTGTGTGAATGAGTTTTGTGAAATATTTAATCCCGGTAACAAGTGGTACTTTTTTAGACATTTCACAGGTTTGTTGCAGTCTTGGCCCGCACCCCCCCCCCCCCTCCACCTATGGTAGGGGGTGGTGAGAGTGACTCGGCCGTTATGCCATTCGGTCATTATGCATAGCATTCCCTAGGGGTATCTTTTTCATCACAAATATCCGACCTCTCAGGCATCATCCCCCACGGACCCCCCACCCCCACCCACCCAACAGATTTTTGTAATAGTGGCCCCCTAGGGTTCCGGGGGCCTCCCTGGTGTAGTGGTTAGCGCACTAGACCGCAGATCAATAGGTCCTGGGTTCGAATCCGGGCTCGGGCACCTAATCTGGGGCATGTTTCATTCCTTCATCCTTCATCGTCTCGGGAGGTTCCTTGGCCCAATTTAGCCTGTATGTGGACAAAAGTGGCCTAAAACACCAACATTCCATTCCCCCTAGGGTTCCGGGTTCATGTTTGGACGTTGTACGTCTTTAGTCTCATTAGCAAAGGTCAAGGTCGTAGCTTTTCGGATAACAAACTTTTCAAACTGAACAGTCGGTGTGCAAGTCTTTTTACTATAGGCCTAACTATTAAAACTGCAACATCCGAATTTGCTGTTTCGATGCTGCCGTCGAGTTTACGTTTGCTGCAAGCGTATCGTCATAGACTCTTTCCAATACCAGGTGACAGATTTCCTTTGTGATTTTGCCATAGCTCTATTATCGCTCATTCTGACAATTGTGAATTGACATTCAATGTCATGATGCGACGACTGCGGTAAGCTCTGTCGGTCACAGTCAGGCTTATTTAGTTATAAGCGCAAATGCCACGAAACAAATCTTACTCTACTTAAAATAACAAAATAAAAGATGCAATTCCATCGTCTTTCACAGACGGACAGATGCCAACCAACCATATTTTGACTCCGCACACTTTTTGTACACAGATACAGTGCCAGATTAAACTTCAAAGCGTCTACGAAAAGTGACCAGACTTGAGTGCGCTAAGTTGCATAACCCTGTCTTTATAGTCGTAAATAGTTTCTGCTCTATGCCATATTATGCTGTGAAACCGTAATATAGCTAAGATGACAGTGAAATGTTGGAAAGAGTGCAGGTGTGGCGGAGTAGGGTAGTGACATCCTTGTATGACTAAAGACAACACTTGTTATTATAATATGGCATGTCACATCTTTATTATAAGTAATGATGCAAGAGAGCTGTCAAGTCTTCCATATAACAGCATCAAATTATGATATATGCTTTGTGCCCTGATTTATCAATTTATCTGGTCTTTTACTTCATGCCTCTGGCAAATCACAGTACATGAATGGCATAATTACCCAACACCCTGCCTGCTGTTTTAATTGCATCCTTCTAATCCTTATAAACTCCCTTCTGGCCTTCCCTCTTCCCTCTACCACGACCCCAGCCTGCTGCCATAGGGGTAATTCATAATCAAGGTCAAATGTCAAATATACTATTGTTACGTTATATTTTAAATATTTTACAGTGCAAGAAATAAAACTTGTAAGTAAAATAGCTATTGGGCTACTTAAATACATCAAATTAAAGAAACAATTATGCAAATCTGAACATTTTTGACAAACTTACAGTTATTTTATGATTTAGTTTAAACATGTTTTATTGGCAATTGGAAAACAGGCACACTGCCTATTTGATTTCCTCTTGCTATTTTATGATTTAAAATAGATGAAATTCTGTTGTTACGAGTGTTCATTTTAAATATCTTAATCTTCAGTCTATATATTTTTAGTATTATTATTGATGCAATAGTGCAATAATGATGTTTATTTATCTAATAATGCATTAAGTCAATTTATAACTGGCTGAAGTGAATGGGTGTTACGTCATTTATTTGTAATGACATTTCTAAAAAAAGTATCCATTTTTTACGAAAAACACCCATTTACCACAATGATTGTAATTGGGTGATATAAATATAATAAAGACATTGTATTAGAGAAACAAATAATCAAAATTTACTATAACGAGCATATAACTGGCTGAAGTGAATGGGTGTTACGTCATTTATTTGTAATGACATTTCTAAAAAAAGTATCCATTTTTTACGAAAAACACCCATTTACCACAATGATTGTAATTGGGTGATATAAATATAATAAAGACATTGTATTAGAGAAACAAATAATCAAAATTTACTATAACGAGCAAAATAACCATTATAAATGACTAATATCAAGCAAAGCCTTCAGTAATATGAAAATCCACTTTAATGACAACAGCCAAAATATGTTGAAAATTATGTAGTGTACATACCCCCTCCTGAATTCGCAAGATAAATTAAATAATTATTTATTTTATTATGGCTTTATTATGTTTTATTCTATAATGATGTTATTATCCATGAAAAAAGATTGATTTCAATATTGTTATATTCCCTAGATATGCACACATGAAGTTTGATTGTAGTGTACCTACCCCTCTGTAGTGTACGTACCCCCAAATTCAAACAGTATTCAAGTAAGTAAATCATACTAAATAGGCTAAGAATTCTGGGACAAAATTGTTGTTCCATCTACCTATCTATGATGAAGTATTAATTTAACTGATGTCTTTGAAAGACAGATCATTGGTTAATATTTAGAAGCTATGACTATAGATTGTAGTGTATGTACCCCTACCTACCCTTCAAGCTATGGTAAAGCATGTATTTTTCACCCATACATGCTTGGGCCATAAAAATACAGATTCTGAACTCTGGACTGATATGTTGTAACATAGTAAAATTTTAATGGGATACAACAAGTTTTATTTTTCATCATATGTGACTGCTAATAATCACCTTGATTGTGATTCACCCAATAACGAACGGCGGCAAAGTGGCACCAGTAGACCGGGATATAAAGTACACTGTCCAGGTGCAGCTTGTAATCAGACCAAGCAAGCATATTACAACTTTAGCACACTTTTAAATTTATATTTTACATATTTAAACCAATCTTTTTGATCTTGAAAGGTTTACTATAAATTACCTTTTTAAAGCAGCATATATTTTATTACCTATTTGGTGTGCTTGCTTGGTCTGATTACAAGACCACTGTCTGCACTGTGTAGATTATATCCCTTCCCCACTCTCTGCTGCTCCAGCACTATTTCCAACATTTTACCTGTCATTATCCCATCTAGCAATAGATCCAAGTAAATTACTCTGGCACCAATACAGGTGGATGTGATGATTATATCCACTGATTTTCCTTAGCATCTTCTATCAAATGTCAGTCACGTATTTCTACCTTACAGTATAACACCTTAGATTTTAAACATAATTTTTTTTTATGGAAAATCTGAATGCACTTTTAAAAGACAATTTACTCTGATAATGGCATATAACTTATATCAATCCTTGAAACACTGTCTCAAACATCAGCATGCGACTTATAATGATAGATGTGGGCTGGTCAGAACAGAAATTCTGGCCTTTCAGATTGTGTGCAACCTTAACAAGGACATTTTAAAGAAAGCTCGGCACTGTGATATTGAAGAAATCATAGGTGTTAATGTAGGTAGTACCAATAGAAACATTTACTTTTACCTTTCTGCAAACTTTGTTTGATAAGAATAATGTTGCTAACAAAGCCCTTGCTTTGAACCATCAAACCATTGGTTGGGAGTTTAACCTTTTAGGAATTCAAGTACATACAATAGAAAATAAATCTTGGCAACTGATTTGAACATTTTCTTTTGTATTGTCAAATTTACTGAAGATGTCTTCATAGCACACATTGAAGTCTGTAAGGTTAACTGAAACTTGAACTAATCCATCATTGTACCCTATGTCACAATGGACTGTCCAGGACAAACACAACAGCGAAAAAGATATCAACAGTCATTTCATGACCTTGTGTTTGACATATGTACACAACAACCCATTACATCATTACATCAGTAAAAAAATATGTCTTGGTAAGGGTGAATTTTCTTACTTTCTGGCCTGTTGGCTAGTTGAGCTTTACAGCAAATATTTATCACTGGTCTTCCCACTGGGTTTCCCATGTGCAGCCTCACCATAGTATCTCTTGATCCTCTATGGTAATGACCATGATGACAGTGACCCATTACCACAGGCACTGGCTTTATTGGGATCCTTACATTATTCAATGTTTTTTTAGCCACTGGCTTGATCTATAACTTGTGTAGTGTGTAATAATTTCTTTTATACAACTAAAAGGTATATGCTCTTGCTGCACAAGTGGCATGGCTCCCATGTTTCAGGGCAATATGACGTGATATTTAAATGAAAAGCATGCCATGGTTATACTCACCACCTGGATTTATATCAAACTTGCTATATCATAATATTTATATGCCCTGCCATGATTGCTAACTATTATCTGACCAATGGTGTAATTGCTACTGTCTGTTCAGTGAAGGACAAATATGGCTGCAGAGAAAAAAAAGAGGGAACGTAAAGCAAACTTCAGCGATGGAGAAGTGGCCATACTACTTGAAGAGATTCGATCCAACAGAGAGCTGATTATGTCTCAGATATCCACTTCAATAATGTTGAAAAAGAAGAAAGAAATGTGGATACGGATTTCGCATAAAGTGTCTGCGTTCTCTACAACTCAAAGAAGTGCCAAAGATGTCAGGAAAAAGTGGCATGTAAGTAAAATTCCCTTAATTACAATTAAATATGAATTGACTGATTCAAGTTTATTAAACCAGCATATATATTTAAATGTTATTGGCAGGCTATTTTTAGATGAATATTATGTGCACCATGCTGTCTCACATGCCACCCATATGCGAATTTGTTTCATATATTCATCTGATTAAACCATCTAATTGTTTATGGCCCGGTTTCACTTGTCTGGTCTAAAACTAGTGTTTCCTGTTTCAATGTAGGACTTGAAAACTGCGGTTTTGAATACCTACAAGACGGGGCCCCCCCGGATGGTGGCAGGAGGGTCTTCTGCCCGGAAACCCATGTATGCTGAGGCAATTGTAGCCATTGTGCTGGATAAGGACCACACAGAATCTGGATTAAACGGTATGTACTTGTTGATCAACCGGTAACACTGCTGAGAATTTGTTGTGCATAAAATGCTGCATGTATGTATTTAGTAGTGATACTTAGAATATCTCTCATAATATAAGTATTTGTATTTGGATCAAACAAATATTATTTCAATGAATTGAAAAGTTTGATTGCAATAAAGATTTAGTTAATTCGATATCAGTAGATTTTAACAGGAGGAGCAGTGATTGCATACTGGAAAATTTCTGTTGAAACACTGATTCAACTTCTAAACAACTTCAGTTAAAGCTGAAACCGAGTAACATAACTGTCATGTTAAAATTGACGATGAAATTGTTTGTTTGGCAGTGGCTGGAGAGGACTCGTGGGTCAGTGCTAACATTGCACCAGTGGAGGGAGCAATCAACATAGGTGAGACATCAGTGGAATCCCTCCCATAAAGTAGACCGTTCACATGTTCTGCTAGAGGATCTTTGTAACGTGGCCATTTAAATATTGTAAGCTTGGCTCTTTACATATTGTGACCAAGTAGCTGTGAGCTAACTTGTCAGAAGATGTTGAAGGAGAGTTGGCTTGTAAACATGCCTTTTACCCTTTTCATTTCAAGAGTATTGTAACCAATATCTATCATAGGCCACAATCCGCGGACGAATCGATGGGAGTGCACTGGTTGTTTCAAAAGACTTTTACATTGCCTTTACTTTTCAGTTCCGTTGTGTGACCCCTCATCGACAGCGCCAGTCAACGGCGACACCCTGGTGACGCCCAAGATAGAGTGGGAGACAATTTCCGCCTCCCCTTCCCGCCCCACTTCGCGTTGTTCTACGATATCCGATCAATCGGACGCGGACGCGTATAACTCGACCAGTACCGCCAAGAGAAAGCTTCCGGTGCCTGTCACGGAGGACGATAACCTGCGTAACGAGTGGTTACGAGAGGAGATCAAGACCAACAAGAAGAAGCAGACTTACTTCGATTCTATGACTGAATACGTGAAGCTGAAGAAGAAGAAATTAGAATTAGAAATTGCGAAATTGGAAAGAGAATCGCCGTAAACGAGCCACAAACGTCATCAATTGTAAATACCAGTATGAAATTATTCTGTTTGAATCCACACAGATTTGTTTTGTACTTCTTGAACTCAGCTCTGCAGTTTCCGAACAGACAACAATTCCATAGATCTATAGGAAAGTGATCTATATTGTTATTATTTCCGCTTATGGGCACCCCGTTTTCACGGGCTATGACCTGTTACATTACCATTAGAGAGTCAGGCATTTGGCCTAATCAAACTCCTTTCCTTTTTAAGGTCTGTATGGTTCAGTAGTACTTGTTAATACCGTAAGTGAGTCCGGCTTTTGGCATAATCAAAGACTTTTCCTGTCTTGTCTCAGTGGATCTCTAGCTTATACTTGTGAGATCGATGTATGCATGCGGCTTCAGCGTGTGACATTTTATAATTGAGAATAGAGGGAAACTGAAATGTACGCTCTGTTTTTGCTGTTTGTTTTGTCGTTATTGAACAATTTTTTGTCTGAGTTTTTACTGACTTTTGTAATGACTTATGTCATTAAAATTCAAAGCAGTTTAGTTAGTGTATTGTTAACGGTGGCTACCAATCTGGACCAAAATATGTAAACCTTTCTGATGTCTTTGTACCTCGTCCCAGGTGTCTATGGAAACGATGGAATATTTTTTTTATTTGTGTGTTTGTTGGGGTTGATCACGGGGAATGTCATATTAGGTTTATCATTGCGAAGTGCATCTTAGGTTTATCCCTGCGAAGTGCATCTTAGGTTTATCATTGCGAAGTGCATCTTAGGTTTATCCCTGCAAAGTTCCAGATCCCATTTTTGTTTTGGTGATTGTTTTTATTTTCACGCATCTTTATTCTTCTCCCTCTTAAAAACGTATATAACATGGTACCTCTTTGAAATATTTGAAGATGTACTATCAAAGATAGAAAGATTGCTTTTGACTAAGTTATAAAAATCGTCATAAATTTGGCAATTATATACACTGTATTGGTTTAAATATAATATAAGTACTATTGTACAACATTAGTATTGTTTGCTCACATTTGAGTTGATTTAGGAAATATACAAATGATGATATTTACAGACCTGGAGCAGTACTTTAAGAAGTACTGCTTAGAGTACATTCGTATGAATGTGTGTTGTAAGAGCCGAGGTCATGTCCCTCATGTACTACTCTACTGTGCCTCATAGACACATAGTAGGCGAATAGTCTCAACTTGTGGTCGTGAACTGTTTTGGCGAGGTTACTCTCTCACTTTACCTGCAACGAAATGCTATTATTATTCAACATAGCTTTCGAACGATGATGTATCCTTATGTGTACATACAAGTCCTGCAGTAGCACTACTTACCGGTAGTGTCTAGCACAGTAATATGTTATGGTATTTTCTTATGGATATGGAGCCCGTAAACCTCTATCCAAGATCCCGTCTATTACTTCGGCGACCCTCGAAATACGTCGGTTGAATTGAATCCTAGTAATATATCAAATCTTAATGTTTTGGACACTATTGCTGTCGCATGGTGTTATGAATGGTAATGGTCATTGAACGGTTCCTTAATTTACACTCGTCTTAATGAGTGTCGTGGACGACTTCCCCCGTGGTCATTGTAATAGGGCTGTGTGTTTGTGCATTTGGCACACTTCTGGTGGTAAATATGCCATTCCTGTGTGTTTGTGAGTCTGTCTCGGACGAGTCTCTGTGATCAATGTGATCTTGTGGGTTTATACGAACCGAATAAATAGAATGGTCATAAAGAAATTCTTCATTTCTTTGTTTTCTTTACTTGTAGTTAAAATTACCTACAGAAATATAATTTGTGTTCCCTTTACTCTATTCTCTGCCCCTTTTCTTGGCATTCTTTCTTCTCTCCCTTTTCTACTTTCTTCTCCCTTTCCCTATATTTTTCTGTCTTGTCTTTTTACTTTCGTCTTCCCGCCTCCTACTCGGTCCGATAGATATGATGGTTCCGTGTTTGTTATGACTACGTTTTTCTTGCGTCTCCGCTGCTAGACACTCGCTGCTAGGTGCAGTGATCTGATACTCTTGCCCACATGTAAACATCACAGACGAACCATTACCCGCCTGGGCCCGCCATTCGAATTATGGAGCTTGACTCCCATCAATTAAATTGTAACGAAGACATGCGCCTAATCTGTAAACACAGTGAAGCTCCCGAGGAAGATTGGGTTCATAACCCATCGATGGAATATAACATGTGCAGTTTTGCGCCAATCTCTTGTTTCAGCCGTCAGTTGTTTATGTTAAAAGAGACTTTAGTACAAAGCCGATTATTCATTGCGCAGAATATATCAATACAAATTTGTGCTGGACTCCTGACGTTTGTTTAGTTGAATAGGCTAATATATGATAAGAGTTTATTGCAATTGAAATATACTTATACCGCTATCAGAGTATGGGTCATAATGCAACCGATCTAATTACACTGCACAAAGATCCTGTTTTAACGGGCTATGGACACGTTATGACTACTGTTGGGTAAGATCCATTGTGTACATGTATGTTTGCATAACAGTGTGACTATATAATGACCATTAAACTCCACCTGACCACACTTCATCATTCACGTGAAGAAATTATTGACGCATTTCAGGCCGTGTGTTTTAAAAAAAATATAAAGCCTCTATTTTGTTTCAGCCCTAATGGAGCTTGCGCAGAATGCCCGCCAGGTGGCCTCCACCGCCAGTCGGGGTGCCGAGCTCGCGGCCATGGTTACCTCCACCATCCCACCCCTCACCCATGACCTACACAAGGGGCAGTGTGGCCGTCTGGGGGTTGTCGGGGGGTGTAAAGAGTAAGTCTTTTCTCTACCCCCGATGTGTTAACATGGTTACTATACTTACTATGGCGGTTGCCATCAAACCCATGATGGGACGGTTTTTTTTGTGACAAAGCGACCAGGAGCGTATGATGATTTTTGGGGTACGTTATGATTGTATGTTTTTTTTTTACATAGTAAAAGAGGCGACGTGTTAATCAGGAAGGAAGGTTGCAATTGATTTTAGCCGAAGCTATTGTACAATTATTGTCACAATTATTGTGGGCTTATTGCCATAATTATTGTGGCCTTATTGTCACAAATATTGTAATTTTTTCACCATTATGGTACAATTATTGTCACAATGACTGGAATTCCTGTTTTTATTTCTTGTCGATGAATGCTTGCATGCAGTAATTTATCGGTACAAATAGCCCCTCCAACCACGACACTCCGCAGTTTCTGGAATGCCTATGCTATTCTGTCCCCAGGTTGGTTGCATATTCACGTCGCTTTAGTCAATTCTGGTCATAGCGCGCCAATGGGAGAAGGAAGGGAAGAGCGGAGCCATGTCCCCGGGGTAGCCCCCTACTCTTTGCGAAGGGGTCTTTATCCTGCGACCACACCGACATGGCCACAGCAGGGCTAGAACCCCCGATCCACGTCTCTTCAGGCTCTTGGGTTGCCAGAGCGCTCAAGGCGAGCGCTCTAACCCACTGAACCATCGGGAGGTTTGGCTTAACCTTGGCACCGATACATGATTAAGGAAAGGGGAGTGGAATTGATAGTAGCGGAAGAGCCAGTTGGAATGGCTCTTTGAAATATCCTTCGGGTGCTATGTTTGAAAGGGCACGTTAAGGTCTTTATTCTGCAGAAATTGATCACTCTCGTGATTCTGCGCATTCGCTACATCCAAGTCATATATACCGGTACATCATGACGTCATCAGTCTATATTCGGTGCCGTCATCAGTCTATATTCGGTGACGTCATCAGTCTATATTCGGTGACGTCATCAGTCTGTACACGGTGCCGTCATGACGTATGCAATGCAATTAGGCAAGGATGTGTCGTCAACGGACGCGTGATGACTCGCCGTACACTGGCATAAAACATATTTACTTCACAAGAACAAGCAGCATATTACTGATATTAGTTAAAGATATATATCAACCCAAATGTTACACACCGGTTATCCGTTATGGTAGCCTAAACTGTATGGACCTTACACTGGCCTGGTCTCCAAGACCGAAAGCGTGTTTGTCCATGCCTTGGGGAAAAGAGCTGAAACGAAACTGAGGCCTGTTTTTTATGTATTTGTATTATGTATGCAGAAAAGGAACGACCTTTGGCCGGAATGAGCTCGGAGAAGGGCGAGCAAGACACTCCTATCTCATTGTTATGTCCGATATCATATTGCCATGAGATAGATGTGTCTATCTCTCGCAAATATGAAACGGCATTTTATGTTTTAAGGATTGAAGTTTGTACTGCCGCCAGCTCCCCCCCCCATCCCGATAGTCCCCATCTCACTTCTGATGAGGCCATTAATAATACGTCATTTGTGAATATTTTTTACTTGTTTTTTTAGGTACACCGGAGCTCCGTACTTTGCGGCCATTTCCATGTTGAAAGTGGTACGTCATAATAACTACCCACCTTTACACTCAATTGTGTTTTTGTTAGAAGTTTGTTAAAAGAAACCCAAAGATATCGAAGTACATTCCACCCTTCAACAACATTCGTCTCTAAAAAAATAATTTGTGCATAATAGTATATTATGTTTCTAAATCGGGCAAACATAAGCGCACTTATGGCATACAGATACGCTCCCTGTGGTTTTATCTATTTTGCCACGTGCATCGTGTTCTTAAAGGCCTACGCCAAGTCTCGTTGTTTCTCGCAGGGTGCGGACCTGTCCCACGTGATCTGCTCAGAGGGCGCTGCCCCCGTCATCAAGTCCTACAGCCCGGAGCTCATCGTCCACCCAGTCCTGTGAGTGATCGCCATGGCAACGTGACCATGTAGCCGGACAGTTACAGCCATTCTCTCAGCTGTGGAGAATGTTGTTGGGATTTTACACGTTCCTGCGTAACTGACGCATGGAAATGGGTCACATGGGATCAGAATGCACGTTTTGTTTTCTATTTTCTATTTAGTTTTCTTTTTTTTCAAAGTGCGAATGCTATTGAATAGTACGCGATTCCAATTATGCATTCAATTATATAAAACATCGATTTATTTCCTTCATTAAAATTTAGGTTTTGTAACTTGTCTTTCTATATCATTGATACTCTTTCTCACTTAATGTGCCGCCACAAAAAACGCGCCAGTAAATAATTTTAACGTGAATCATTGCTATCACCTGACCTCGTTAACTGAATATTGCGCCTTTAAAACCTTATTGCAATAAGGTCACTTGCAGCAGGGATCCATTGTTGTTGGCAATCAATTGTCTTCAGGTGGCGTCATTCCCATTATATCTAGCAGTGCTAATAGGGGTCACCCTGTGACCTGGGAAGTAGCGCGCTCGGTTGTTGTCGAGTGTATCTGCTGGGCCAGACCCAGCGGCCGGTGCGTGGTTCGAATCCCACCTGTGTCCATGTCTTTGTTACTGCAGGCTAAAGATTCTTTCATCGCAAAGAGTAGGGTGTTACTCCCGGAGACATGGATCCTCTATACCTTGATCTTTCCCTTTGTCACGATGTGAACTACAAAGTGTAAAGAGTCGTACTTTTCGTAAATTTCATTAACCCAGATATTTTCAGTACTCTTGACTTGGATGAATGGGGAATTTTGAAAAAGCATTATTTATATCCTTAACGAAGCGAAACAGCATAATCTTGAACAATAATGACTTGATGCGGTAACTTGGCCATTAGGGAAATAGAATGCTTAGTGAACTTTCAGGAATGACGTCATAATGTATATATGTTGTAGAGACAGTCCAGACAGTGTGAAAGAAGCCTCGTTTTGGGTGAAGCGGATGCACAGCCTCGTTGTGGGTCCGGGTCTAGGCAGGGACCCAGCTCTGCTGAAAAACGTCGAGGTAGGATCTTGGGGTCTGATGTCTTGTCCAGAAATAAGGTTAAACGGAAACGGAATTTAATTACTCCCTTCGTGGAAGAAATGGGGCTTTTGTATCCCTTTTTTTCTCATAATCCCTAGGGCTCTCGCCCGAGGGGTGGTTGCTATACAGCTCTGTCCCGTCTGCCTTGGCTATCACTGTCTGCGCCCTGTATCTCTAGACGGCATTATCCAGGTTACATGTATACCCGCTGTGGAGTTGATATAACCCACGCGGTGAAACAATCATCTCGCATGGCAACAGGGTGTGCTGTATTGAACCAATAACTCCCAGCAATACTCCTATGTTGAGACACATCAGGAATCAATGACGCTCGATATGTTTGGGCACTTATATACAGTATCCCAAACGCAGTTGTAATGATATTGACCGCACAGCACTGATCGCCCCCACTTTATTGGCCTTTATAGAAGTGGCGATGCGTTTATATGTCATGTATTCGTGGTGGGTGAGGTGGATGAGCTTGCTAACTCACCCAAACAGAGACCTCGATCTCCCGCGAGGTTCCCGCGAGGTTCCCGCCGCGAGGTTGCGGGGGTTAAAACGTTAGTTTAAATGTCGTGTATTTTCAGGGAATTATCCAGACTGCGAAGGAAGTAGATATACCTCTAGTGATTGATGCGGTACGTGTCAGTCGTGGAAGTGACTAGCAATTCCTTCATTAATTAATGTCCTATTCCAAAGACTTATAATACGTCACCATTTATAATTGGTAAGATTCATTCACAAACAACGTATAGGCGCACGTACTACTCACAATGTGCTAAGGATCACTTCTATGCAGAGATATCTGAGTGTATAACAGGTGATTGTGTAATTCTACTATAATACAAAGACGTTTGCCTTTACCATGCATGGTGGCACACGAGTAACAGATTGGACACAGATTGGGTAAGGTTTTCTGTATTATAGTTGAATGCCTGTCACCTGTTATACACTCAGATATCTTTGCATAGAGATGATCCTTAGCAAATTGTGAGTAGTCTATTTACGTGTGCCTATACGTTGTAAAGCTGTCTACGATCAATATAATATAAAGATCTTTGCAATATATATAAGGTCTGAGGATAAAACATTGACAGGACCTGTTTACTTACTGAAGGTATTAAGCACACATCACCAACCATCTCAAGACTGAGAGTTATTAACTTATTGCCATGACTCATTAGGCTCTGGTTTCTTCACCAAGGATGGCGTCTTTCTGCTGAGTCAGCAACCCGATTTAATCCGCAGTTATACCAAAGCCACGCTGACGCCAAACGCCGTGGAATTCAACCGCCTA
Source organism: Arenicola marina (assembly GCA_964019135.1). Taxonomy (NCBI): domain Eukaryota; kingdom Metazoa; phylum Annelida; class Polychaeta; family Arenicolidae; genus Arenicola; species Arenicola marina. The sequence goes on along the minus strand of OZ025260.1, from coordinate 16,286,132 downwards.
CACGAGGCCGTTGTAAGTGAATAATTTGTTTTACATCGCAGCCATAATACCCCAAGCCACCGCGTATAGTCCAGTAGTCACAAGTAATACATCAAGCAGCGAACTATTGAAGCCCCACTGTTTTGTGCAATTACTCATATTTCCAGATTTTCGACCGACGCGTGCGTGTTCGCCCTTGTTCTTGTAAGGTTAAAAACTAATATGACATTTATAATATACGATTTCACATGGCAGAATAGAGGATGCCATTTGGCATTGACATTTTAAATTGAGTGCCGGTTCAAGTTTTGATTAATGGCCCCAAGTAACACCGTATATGGACGACGTATAGTCGCTGCGCTACCCCGTTGCACCCGGTCCCATTCAGTAACAATTCTCCCGATTGAAGTGATTTCAATTCCACAGACGCAGACTGCAAATACTGAACCTGATATGTCTAACAGCAAAATGACAACGTAGAGGGTTTTAGCTACAAATGTGATTTATGCGTTTGCACCGATCGACTGAGCGCTTTCGTTCTGGTGGTTGCAGCTAGGCGGCGCTCCGAGCGGCGATGATCTCGTTCGGTCCGTCACTGAGTTGAGCCAGGCCTTAGGTCACGTGACCATTGTTCGGAAGGGGGCCGAGGATATTATTTCTGACGGTAACAATGGTGAGTCACGTGGTTTACTTACATTTATAATATTAGTCATCATTTAGTCATCATTTGTGTCCATCAGACTGAGGATAATATGCGGTATTAATATAAAGGCCGTCGTGGTCAAAGTGCCTTCCATTTGTCTTGTCTTCCATTTTTTATTCACTACTTTGTATCCTTCACGTAGCACTCGACGACACTGGCTGCCGTAGTTCACAAGTCCAGCTATACTTTTTGGATCAGAGAATATATTAGAGCGTATTTGAGGCATTGTAAAAATAGGTCGGTGAATTGCGGTTTTTATTGAACATTGAAAAACTGCGGGGACAGAGTACTGTCCACGCATGCTATGTACATTTGTATATCCATTGTTGATCAATGAACGAGGTGATTGAATTGACAAGTGAGGAATTCACTGGGGACTCTGACAGCAGTGAATAGCCCTGTCATTTGGTGAACTGATATCATGCTGAACGGTTATCCGTCCCCTCTCCCAACCTCTCCTACTCCCACCAACCCACTTCCACACTCTCCCACCCACTCTCTTCCACTCATCCTCTTCCACTCTTTCCCACCCACCTTCTCCCCCCCCCCTCTCCTACCCAATTGCCCCGCCTCCCCCTCTTGCGCAGCTTTGCTTCGGCAAGAGAAGACAGAAAGAATACAAGGAATGTTTATGGTCCTTGGATACAATGGAATCACTTGACTTAAGCAGTTTGTATATGTCACCCGTTGTTGCCATGTCTGTTTAGAGCTGATTGCTTTGCTTCAACTTGCACTTATATCAACGAACGTTTGGATATGGCCTAAGTATTTTCCCGTTTCCAACCGTCCAAAACTGCAAATCATGATTTATTCGCTTTCACGCTGAATACTTAATTGGGTATGAAGTTTACCGTATAACTCTTATGTTCAATTAATAGGTTTCCTATTGAAGGGCTTAATAATAGCTACTGATTGAAATAGCTATGAAAACAAGATAACGGCTGCCATGCGACAAACCAATTAGATTGCGCTGAATTATCGGCCGTCCGTTAGCACGTGTTTGTTATGACGGTAACGGGGTGCGAATAATGCGAGATATGCTGAATTAATTGTGGGAAATAGCATGGGAGAACGCCCGATTGTTCACTGGAAGATTAGGCAGGTCCCCGGCTCAAGCCTGAACGCACCAGTTAGTGCTCTCATCTCATCTCCCCCTCTCTATGCTTGTTTCTCTGTCTGCCACCCTCTCCCTTTCTCGCTCTCTCTGCCTCTCTCCCCCCCCCCTCTCTGTCCCTCCGTCTGTCCCTCTCTGTCACTCTCTCTGTCGCGCTGTCTCTCTCTCTCTCTGTCTGCCCCCGCCCCCCTGTCCCTCTCTGTCACTCTCTCTGTCGCGCTGTCTCTTTCTCTCTCTGTCTGCCCCCGCCCCCCTGTCCCTCTCTGTCCCTCCCCTCTCTCTCTCGTGGATAAAAAACAGCATCGAGTTTTTCCCGTTGGCGGCCACCGAACCCGTTTCACTGTTTTGTCCAAGATTATGCAGCTATATCAAAATAGCAAACTATCACGTCTAAATTTAGCCCGGACATGTAATTAACTATTCTAACGCTGACGCCGGCACGAGAACCATATGGCTTGGGAAGCCCATCCCACAGGCCTCTGCACGAAGCTCACACATTACTAAAAATCGCTTTCTCGACTCCTCTGGTATGTCATTTACCCCACGTTTCTAAGAAATTAATTTCTATGGATAAACAAATAAATGTAGTCATCATTCTTTGTGATCTCCGACGGGCTGCCGACTTTGCTATGGCTGTCCGCGCCTTTGGCTTTTGCATAGAATCGAAACCGTGACCAAGATCAGATTGACATATCGGTTATTATATCTCGTACCGAGAGCGACTCTATATAGAGAGAGAGAGACAAATATGCTTACGGTAGGCAGTCGGCAGTCTACCGTAATTAATTTAAGGGAGCATGGCTTGCAGTGCTTGGACATCCATTAGCCAGAGAGTTGGCGTGTGTGGCTCTATGTAAGGTCATGGGAGAGCTGAAAGGCACTCCGTGGCGTGAGGAGGCACGTGACTGTCTCGCAGCAGACGCGGTGCACTGGTCACTGTTGCCCATGGAGATGGGACGCCGGACTGAGGCGGCAGTGCATGAATAGTACGTGTCAATATGGTACTGTTACCGTCCCCACTATAGTTGTGAGAGGGAGCCTCCAAGGCTCAGTCGGTAAGCAGGTTGAGCCTCTGACTAACACGACGCTGGTCACTCCATATGCCCTATTTACGTCCTAATTATGTGCCCAAAAGCGGCCTAAAGGAGCAACCTTTTTATGTCATTTCTAGTATGATGATTCTGTTGTTTACTTAGCTGCGATAGTAAGCTGTTACTGTATTTTACTGATGTTGGAGAGTTCAGTCAATGCCGGTCGGTGTCAGTTCGGTACAGTACTGGTATGGTCTTGTCAGTCGTTGATTATATTGCTGGCAGTGTTATTTTTTGACGGATGCGAATTTGTATTTAACCGACAGCATAGTTGTGATTGCTCATTTTATTGGTCTCCGACAGTATAGGTGTGATTCCGAGTTTTGCTGGATTCCGACAGTAGTCTATAGCTGTAATTCCGTATTTTACTGGTATCCTATTTTTTATACATTGCTGCTGTGATTCCGTGTCGCCCGATGAGGTATGAGACAGGGCCGTACAACGTAACACTGTCCACCGCGATCCGCTCCCTTCGGCCGCTTTCACATAACTTACTTTTCTTATTAGAGGCTGACCTCCAGGTTAATTTTACCCCGCGTAATAAAGCAAAAAGGGATGGCCGTATATATTGCTGTTGATGCGGCGAGCGAGATGGCCGCCCGCCCAGTCGGGAGGGGGTGGGGGTGAGAGGGCTGGGGGGGGGGGGTGGGGGCCAGGGTAATGGATCTGGGCGCTATCGATGAGAAGTCAGTCCTGATGTCTTAGTGGCTCGCGGCGGGGATCTTACACGGTCCGCACTGGAGGTTTCGGGCCGCTGCTATTGGCTCCACAGCTCAATGATGTCACTTCCGGCCTATCACAGGTCAAGGGTCGCGGACGAATAGTTCACAGAGGCGCACATTTCATCTCTGTCGGTCTCGCCCTCATTCTTCACCGGTGAGCGGTCAAATTCAATCTACGATGTAACGGGGGGTTGGGGGGTGGTAAGGGAGGGGGGTGGGGGGCTGTGCGTCTGGCGGAGCGGGACTGGTTCCCGGCTGTCGATTGTGCGGCGGTGGAGGGGGGTTGGGGATGGGAACAGGGAACCAGGCGCTTTCTATTCATGGCGTCGGTTGCGTTTGACTGTGCCGATCACTTCTCTCCCTTGCCTCTTGCCATCCAAACTTTATCGCTCTCTCATGGTCTGCTGGAAGTGAAGGAGTCAAATTTGAGAGAGGGGAAGTTTCGGCGACACCAGTCTGTTTATTATGACTCGCCTGATTGGGCATAAGTTAAATCTGTCTCAGAGAGTCCAGCGGGATTCTGACAGTTCAATTCCCGTTGCATTCTGGGTGGCGACGCCCAAACGGGTCGGGTCGGCAGGCGGGGTTGGGCTCGGGGTGGGCCACAGACAAAGCGGGTATGGCAATGGGTACTATTTCTTTATCATATGACAATGTTGCCGCCTTCTATGGCAGTTTGGTCACATCCAGGTTATTATAGCCGAGGGCGGGTGAGATCGTGTAGGAAGAGGGTGGGTGGGTGGGGGTGGAGGGGGAGGGGAGGGGTGGGGGGGGGCTCCGATGGAATGATTAATTAAGACTGAACTGCTTTTCGCTTCTGCCATCGACGAGACAAACTCACAATGGAACGATTGCGTCGCCGCAATTGTTTCTACTTTCATTCATCTTCAAAGTGACCAATCTATTACGCGTACATCACGCGGGAAAAGTGGCCTCGTGAAAATAATCGTTGGGTTTCAAACAGGCAATCAAAATCGTTTCACTGGACACGGCGCCCAGAACTTGAAAGCCGCTCTGATGCTTCGGAATCCGTAAATCTTGCGGCTGAAGTTTTATGACACACGAGAGACAAGGGTCGTATCGCCACTCCCCACAAGGGACGATTACCCCAAAACAAGTCGTCACCTGGGATGGCTGTGTATTGTACCTGGGATGGCTGTGTATTGTACCTGGGATGGCTGTGTATTGTACCTGAGATGGATGTGTATTGTACCTGGGATGGCTGTGCATTGTACATGGGATGGCTGTGTATTTTACCTGGGATGGCTGTGTATTGTACCTGGGATGGCTGTGTATTGTACCTGGGATGGCTGTGTATTGTACATGGGATGGCTGTGTATGGTACCTGAGATGGATGTGTATTGTACCTGGGATGGCTGTGCATTGTACATGGGATGGCTGTGTATTGTACCAGGGATGGTTGAATATTGTACCTGGGATGGCTGTGTGTTGTACCAGGGATAACTGTGTATTGTACCTGAGATGGATGTGTATTTTACCTGGGATTGCTGTCTTGTACCTGGGATATTTGAGTATCATACCTGGGATAGCTGTATATTGTACCCGGGATGGCTGTGCACTGTACCTGGGATGGCTGTGCATTGTACCTGAGATGAATGTGTATTGTACCGGGGATGGCTGTGCATTGCACCTGAGATGGATGTGTATTGTACCTGGGATGGCTGTGTACTGTATTTAGGATGGCTGGGTATTGTACCTGGGATGGCATTGTCTTGTATCTGAGATGGATGTGTATTGTACCTGGGATGGCTGTGTATTGTACCTGGGATGGCTGTGTATTGTACCTGGCATGACTGTGTATTGTACCTAGGATGGGTGTGTATTGTGCATGGGATGGCTGTGTATTGTGGCTGGAATGAGTGTGTATTGTACCTGGGATGGCTCTAATTTGTGCCTGGGATAGCTGCGTATTTTACCTGGGATGGCATCGTATTGTACCTGAGATGGATGTGTATTGTACCTGGGATGGCTATGTATTGTACCTGGGATTATTGTGTATTGTACGTGGGATGGCTGTGTATTGTACCTGGGATGGCTGTGTGTTGTACCCGGGATGGCTGTGTACTGTACCTGGGATGGCTGTGTACTTTATTTGGGATGGCTGGGTATTGTACCTGGGATGGCATTGTCTTGTTCCTGAGATGGATGTGCATTGTACATGGGATGGCTGTGCATTGTACCAGGGATGGTTGAATATTGTACCTGGGATGGTTGTGTATTGTGTCTGGGATGACTGTGTATTTTACATGGGATGGCTATGTATTGTACCTGGGATGGCTGTGTAATGTACCTGGGATGGATGTGTATTGTACCTAGGATGGCTGTTTATTGTACCTGGGATGGTTGTGTATTGTACCTGGCATGACTGTGTATTGTACCTAGGATGGGTGTGTATTGTACATGGGATGGCTGTGTATTGTGGCTGGAATGAATGTGTATTGTACCTGGGATGGCTGTATATTGTACCTGGGATGGCTGTGTATTGTACCTAGGATGGCATTGTATTGTACCTGGGATGATTGTGTATTGTACCTGGCATGACTGTGTATTGTACCTAGGATGGGTGTGTATTGTACATGGGATGGCTGTGTATTGTGGCTGGAATGAATGTGTATTGTACCTGGGATGGCTCTATATTGTACCTGGGATAGCTGCGGATTATACCTGGGATGGTTGTGTATTGTGTCTTGGATGACTGTGTATTGTACCTGGGATGGATGTGTAGTGTACCTGGGATGACTGTATTGTGTCTGGGATGACTGTGTATTGTACATGCGATGGCTGTGTATTGCACCTGAGATGGATGTGTATTGTGTCTGGGATGACTGTGTATTGTACCTGGGATGGATGTGTATTGTACCTGGGATGATTGTATTGTGTCTGGGATGACTGTGTATTGTACATGCGATGGCTGTGTATTGTACCTGGGATGGATGTGTATTGTGTCTGGGATTGCTGTGTTGTACCTGGGATAGTTGAGTATCATACCTGGGATGGCTGTGTATTGTACCCGGGATGGCTGTGTACTGTACCTGGGACGGCTGTGTACTGTATTTGGGATGGCTGGGTATTGTACCTGGGATGGCATTGTCTTGTGCTTGAGATGGCTGTGCATTGCACCTGAGATGGATGTGTATTGTACCTGGGATGGCTGTTCATTGTACCTGGGATGATTGTGTATTGTACCTGGGATGACTGTGTATTGTACCTAGGATGGGTGTGCATTGTACATGCGATGGCTGTGTGTTGTGGCTGGAATGAGTGTGTATTGTACCTGGGATGGCTCTATATTGTACCTGGGATGGCTCTATATTGTACCTGGGATGCTGCGTATTATACCTGGGATGGCATTGTATTGTACCTGAGATGGATGTGTATTGTACCTGGGATGGCTATGTATTGTACCTGGGATTATTGTGTATTGTACCTGGGATGGCTGTGTATTGTACCTGGGATGGCTGTATATTGTACCAGGGATGGTTGTGTATTGTACCTGGGATGGTTGTGTATTGTGTCTGGGATTACTGTATTGTACCTGGGATGGATGTGTATTGTACCTGGGATGACTGTATTGTGTCTGGGATGACTGTGTATTGTACCTGAGATGGATGTGTATTGTACCTGGGATGGCTGTGCATTGTACATGGGATGGCTGTGTATTGTACCAGGGATGGTTGAATATTGTACCTGGGATTGCTGTCTTGTACCTGGGATATTTGAGTATCGTACCTGGGATGGCTGTGTATTGTACCCGGGATGGCTGTGTACTGTACCTGGGATGACTGTGCATTGTACCTGAGATGAATGTGTTTTGTACCGGGGATGGCTGTGCATTGCACCTGAGATGGATGTGTATTGTATCTGGGATGGCTGTGTACTGTATTTAGGATGGCTGGGTATTGTACCTGGGATGGCATTGTCTTGTATCTGAGATGGATGTGTATTGTACCTAGAATGGGTGTGTATTGTGCATGGGATGGCTGTGTATTGTGGCTGGAATGAGTGTGTATTGTACCTGGGATGGCTCTATTTTGTACCTGGGATAGCTGCGTATTTTACCTGGGATGGCATCGTATTGTACCTGAGATGGATGTGTATTGTACCTGGGATGGCTATGTATTGTACCTGGGATTATTGTGGATTGTACCTGGGATGGCTGTGTATTGTTACTGGGATGGCTGTGTATTGTACCCGGGATGGCAGTGTACTGTACCTGGGATGGCTGTGTACTTTATTTGGGATGGCTGGGTATTGTACCTGGGATGGCATTGTCTTGTACCTGAGATGGATGTGTATTGTACCTGGTATGGCTGTGCATTGCACCTGAGATGGATGTGTATTGTACCTGGGATGGCTGTGTACTGTATTTGGGATGACTGGGTATTGCACCTGGGATGGCATTGTCTTGTACCTATGATGGCTGTGCATTGTACCTGGGATGGCTGTGTATTGTACCTGGGATGGCTGTGTATTGTACCTGGGATGGCTGTGTATTGTACCTGTGATGGCGGTGTATTGTACATTGGATGGGTGTGTATTGTACCTTGGATGGTTGTATATTGTACCTGGGATGGTTTTGTATTGTACCTGGGCTGGCTGTGCATTGTACACGGGATGGCTGTGTATTGTACTTGGGATGGCTGTGTATTGTACCTGGGATGGCTGTGTATTGTACATGGGATGGCTGTGTATTGTACCTTGGATGGCTGTGTATTGTATCTGAGATGGATGTGTATTGTACCTGGGATGGCTGTGCATTGTACATGGGATGGCTGTGTATTGTACCAGGGGTGGTTGAATATTGTACCTGGGATGGTTGTGTATTGTGTCTAGGATGACTGTGTATTGTACATGGGATGGCTGTGTATTGTACCTGGGATGGCTGTGTATTGTACCTAGGATGGCTGTTTATTGTACCTGGGATTATTGTGTATTGTACCTAGGATGGGTGTGTATTGTACATGGGATGGCTGTGTATTGTGGCTGGAATGAATGTGTATTGTACCTGGGATGGCTCTATATTGTACCTGGGATAGCTGCGTATTATACCTGGGATGGCATTGTATTGTACCTGAGATGGATGTGTATTGTACCTGGGATGGCTATGTAGTGTACCTGGGATTATTGTGTATTGTACCTGGGATGGCTGTGTTTTGTACCTGGGATGGCTGTATATTGTACCAGGGACGGTTGTGTATTGTACCTGGGATGGTTGTGTATTGTGTCTGGGATGACTGTGTATTGTACCTGGGATGGATGTGTATTGTACCTGGGATGACTGTATTGTGTCTGGGATGACTGTGTATTGTACCTGAGATGGATGTGTATTGTGTCTGGGATTGCTGTCTTGTACCTGGGATAGTTGAGTATCACACCTGGGATGGCTGTGTATTGTACCCGGGATGGCTGTGTACTGTACGTGGGATGGCTGGGTATTGTACCTTGAATGGCGTTGTCTTGTACCTGAGATGGATGTGTATTGTACCTGGGATGGCTGTGTATTGTACCTGGGATGGCTGTGTATTGTACCTGGGATGGCTGTGTATTGTACCTGGGATGGCTGTTTATTGTACCTGGGATGATTGTGTATTGTACCTGGAATGACTGTATTGTGTCTGGGATGAATGTGTATTGTACCTGAGATGGATGTGTATTGTGTCTGGGATTGCTGTCTTGTACCTGGGATATTTGAGTATCATACCTGGGATGGCTGTGTACTGTACCTGGGATGGCTGTGCATTGTACCTGAGATGAATGTGTATTGTACCTGGGATGGCTGTGCATTGCACCTGAGATGGATGTGTATTGTACCTTGGATGGTTGTGTACTGTATTTGGGATGGCTGGGTATTGTACCTGGGATGGCATTGTCTTGTACCTGAGATGGATGTGTATTGTACCTGGGATGGCTGTGTATTGTACCTGGGATGGCTTTGTATTGTACATGGGATGGCTGCGTATTGTACGTGGGATGGCTGCGTATTGTACCTGGGATGGTTGTGTATTGTACCTAGGATGGTTATGTATTGTACCTGGGATGGCTGTGTATTGTACATGGGATGGCTGGGTATTGTACCTGAGATGGTCTTGTATTGTACATGGTATGGCTGTGTGTTGTACATGGGATGGCTGTGTATTGTACATGGGATGGCTGGGTATTGTACCTGAGATGGTCTTGTATTGTACATGATATGGCTGTGTATTGTGCCTAGGACGGATGTGTACTGTACCTGGAATGGTATTGTCTTGTACCTGAGATGGATGTGTATAATATCTGCAATGGCTGTGTGTTGTACTTGGGATGGCTGTGTATTGTACCTGATATGGCTGTATATTGTACCTTGGACGGATGTGTATTGTACCTGGGATGGCTGTGTATTGTACCTGGGATGGCTGTGTATTGTATTTAGGATGGCTGCGTATTGTACCTGGGATGGTTGTGTATTGTACCTAGGATGGTTATGTATTGTACCTGGGATGGCTGTGTATCGTACATGGGATGGCTGTGTATTGTACCTGGGGTGGCTGTGTATTGTATTTAGGATGGCTGCGTATTGTACCTGGGATGGTTGTGTATTGTACCTGGGATGGCTGCGTATTGTACTTGCAATGGCTGTGTATTGTACCTGGGATGGCTGCGTATTGTACTTGGGATGACTGTGTATTGTACCTGGGATGACTGTGTATTGTACCTGGGATGGCTGTGTATTGTACCTGGGCTGGCTGTGTATTGTCATTGGGATGGCTGTGTATTGTACCCGGAATGGCTGTTTCTTGTACCTGGGATGGCTGTGTCTCCTACCTGGGATGGATGTGTATTGTACCTTGGATGGCTGTGTATTTTACCTGGGATGGCTGAGTATTGTACCTGGGGTGGCTGTGTATTGTATTTAGGATGGCTGCGTATTGTACCTGGGATGGTTGTGTATTGTACCTGGGATGGCTGCGTATTGTACTTGGGATGGCTGTGTATTGTACCTGGGATGGCTGTGTATTGTACCTTGGATGGCTGTGTATGGTGCCTGGGATGGCTGTGTATTGTACCTGGGCTGGCTGTGTATTGTACCTGGGATGGCTGTGTATTGTACCTGGGCTGGTTGTGTATTGTAATTGGGATGGCTGTGTATTGTACCCGGAATGGCTGTGTCTTGTACCTGGGATGGATGTGTATTGTACCTTGGATGGCTGTGTATTTTACCTGGGATGGCTGTGTATTGTACATGGAGTGGCTGTGTATTGTGCCTGAGATGGTTGTGTATTGTACCTGGGATGGCTGCGTATTGTACTTGGGATGGCTGTGTATTGTACCTGGGATGACTGTATTGTACCTGGGATGGCTGTGTATTGTACCTGGGCTGGCTGTGTATTGTAATTGGGATGGCTGTGTATTGTACCCGGAATGGCTGTGTCTTGTACCTGAGATGGCTGTGTATTGTACCTTGGATGGCTGTGTATTGTGCCTGGGATGGCTGTGTATTGTACCTGGGATGGCTGTGTATTGTGCCTGGGATGGTTGTGTATTGTGCCTGGGATGGCTGTGTATTGTACTTGAAATTCCTCCAAGGACGTTCGTTGATGCCTCGACGCTGTGACTTGGGGCCATTATTCCACTGGTGCAAATGCTATAATATTAGCTAGTTCGCTTTGCACTACTTTATGTCGTCTGATATTTCTTTACGGAAATCCTCTTTTCAAGTTACTTAAGATTTTGTTTTATCCCTGGGTGACTTGTCCGCGTCACGTGGGCGCCATTGTGCCTCGCTTTCATCTGTTTGAGAGGTCGCTCCAATGAACCGGTGATTTGACCGACATAAAGAAATTGATTCTTTTTAAGCGGTGGGGGGTGGGGGGACTTTTCTTCTTATAGGAAGCACCGACGGGCGGGGAGAACGAGAGCGAAGTCGGTCCGTGTTTTAGTACTCGAGACGGTTCGGCTAGAAAGGGTTGCGTTTGACGTCGAAATGTGAATAATGTAGACAAAAAGGACTTGCAGGAGCAGAAACTAGTAAAAGATGAACCGCCTTTCAGTGGTTTATTGGAAGTGAGTGGCCAAGGTGCCGACGCTGAGGCACTGCGTCGACGGGGTACAATGACCGAATTGGTTCCCTGGGCCAGGCGGGGAACCGGCTTACAGTAATCCTCGCTTTTGAGGAAAAATGGCGATGTTGACCCTGTCTTAGCGTTATCAGTGACTGGCGGCGTTGCGCAGCAACATTCACAGCTTGACAACATGTAAATTATATTATATTATTTAACATATTATTGGGCCACCTTAGATATAAATGTCACAGTGGGGTTTCTTTGAGGTTGTATTTTAAGCTGTTTTGATCTATATTTCACACATATCTATATTCGTCGGTCTAATCTGCCAGGCATAGTCTAGGTAAATGTATATGAAAAGTAGCTTACTCCAGCATCAAGCATTACATATGCATAATTACTGGCCAAGTAATTTTAGAAACTGGTCATATAGTTTTCCTAACCTTCTTAACATGAGGTAGAATTATACATGTAATTATTTTAATTTGCAAACAATGGCATTCATTAATGTGATTTAAACACGTTGTTCATTTCGGTAAAGACATATAGCTGTACTTTTCGGGGCCAATATTGACCAAGATAACCGTAAAGAGATAAGCGCCGAAGAAGCTAGGGAAGAGAGGCGTGGCGGTGCTAGGGGCTCGCGGGGAGTGGAGGGTGGGCGGGGGGGGGGGGGGGGGGGTCGGCGTAACGAGACAAGGGAAGGGTAGGGGGAGGAAGGAGGGGCAGGAAGGTGTGTTATTATACGTCTTATTTCAGTTTAGATGACTTAGGATTATGCGAATCCAACATTAGAGTCAAAAATTTGTGTAATAAAAATAGAAATCAGAGATCTTATCTTGTGAAACGTATAATATTCTTGCCTTTTCCAATTCCCAGTTGTTGTATTGATGTTTACAGGCCCCATCAAAGGCCATACACCCCCCCCCCCACACCCCCAAACACTTTCCCTTCTTTTCCATCCTTTCCTCCTTGTCTTAAATAGACTGGTGACGTGGGAGGCGGGCGCCAGGAACGCCCAAGGTGACCGACACAGCCGCCTGCTCTTGTCACGTGACATGTGTGATAGGAGTCACGCATTACCAGAGGTGCGAGTCGGAATCTCTGTGTGATGTGGTTAGGCCAACAGTTTTGTGTCACGTGAGTCGAACTCCATGCAGTGGAGTTTTATTCCAATGGCAGGATGGGTATTCTGACGGAGGTGATGACTTGGGACCTTGTTTGGTGGTTTGTAGAGACTCCATCTGGCGTCTATCGCAGTATTTTTGCAACTAAAAATGAGGCGCTTGAAGTGCGACAGTCCTTTGTTTGTGTCCTCCCAGCAATTTGCAAGTAAATTATGTCATTGCCAGACAATCACACTTTTTTGTCAAGGTTTCATGTTTTCAATGATTCTTTTTCCGCTGGGAAGAGAAAAAAGGGAGAAGGAGATGGGGAACAAAGGAGGTGAGAATGTCACGTGATCTGGTGCGGATACTTTTGGTCAACCTAAAAAGTCCAGCCATCATCCCTCACTCCCCTCCCTCCCCTCCCTCCCCTTGGCCCTCGACTCCCCTCCCCCCTCCCTCCGCTGGCCCTTTGCCTCCGCCCCCTCCACTGATTCCCTCCCTCCCCTCTACATTCCTTCTCTCCCTGCCCACGCACCCTCTCCCCAGTATCCCCCTCCCGCCCTTGCCCCTCCGCCTCGGCTCCTGCCCTCATCCTCTGCCCCTACCCGCCCCCTCTGCATGATCATCTGCCCCTCCCGCTAATCCTCTGCCCCCCTCGCCTTCCCTCTCTTCCTGCCCTCTTCCCGATCTCCTTCCCACTTTCCCTGCCCCCCCCCCACCCCAATCTCGTTCTCTCTCTCCCTGCCCCCCCCCCATCTCCTCCCCCCCCTCCCCTCCCCTCACCTCGCCTATTTCGGCTCCAGAGGACGGTCCATAGCCCACAGCGGCCATCACTTCTTTAGCTGCCCCGACGTGTGAGTCTGGGGACTGTTTCACATATCATTCGTCTCATTATCCCCAGAGGCTTCACAACCCGCGTGAACCTATGTGTCGAAAAATGGCATGGACCACCAGCCGACCCATCCATTACTTGTCCGTCCAGGTCCAGGAGACAACAGGGGGGAGTGAGGACCTACAAGATCTTGTTTTTTGGTTAAGTGTCTGGATAGTGAAACAAATCACCGTCCTACAGAGAGGCGCCATTCATGGAGTGGAGCACCTGTCGAAAACTAGGACTCATGTCATCTCATACACTTGGGCGTACAGAGGGGCAGATGTCGTACAGAGGGGCAGATGTTGTACAGAGGGGCAGATGTCGCACAGAGGGGCAGATGTCGTACTGAGAGGCAGATGTTGTACAGAGGGGCAGATTTTGTACAGAGGGTCAGATGTTGTACAGAGGGACCGGTGTTGTACAGAGGGACAGATGTTGTATAGTTGGGCAGATGTTGTACAGAGGGACAGCTTTCATACAGAGGGACAGATGTCGTACAGGTGGGTAGATGTCATACCAGGGGCGCATCTAGGAATTTGCCAAGGGGGGGGGGAGGTTGCTCTCTGAAAATTTCCGACCGAGGGGTTTGCTCTCTGAAAAACTTGCGACCGGGGGGGGGGGGGAGGGCGTGCTCGGAGAAGCCGACTTTAACAGTGTATGTTCAGACAGGTGCCCAAGCGAAGTGTTGCTCTCTTTCTCTGAAAACTTGCGACGAGGGGGGGGGGGGGGAGTGGAAGGGGCTTGGGCTTGGAGAACCCGACTTTAACAGTGTATGTTCAGTTTCCAAAGGGGGGGGGATTGCTCTCTGAAGACTTGGGACTTTAAGTTTTGCGCCCCCCCCCCCAGATCCGCCACTCTCATACAGAGGGATAAATGTCATACAGAGGGGAAGATGTCATACAGAGACACAGAGACACAGATGTATACAGAAGAGTACAACATGTACAAAACCTCTCTCGTCTAAAGCTGCTGGCGAGTGGGATCGTGTATCTAATGCCGGGGACAGTTCTCGGCGAATCTTTGGTGTTTGCTATCAGTGGGACTGACGAGAGGCGTGGTAGGGGTGGGGGGGGGGGGGCGGGGGCAGGGGGGGGGGGGGAGGAGCATGTTGGGAAGACGTTTCATCTCCCCGTCTCGGGCGCCACATGTTAAACCGACTCCTGTTGGATCTTTCTACATATCGCCGGTTCTAAACGCCGTCATATGCCTGGGCGATAATAAAGGATTTACATTCCCCTTTACGTTCTGCAATCATAAAGCGCCCAGGGAAGCTGTTGTCAATATCTGTTTGTGCTCGGGAGGGTGCTGTGGCCGATGGCACTTCTCTTACTACATGTCGGCATTAAAACCTCTCAAGAGACTCACATATTGAGACTTATACTTTAAAGATTCACAGAGTTTCTCCAGATGTTCATATAACTCGCGCCATTAGAAGGGGTTAAGAACACCCAAGAGTCTCAGTTATCCGGCAATGATTTCCTTGAGGAGGGGGGGGGGGGGGGGGGGGTGCGGGTGGAGCGTCTGCTTTCAGGAGCCCCGGGGAAAATCGGTCGCAAACCGGAAGTAGCCAAGGAACATACATTGACCAATGCAGGCTAAGAGCTTCATGGAATAGGCCTAACGAGATAACAGATAGATTCCACGACACTGAGGTTAAGTTGGGTGCGCTAACCACTGAACTAAACAAGCAATTAGTAATCAATTGTTCAATATGGCTAGCCCCTGGGGCCATTAATATATACTGTGAACTGTGATACATGTGTGTGTCATTCTACATGACATATGGTACTAAACATGTTTGGCGTCACTATATGTCTCTATAAGTGTCACATTATCCATTAACGTTCATGGTGGAATAGTTAATTCGAAGAATGTTGCTAAATTGTACAAACTCTATAGTGTGTCTACAAGCGTGTTATTCTGAGTAACGTTGCAAAGATATGAATTTTTGTATAATATTTATTTGTTTGCTGGAATTTCCCGTGCATCGATTAATACGATTGTGGTTAAGCAATAAGTCTCAGTGGATAAGTCTTTGGGGGAATGATAAAACACAAACTGTTGTAGGCCCCGTTCAGCGTGAAGGGTTGTCTCCTGCATACAGACGACTGGTGAGGCATGAGTTAACACTCCATCAGTCCGCCGTGGACGCGGGGGTCCGGGTGGAACGATCTATCCCAACAAAACGGGTCCACGGCAACGTTATGGAAAAATCTAACTTACATTTGCCTGTAAATGGCTGTGAATGTGAAAAACGCCGCGGGTTACGTCGCTGGGTTTCTATGACACGAGATCACTCACGACAAGATGGGATGAAGGATATTAGTTTTGCTTGAAATAATAGTTTATGGGTTTAATACTCCATTAAGGATTTAGAGTTCTAAATGTCGGAACAAAGGAAAAAGACACATTGTTCCAGGCGAAGACCAAGAATGGCTGGCAATAGTAATATGGATAGGTGCTACCTAAAAAATGCGAGCGTATATTTATTAATTCAGATATTCCGAAGGGATACATCTAGATTAATATTCAAAATTAATCTCACTTCGGCTTGCCATAAGGAATATCTTTGGCGGGATGACGCATACCATGCACATGCTTATGGCATATCATTCGGTTGCTTAGGAACTCCCATTGTGACGTCATGTTCATAACATTTTGACGTCACAACTACTCACTATGACAGCAGCGGATGGGCGGTCACCAAGAGCGCTCTGCTTGGCAACAGACATTTAGCCCGTCGCTTATACTAAATAAACTTTAACTTAAAGTATAGGCCTACATCCAATGTTACTTTTGAATAATTGATTCTTTAATTTTGTGGGGCAGCTGATTTAATTATTAAAGATATGACATAATAGGCTTCAACCTCTCTTTGCTTGAATATATTTATGTACAGCTGATATTTACTCCGAATCCGAAAACGTCTCAAGGGGGTTGTTACGCGAAATGAAAGTCCTAAGCCTATGCTTGAAATGGACGTAGGTATTGCAGCTCTTCTGGCCCCCAGCTAGTTCCACCATCGGTTTAGTATCCAAAGACATTTTATTCTTTGGAAGCGACGCCTATGGGTCTGCCTGTCGTCTACGTCGTTCTTGCGACCGACTGAGCCGCCACTGGGCCACCCGTTGCATTGTGGGCTGGATAATAAGGAGAGAGGAAGCACATCACGAAATCTGGTCATTTGCAAATCGTCCCCTTGATAGCGGCCGGCACCCCACTCAAAGGTCGCGCGCACTTTATCCTCAATTTAATTTCACTACTTATTTATCTCTCGACTTTCAGTACCGGAAGTCACTTTCTTTGTAGCTGACGACGTCGGATGCTACTACGTGTCGCCCACCAGGTGGCGTGTCACTATGACCCGCACCCTCACTCCTTCACCAGATGGCGTGTCACTATAACCCCCACCCTCACTCCTTCACCAGGTGGCGTGTCACTATAACCCCCACCCTCACTCCTTCACCAGGTTGCGTGTCACTATAACCCCCACCCTCACTCCTTCACCAGGTGGCGTGTTACTATAACCCCCACCCTTTTCACCTTGATCGCCCACCCCGCGGTGAAATCTTTCTGATTTACCGATCTGAAGGCCACAGTCTATGGCGTTGCACAGCTTCACATTTTAATTCCGTGATCTCACATCGATAACGACAGTGCTTTCATTTTACTGAAATTCGCGTTTTTATGTCCACCAACTTGATCTGAGACATTGGCGGCTTAGACATGAACTTAACTCCGGTCTCGCAGTGTTGAGTAACCCGTCGGTAATTAATGTCCTGCTTATACAGACAGGAGTCGGTTGTAGGGCATGCTTAGACTTAGATAAAGAAGCATGCCCGGGGTACAACCTGGCTACAACATGTCAAACACTTCTCTCGTCTTCAGACACTGGCACGTAGGTGACGTCACTTCCGGGACAGTACTCGGAACGTCATCTTTGATATCACAGGGACGGCCGAGAGGGGTGGCGATGATAGGGGTCCGGGATAGGGCGTGGAGGGGGGTCAAATCATAAAGCCGCCATTTTAGAACTTAGAACTTACAGGAATGTAATTGCTAAAGTCGGTATCTCTGTTTCTGCGTTGAATGGTGTTGTGACGGTTAGTAATATGGTAAATGAGCGACGGGGCGGAGAGCTGGGAGGGAAGCGTGTCCGTGGGTGTGGGAAGATGGGAGGGTAACGAGAGAAGGAGTCGGGGTGAGGTAGGAGGGGCTGGATGTGTGTGTAATATTATGCGCGTCATTAAGTCTAAAAGTTTTATGAGGACTATCGGCGTCTAACGCAAGGTCAGATATTTTTGTATTAAGAAGAGAGAAATCTACTGCCTTGTGGAAGTCTCCCCATTAGTTGTATTGAGGTTTGCTGACCCACCAAAGGCCACACGCCACCACTCGCCACTATACCGCCCTCCTTCCCCCCCCCCCCCACACACACACTCCGTCGTCTTTTCCTTTCTTTCCGCCTTGTCTTAAATGGACTGGTGACGTGGAATGCGGGCGGCTGTCTGGGTGTACCCTGGTAATGAACCACTCTTGCCCTTCATTACGCAAACAGCCAGACTTTGCAGCTGTCAGTGGGGGACGTGACCCCGCTGAACGCCAGGAACGCCCAAGGTGACCGACACAGCAGCCTGTTCTTGTCAAGTGACATGTTTGGGAGTAATGCGTTGCCAGCCGTGCGAGTCGGAATCGCTGTGTCACGTGGTTAGGCCAAGGTTTTTTTTGTGTCACGGGAGTCGAACTCAATTCAGCGGAGTTTTATTCCAATGGTACGATGGGTATTCTGACGGAGGTGATGACTTAGGACCTTGTTTGGTGGCCCGTAGAGACTCCATCTGGCGTCTATCGCAGTATTTTTGCAACTAAAAATGAGGCGCTTGAAGTGCGACAGTCCTTTGTTTGCGTCCTCCCAGCAATTTGCAAGTAAATTATGTCATTTCCAGACAATAACATTTTTTTGGTCAAGTTTTCACGTTTTCAATGGTTTTTTTTTGCTGGGAAGAGAAAAAAGGGAGCAGGAGATGAGGTAGTAAGCAGGTGAGAATGTCACGTGACCCCCCCTTTCTCTCCTCCCCACCTCCCTCTCCTTTCCGTGACCTCTGCCTCCGCTTTCTCCACTAATTCCCTCCCTTTCGTCCACATCTCTTTTCTCTCTGCCCACGCACCCCTCCCCGGTATCCCCCTCCCTCCCTTGCCCTTCGCCTCTGCCCTCATCTTCTGCCACTCCCCTCTGCTCCTTCCCTCCCCCTCTCCATAATCATCTGCCCCTCCCCCTCAACCTCTGCCCCACCCTCGGCTTCCTTCTCTTCCTGCCCCCCCATCTCCTTCCCTCTTTCTCTGCCCCCCCCCATCTCCTTCACTCTCCCCCTTCCCCCCCATCTCCTCCCTCTCCCCCTGCCCCCCCCCCATCACCTCGCCTATTCCGGCTCCAGAGGACGGCCCATAGCTCACTGCGGCCATCACTTCATTAGCTGCCCCGACATCTGAGTCTGGGGATTGTTTCACATATCATTCGTCTCATTATCCCCAGAGGCTTCACAACCCGCTTGAACCTATGTGTCGAGAAATGACATGGAACTCCAGTCGACCAAACCATTACGTGTCCATCCGGGTCCAGGAGACAACATGGGGGAGTGAGAACCTACACTATCTTTTCTTTTGGTTAAGTGTCTGGATAGTGACACGAATCACCGCCCTACAGAGAGGCGCCCTTCATGGAGTGGAGCACCTGTCGAAAACTAGGACTCACGTCATGTCATAACCTTGGGCGTAAAGAGAGACAGATGTCGTACAGAGGGGCAGATGTTGTACAGAGGGGCAGATGTCGTACAGAGGGGCAGTTGTTGTACAGAGGGACAGATTTCATACAGAAGGACAGGTGTCGTACAGGTGGGTAGATGTCATACCAGGGGCGGATCTAGGAATTTGCCAAGAGGGGGGGGGGGTTGCTCTCTGAAAAACTTGCGACGGGGGGGGGGGGGCAGGAGGGAGGGGGCTTGGGCTTGGAGAACCCGACTTTAACAGTGTATGTTCAGTTTCCCACTGTCATACAGAGGGTAAATGTCATACAGAGGGGAAGATGTCATACAGAGGGGAAGATGTCATACAGAGACACAGAGACACAGATGTGTACAGAAGAGTACAACATGTACAAAACCTCTCTCGTCTAAAGCTGCTGGCGAGTGGGATCGTGTATCTAATGCCGGGACAGTTCTCGGCGAATCTTTGGTGTTTGCTATCAGTGGGACTGACGAGAGGCGTGGTGGGGGTTGGGGGGGGGGGCAGGGGGGGGAGGAGCATGTTGGGAAGACGTTTCATCTCCCCGTCTCGGGCGCCACATGTTAAACCGACTCCTGTTGGATCTTTCTACATATCGCCGGTTCTAAACGCCGTCATATGCCTGGGCGATAATAATGGATTTACATTCCCCTTTACGTTCTGCAATCATAAAGCGCCCAGGGAAGCTGTTGTCAATATCTGTTTGTGCTCGGGAGGGTGCTGTGGCCGATGGCACTTCTCTTACTACATGTCGGCATTAAAACCTCTCAAGAGACTCACATATTGAGACTTATACTTTAAAGATTCACAGAGTTTCTCCAGATGTTCAAATAACTCGCGCCATTAGAAGGGGTTAAGAACACCCAAGAGTCTCAGTTATCCGGCAATGATTTCCTTGAGGAGGGTGGGGGGGGGGGGGGGGTGCGGGTGGAGCGCCTGCTTTCAGGAGCCCCGGGGAAAATCGGTCGCAAACCGGAAGTAGCCAAGGAACATACATTGACGAATGCAGGCTAAGAGCTTCATGGAATAGGCCTAACGAGATAACAGATAGATTCCACGACACTGAGGTTAAGTTGGGTGCGCTAACCACTGAACTAAACGGGGGTTACGCCGCTTATTTAACCGAACAAGCAATTAGAAATCAATTGTTCAATATGGCTAGCCCCTGGGGCCATTAATGTATACTGTGAACTGTGATACATGTGTATGTCATTCTACATGACATATGGTACTAAACATGTTTGGCGTCACTATATGTCTCTGTAAGTGTCACATTATCCATTACCGTTCATGGTGGAATAGTTAATTCGATGAATGTTGCTAAATTGTACAAACTCTATAGTGTGTTGTCCTCTGAACAAGCGTGTTATTCTGAGTAACGTTGCAAAGATATGAATTTTTGTATAATATTTATTTGTTTGCTGGAATTTCCCGTGCATCGATTAATACGTTTGTGGTTAAGCAATAAGTCTCAGTGGATTAGTCTTTGGGGGAATGATAAAACACAAACTGTTGTAGGCCCCGTTCAGCGTGAAGGGTTGTCTCCTGCATACAGACGACTGGTGAGGCATGAGTTAACACTCCACCAGTCCGCCGTGGACGGGGGGGTCCGGGTGGAACGATCTATCCCAACAAAACGGGTCCACGGCAACGTTATGGAAACATCTAACTTACATTTGCCTGTAAATGGCTGTGAATGTGAAAAACGCCGCGGGTTACGTCGCTGGGTTTCTATGACACGAGATCACTCACGACAAGATGGGATGAAGGATATTAGTTTTGCTTGAAATGATGGGTTTTAATACTCCATTAAGGATTTAGAGTTTTAAATGTCGGAACAAAGGAAAAAGACACATTGTTCCAGGCAAAGACCAAGAATGACTGGCAATAATAATATGGATAGGTGCTACCTAAAAAATGCGAGCGTATATTTATTAATTCAGATATTCCGAAGGGATACATCTAGATTAATATTCAAAATTAATCTCACTTCGGCTTGCCATAAGGAATATCTTTGGCGGGATGACGTATACCATGCACATGTTTATGGCATATCATTCGGTTGCTTAGGAACTCCCATTGTGACGTCATGTTCATAACATTTTGACGTCACAACTACTCACTATGACAGCAGCGGATGGGCGGTCACCAAGAGCGCTCTGCTTGGCAACAGACATTTAGCCCGTCGCTTATACTAAATAAACTTTAATTTACAGTATAGGCCTACATCCAATGTTACTTTTGCATAATTGATTCTTTAATTTTGTGGGGCAGCTGATTTAATTATTAAAGACATGACATAATAGGCTTCAACCTCTCTTTGCTTGAATATATTTATGTACAGCTGATATTTACTCCGAATCCGAAAACGTCTCAAGGGGGTTGTTACGCGAAATGAAAGTCCTAAGCCTATGCTTGAAATGGACGTAGGTAGTGCAGCTCTTCTGTCCCCCAGCTAGTTCCACCATCGGTTTAGTATCCAAAGACATTTTCTTCTTCGGAATAAACGTCTATGGGTCTGCCTGTCATCTACGTCGTGCTTACGACCGACTGAGCCGCCACTGGGCCGCCCGGTGCATTGTGGGCTGGATAATAAGGAGAGAGGAAGCACATCACGAAATCTGGTCATTTGCAAATCGTCCCCTTGATAGCGGCAGGCGCCCCACTCAAAGGTCGCGCGCACTTTATCCTCATTTTAGTTTCACTATTTATTTATCTCTCGACGTTCAGTACCGGAAGTCACTTTCTTTGTAGCTGACGACGTCGGATGCTACTACATGTCGCCCACCAGGTGGCGTGTTACTATAACTCCCACCCTCACTCCTTTACCAAGTGGCGTGTCACTATAACCGTCACTTCTTCACCAGGTGGCGTGTCACTATAACCCACCCCAGTACTCCTTGATCGCCCACCCCGTGGTGAAAACTCTCTGATTTATCGATCTCAATGCCACATCCAGAGATATTCACATAGTCACATTTTGATTCCGTTATCTTGCATCGAGAACGACATTCGGTGCTTTCATTTTACAAAGCTGTACCTTTTTATTGCAACCAACTTGATCTTGAAATATTGCCCTTCCCCTGCACACAATAGTCGATTGAAGGACACGTAAACAAGTTGAGGGATGGATCGATTGATGTGTCATGCCAATTTTATGCACACATAGGTTAATACCGGGCGGGTAAATTCAGATCGGTTAGACACAAGTGGGATTTGAACCCGCAACCATACGATAACAGCAGAGGCTTGCGTTATGTATTTTCAGCTAGTCCTGTCCCGGGTTCTGGTAACAGGCCCACAATGACACTTCTTGGTGCCATGTTCAGCTGTAGGAGAAGCCAAGCGGTCACGATTTTGAGACCCGAATGTGTTTTATTTTATTTTTAACCTTTATTCGGCTGATAAACAGGTCATGGGTTAGAATCCTGGCTCTGTCACGCTACAACGCTGTATATATGTTGTCCTGGGGGTTTCCTGCCCCAGTTTAAACGCCCCATACGCATAAACTTTGCCTAAGCACCAACATATAATTTTTGTTTCATGTTATTGATCCATGCAGCGACTGTCTCTCAATGGGGTCCATGGTCCATACTACTGGGGTTTTTGTGACATCAAGTACTTTATTGCCCCAAGAGTTTCATGTTGCCCTTTGTGGCCGAACGATAGCGCAGTTCTAACAACCATCATGCCATTTAAATCATTGGATGAGACGTTTTAGGGCTGGTCTCGGATTGGTGTTCAGCGTTTAATAAACCAAAAGTCGATCCAAGATTTAGGCTTAGGCGTATGGTGAGGAGATTAGGGGGAAGTGGGGGTGGCGGGTTTATATTTCGCAAAAAGAAAAACCCGCCGGCCTCCCTCTGGTTTGTCATTAACGAAGTGGGGTAAAATTACCATTAATGTCATTATGATGCGGACAAATCCGGTGTTTAGGACCTTGTGCACTTGAATCTTGAACTGGACCAAGAAACCGACGGGACAAGGAAAGAGGATTAGATGAAAGGTGCTGGTGCCAGGGCGCGAACCCGTAACCAGTTGATCTGCAGCTCAACCTGCTTACCGCCAACTGACATGGGGAAGCTTATCCGGCCTATCCGGTATGTGTAAGTAGGCGGGCTCTCACAATGCTGATTATATATTGTCTTTACTTTGCGATTGGATGGTGTACCCAGTTGGCTGTTGGTTTGGCAAGGCACTTTTCTCGCGCCAGTGGTAAGCATGAAAACCTAAACCATGATTTTTTTTGGCTGGAAAAGGACTTGAAATATTTATGCGGCGAACATAGAACAGAAATAGAAATTAGAAATAGAAATTAGTGGTATATTAGTAATTTTATTATTACCGGTGTAACAGTCGAAGCATTGGCACACATCTCGACCCATCCCTGCAACGTTTCCTGGCGTTTTCTCCCACTTCTTAGACACCGACCATTCGACGCCAACGGGTGACTCCCCCCCCCCCCCACCCCGGGCCACGAGTAATCACCTCTTGGTCCCTCATTATGTGACTGATTATAACCCTCGTAGAATAATAATTTTTGCAGTAAGTCAGAGTATAAACAATACTACAGTAGTTGGAAACTAGCAGAAGCTGATGCTTATTCGCACCCCCCCCCCCCACCCTAACTCAGTTATCAAAAAAATCCCAGCAACAGCGAACAATGAAAAGTCTAGAATAACATATAGTTATTCGTATGTGGCTCATTCGCCGGTAATGATTATTGTTGTGTTTTGCAGCGTTGGTGTGTGGCGGTGGGGGTAGCGCCCGGCGGTGTGGGGGGCAGGGAGACCTCCTGGCGGGGTCTCTGGGGGTCTTCTCCTTCTGGGCCCACGAGGCGGCCGCCAGCGGCAGCAATACCAAGTGAGTAGTGTATCCGGGTACTGTGCCTGAGTCTACTGGCGCCGGGTACTGTGCCCGGGTACTGTGCCTGAGTCTACTGGCGCCGGGTACTGTGCCCGGGTACTGTGCCTGAGTACTGGCGCCGGGTACTGTGTCTAAGTCTACTGGCGGCTGGGTACTGTGCCTGGGTACTGTGTCTGAGTCTCCCGGCGCCGGGTACTGTGCCCGGGTACTGTGTCTGAGTCTCCTGGCGCTGGGTACTGTGCCCGGGTACTGTGTCTGAGTTTCCTGGCGCCGGGTACCGTGCCAGGGTACTGTGTCTGAGCCTACTGGCGCCGGGTACTGTGCCCGGGTACTGTGTCTGAGTCTACTGGCGCCAGGTACTGTGCTCGGGTACTGTGTCTGAGTCTACTGTCGCCGGGTGTTGTGCCCGGGTACTGTGTCTGAGTCTACTGGCGCCAGGTACTGTGCGCGGGTACTGTGTCTGAGTCTCCCGGCGCCGGGTACTGTGCCCGGGTACTGTGTTTGAGTCTCCCGACGCCGGGTACTGTGCCCGGGTACTGTGTCTGAGTCTACTGGCGCCGAGTTCTGTGCCTTGGTACTGTGTCTGAGTCTACTGGCGCCGGGTACTGTGCCTGGGTACTGTGCCCTGGGTCTCTCGGCGGCCCGGGCTAGGTTATTTCTCGATTCAAAGTTTACTTGTTTAGTGACGACAAACAAATGTGAATGTTTCGGCAACAGCTTTTAGCCAAAATGAGGTCCGGTCTGTTTAGTTCTGGGAGCATTGCATGTAAAACAAAAGCGGGTGAACACAGAAGAAGAATATTTAGGCGCGTCTGACTCATCGGTTCTTCCTTCCAAATGCCTAAAGTGAAAGGGTCACCCCGTGGCCTAGCGAGTATGGTGTTCGCCTGTTGTCAAGAGCTGGGCCAGCCCAAGCGGCCTTTGCGTGGATCGAGCACCACCTTTGCAAATATCTACATTTGTTTAGGATACAGATCTAATTGTCTTTCTCCCTGGAAAATTGCTTCTCTCTATCTTGGCCCTTTCCATTGTCGCCAACGCGAAATTACTAAAACCAGTCCCTACTTAAAACAACCGATGAACCTAAGGTGAAGACATACGCTCATTATATTGAACCAATGGGTCAGCATAGCTCGCGTATTACGCACATATTGCGAGGTTTCTTGTCTTAATGTCCTGCTGTTCTCATTCTCCCCTGACTGTCTGTTAGCGCTCTGTTACGTCAGTACGGACCCGCGTCATAGCTCGCGTATTACTCACACATGTCGTGATATTTCTTGTCTTAATGTGTTGCTGTTCTCTTCCTCCCCTGGCTGTCTGTTAGCGCTCTGTTACGTCAGTACGGACCCGCCCTGTGTGGCGCCTACGCTGGCTGCCTCCTCACCAGAGAGTGCAACCGTCTGGCCTTCGCCCGCTTCCGGCGTACCACCATGACCACCAACATGATTGACATGATACAGACTGCCTTCGAGACGCTTTTCCCGTCCAAGCTGTGACGTCACGACACCGCCGGCGTCACATGATGAAGCACCGTGACGTCATAGGAGACGTTTACTCACTGCCCGGAATCACTTCTTCAGGTTCTTGTTTTTCAATTTTAGGAAATAGAAATAAAAAAACATTATTTCCGCAAGTCCTAAATTTTCTCCGGACCCAAGCATCGAATGATAAATTATAAATTAAAATAACATGGATAACCATCGAATGGAAATCATTGCCACCCACGTGACCCGCAACATACGCAAATATTATGCAAATGGGTGGTAACTATAATTATAATCGGTTGGTGGGTGTTTCACGCCAGGAACAAGACTGTAAAAGTGCACCGGCCGATCTACCTTCTATATTTTTTTGGCAAAGAGGCTGACTGACTGTAACCGGAAATACCCCTTCCATGGTATTCTTCCTCCAGCGATTTCGCCATCATAATAAATTGTCTCCGCCATTATGACATCAACGGATGAGGTAAACGATGTTGGGTCTCTGGAAGCGGGGGTGACGGTCGGTGATGTATGGGGGACTCGGTATCTCGTCCTCTACAGGACCCCCGGGTCACGCCATGGGGAGGGGGTGGGGGCGAAGAGGAGCGGGGAGGGAGGGGCGGGGGTGAAGTGGCCAGTCAGTGTCAGCTCAACCCACTCCCGACAGATGCCAGACAGTTTTTGTCATGCCGTCTCCCCGATTGTCCTCCACAAAAGAAACACCAAGTGTCTTTCCCTCACGTGGTGTCCCGATCGGTGATTTTCTTCACCAAAATCCCTCCCCGATAAACATTACTTGCGGCTTCAAAGTAGGCAAGGTTGAATGTAATGGTAATATATGTGCTCGCCATAATCCATGCGGAAGATTGGGTGAAAAAGAAATGTTGGTGCTTAATTTAGACCGCTTTTGTGCATATGAAAGCTAAATTGAGGAAATAAATTGCATGGCCCATGAAATGAGGCTGTATTAACCAAGGGCTGAACTCACGCCCTGATTGGGTGAAACAAAGGTGCTAATAATGGGATGAATGTGGTGTAAATAACTGGTTGTGAACATTAATATAGATGTATATGCACTCCACACATTTACGGAATAAAATATGATAAGCATAGTCTAGTTTGGTCTTCTTTGGCGGTTTTCAGAAATAATATAAAAGTGAAGGAAAGCGGTATATATATTTGACATGTGCCAGGAGCAGCGTGTCGTAAACCACTGACGTCACGCCTTGTTAAGTTCAATATGTTGACTTATACACAAGAAAATATTTCCGTTCGTGCGATTCGTTACAAGTTTGTGTTTTAGACATGCATCTGAACTGCCCAAATATGATATTAGCGTCCTCAAAATCCGTGTGCACTCTCAAGTTTGTTTCATATGCAAAATAAATTCTGAAAAATCTTAAATATTTTCATTATATATTATAGTATTACTGCTGATATGTGTTGCAATAGAACGCCGTTAACCATGATTTATCAAAGGATCCGTCATTAAGCAAACGAAAAGAATCCCGGTTCAAAGTCAAGGCGTCATTTACCAACAGACTTGACGACTCTAGACTTTAGAACTCTCCAAGTGGTCACTGCGTTCAAGTCTCCGGCTCGATTAGCATAGATGGCCCCACGTGGATCCTCGCATACATGTCGTTCCCCGAAGATGGTTTAATAGGGACACTAAAAACCGGAAAGGACAGCGTTCATACGAAAGTCTCACGTGGTTCTCTTCCACTGAGCAGCCAGCCCTTGGTGGCAGCGCATCGCATCGCTATAGCGCATCGTAGAAGTGCGATGTCTTTCGTCATAATACCGCGGAGGTCATTAAAATGGAAATAAGCCCAGTTCTTACTACGTCGTTTCATCCCCACCCTGTGGCCACCGCTGCTAATTGGTCGGGGAAAGTCAAATAACGTGGCGGGGCCTATTTGGGAAATCCATCAGGCTGGCGTGAGACTGGAATGGGAAGTCAATGTGTTTTGTGCCCGTCCCACGGCACGTCTTGTGTCCGTGTGTTGGCATTGTGTCTGGGAGTAATTCCTTCCAATTCTGCCAATTTACAAGTAAATGACGTAATTCGAAAGCAATCACAAGTTTGTGAGGGGTCACGTTTTTGATTAGCTGATGTTTGCATCGGGGGGCTTGGGAGCGGGGAGTGGGGTGGGGGTTGATGAAGATGAGGCGGTAGAGGGGTGGGGGAGGGGGAGGAATAATTAGCGGCAGTTGGGAGAGATCGAGATTACCAGAGACCTTTGTCACCAGAAGGTCGTCTTCATCTGTCTGTGACGTCACAAATTGATGGACGGGTAAGTGTTGAGCTATCGCTTCCCTACTGATGCATCGTCTCTCCCTCTTTACTATCCAAACTAACTTTTATTGCAATATTGATAATAATAGGTATGATAATGGTAATGATACATTTTTGCAAAACAATGAATTCTGAAATCACACAAAGGCACTGTTTGTGGCTGCCCACAGTTTGCTCCCCTGATGCCTCGCCATGCTTGATGTCAATTCTGCCCGTATTCTGTCATCTCATCGTCCCCGGGGTTCTCTGGCCCGCTTTGGCCCATGTGTGCATAAATATGGCATAAAACCCTATCCCATTGATCCACCTCTCCGGGAACGACAGTAGTGTGTGCACCCAAACCCCTCCTAACGCCTCGTGGCATATCATCTATTTCCCACGCCATCACGATTATTGCAATAATTGGCAGGCGAAAGTAGCACGTGAGCTATCCTGGCACAATGATGTTTTCCATTATCACGGAGGAACATCCCGGCACTCTGTAACTTGATGACAGGAGACGGCCATCATGACAAAGACTAGAGTCGGGAGCAGGAAGCGGGGCGAGGTGCGGTGGGTGCTGATGGGTAAATCGCTTGGGGGTGGAAGGCTGGGTTGGGCGGGGGGAGGGGGGAGGTCGGTACAGCGGCTATGAAGACACGGTGCATTATTAGACCGGCGGCGCTTTTGGTAGACAACAAACGGGATTGCATCTGGCGGAGCTGGCAGATCTCTCGTTCGTATTCAATTTCCCTTCTCATCATGGGTGGTTGTGTCTGCGTGAGCGTGTCCATGGCGACCGGTGGGGTGGGGGTACCCAGGTGGGGCTCCACCCCTCGAGGGGCGGATGGGGTGGCTCCAGGCTGGGAACAGCTGGGTGGCCGGACACACCGTCCTGGGTGGTTGGTAGTCAACTCTAATAGACCGCTCTGTATCGCTGCCACGTGCCCAGTGGCGTGTACTCATGACCTTGGATATGGAATGGCGTGTTCATGTGACCTTGGGAATCGAATAGCGTGTCCTTATGTTGTTGGCTATGGCATGGCGTGTTGTGATTTCTTAGACTATCGAACATGATTTCCTCATTTCCTTGGTTTGGTGTGGGATGTTACTATTCCAGGCTATGGTAAAGGTTCTGGAGGCTATCTGAAGCGGACTCGGGCCATAGCTACCATCCTTCACCACGCCACCGCGGTGTCCTCAAGGTTCTAGAGGCTATCTGAAGCGGACCCGGGCTATAGCTGCCACCCTTCACCACGCCACCGCGGTGTCCTCAAGGTTCTGGAGGCTATCTGAAGCGGACCCGGGCTATAGCTACCATCCTTCACCACGCCACCGCGGTGTCCTCAAGGTTCTGGAGGCTATCTGAAGCGGACTCGGGCCATAGCTACCATCCTTCACCACGCCACCGCGGTGTCCTCAAGGTTCTAGAGGCTATCTGAAGCGGACCCGGGCTATAGCTGCCATCCTTCACCACGCCACCGCGGTGTCCTCAAGGTTCTAGAGGCTATCTCAAGCGGACCCGGGCTATAGCTACCATCCTTCACCACGCCACCGCGGTGTCCTCAAGGTTCTGGAGGCTATCTGAAGCGGACCTGGGCTATAGCTGCCATCCTTCACCACGCCACCGCGGTGTCCTCAAGGTTCTAGAGGCTATCTGAAGCGGACTCGGGCTATAGCTACCATCCTTCACCACGCCACCGCGGTGTCCTCAAGGTTCTAGAGGCTATCTGAAGCGGACCCGGGCTATAGCTGCCATCCTTCACCACGCCACCACTGTGTCCTCAAGGTTCTGGAGGCTATCTGAAGCGGACCCGGGCTATAGCTACCATCCTTCACCACGCCACCGCGGTGTCCTCAAGGTTCTGGAGGCTATCTCAAGCGGACCCGGGCTATAGCTACCATCCTTCACCACGCCACCGCGGTGTCCTCAAGGTTCTGGAGGCTATCTGAAGCGGACCCGGGCTATAGCTACCATCCTTCACCACGCCACCACTGTGTCCTCAAGGTTCTAGAGGCTATCTGAAGCGGACCCGGGCTATAGCTGCCATCCTTCACCACGCCACCACTGTGTCCTCAAGGTTCTAGAGGCTATCTGAAGCGGACCCGGGCTATAGCTACCATCCTTCACCACGCCACCGCGGTGTCCTCAAGGTTCTGGAGGCTATCTCAAGCGGACCCGGGCTATAGCTACCATCCTTCACCACGCCACCGCGGTGTCCTCAAGGTTCTGGAGGCTATCTGAAGCGGACCCGGGCTATAGCTACCATCCTTCACCACGCCACCACTGTGTCCTCAAGGTTCTAGAGGCTATCTGAAGCGGACCTGGGCTATAGCTGCCATCCTTCACCACGCCACCGCGGTGTCCTCAAGGTTCTAGAGGCTATCTGAAGCGGACCTGGGCTATAGCTGCCATCCTTCACCACGCCACCGCGGTGTCCTCAAGGTTCTAGAGGCTATCTGAAGCGGACCTGGGCTATAGCTACCACCCCTCACCCCGCCACCGCGGTGTCCTCAAGGTTCTAGAGGCTATCTGAAGCGGACCCGGGCTATAGCTACCACCCCTCACCCCGCCACCGCGGTGTCCTCAAGGTTCTGGAGGCTATCTGAAGCGGACCTGGGCTATAGCTACCACCCCTCACCCCGCCACCGCGGTGTCCTCAAGGTTCTAGAGGCTATCTCAAGCGGACCCGGGCTATAGCTGCCATCCTTCACCACGCCACCGCTGTGTCCTCAAGGTTCTAGAGGCTATCTGAAGCGGACCCGGGCTATAGCTGCCATCCTTCACCACGCCACCGCGGTGTCCTCAAGGTTCTAGAGGCTATCTGAAGCGGACCCGGGCTATAGCTACCATCCTTCACCACGCCACCGCGGTGTCCTCAAGGTTCTAGAGGCTATCTGAAGCGGACCCGGGCTATAGCTACCATCCTTCACCACGCCACCGCGGTGTCCTCAAGGTTCTAGAGGCTATCTGAAGCGGACCTGCGCTATAGCTACCACCCCTCACCCCGCCACCGCTGTGTCCTCAAGGTTCTGGAGGCTATCTCAAGCGGACCTGGGCTATAGCTACCACCCCTCACCCCGCCACCGCTGTGTCCTCAAGGTTCTGGAGGCTATCTGAAGCGGACCCGGGCTATAGCTACCACCCCTCACCACGCCACCGCGGTGTCCTCAAGGTTCTAGAGGCTATCTGAAGCGGACCCGGGCTATAGCTACCACCCCTCACCACGCCACCGCGGTGTCCTCAAGGTTCTGGAGGCTATCTGAAGCGGACCCGGGCTATAGCTACCATCCTTCACCACGCCACCACTGTGTCCTCAAGGTTCTGGAGGCTATCTGAAGCGGACCTGGGCTATAGCTACCACCCCTCACCACGCCACCGCTGTGTCCTCAAGGTTCTGGAGGCTATCTGAAGCGGACCCGGGCCATAGCTACCATCCTTCACCACACCACCGCGGTGTCCTCAAGGTTCTGGAGGCTATCTCAAGCGGACGCCACCACTGTGTCCTCAAGGTTCTGGAGGCTATCTGTAGCGGACCTGGGCTATAGCTACCATCCTTCACCACGCCACCGCGGTGTCCTCAAGGTTCTGGAGGCTGTCTAGGTATACCCTGGTAATGGACTGGTGACGTGGGAGGCGGGCGGCTGTCTGGGTGTACCCTGGTATTGGACTGGTGACGTGGGAGGCGGGCGGCTGTCTGGGTGTACCCTGGTAATGGACTGGTGACGTGGAAGGCGGGCGGCTCTCTGGGTGTACCCTGGTAATGGACTGGTGACGTGGGGGGCGGGCGGCTGTCTGGGTGTACCCCGGTAATGGACTGGTGACGTGGGAGGCGGGCGGCTGTCTGGGTGTACCCCGGTAATGGACTGGTGACGTGGGAGGCGGGCGGCTGTCTGGGTGTACCCTGGTAATGGACTGGTGACGTGGGAGGCGGGCGGCTGTCTGGGTGTACCCCGGTAATGGACTGGTGACGTGGGAGGCGGGCGGCTGTCTGGGTGTATCCCGGTAATGGACTGGTGACGTGGGAGGCGGGCGGCGGTCTGGGTGTACCCTGGTAATGGACTGGTGACGTGGGGGGCGGGCGGCTGTCTGGGTGTACCCCGGTAATGGACTGGTGACGTGGGAGGCGGGCGGCAGTCTAGGTGTACCCCGGTAATGGACTGGTGACGTGGGAGGCGGGTGGCTGTCTGGGTGTACCCCGGTAATGGACTGGTAACGTGGGGGGCGGGCGGCTGTCTGGGTGTACCCTGGTAATGGACTGGTGACGTGGGAGGGGGGCGGCTGTCTGGGTGTACCCTGGTAATGGACTGGTGACGTGGGGGGCGGGCGGCTATCTGGGTGTACCCTGGTAATGGACTGGTGACGTGGGAGGCGGGCGGCAGTCTGGGTGTACCCTGGTAATGGACTGATGACGTGGGAGGCGGGCGGCTGTCTGGGTGTACCCTGGTAATGGACTGGTGACGTGGGGGGCGGGCGGCTGTCTGGGTGTACCCTGGTAATGGACTGGTGACGTGGGGGGCGGGCGGCTGTCTGGGTGTACCCCGGTAATGAACTGGTGAAGTGGGAGGCGGGCGGCAGTCTGGGTGTACCCTGGTAATGGACTGGTGACGTGGAAGGCGGGCGGCTGTCTGGGGTACCCTGGTAATGGACTAGTGACGTGGGGGGCGGGCGGCTGTCTGGGTGTACCCTGGTAATGATTCACTCTGGCCCTTCGTTACGCCAACAACCAGACTTTGCAGCTGTTAGTAGGGGGCGTGACCCCGCTGAACGCCAGGAACGCCTAAGGTGACCGACACAACCGCTTGCTCTTGTCACGTTACATGTTTGATAAGAGTCACGCGTTACCAGACGTGCGAGTCGGAATCTCTGTGTCACGTGGTTAGGCTAACAGTTTTGTGTCACGGGAGTCAAAGTCAATTCAGTGGGGCTTAATTCCAATGACACGATGGGCATTCTGACGGAGGTGATGACTTGGGACCTTGTTTGGTGGTCCGTAGAGACTCCATATGGCATCCATCGCAGTATTTTTGCATTGAAAAATGAGGCGCTTGAAGTGCGACAGTCCTTTGTTTGTGTCCTCCCAGCAATTTGCAAGTAAATTATGTCATTTCCAGACAATGACACTTTTTTTGTCAAGTTAGTTTATGTTTTCAATGATTTTTTTTTGCTGGGAAGAGAAAAAAGGGAGCAGGAGATGAGGAAGTAAGCAGGTGAGAATGTCATGTGATCCCCCCTTTCTCCCTCCCCCCCTCCCCTCCCTCCACTCCGTCGCCTTTCCTTGGCTTTTGCCTCCGCTGCCTCCACTGATTCCCTCCCTTCCGTCTACATTCCTTCTCTCTCTGTACACGCACCCCTCCCCAGTATCCCCCTCCCTTCCTTGCCCCTTCGCATCTGCCCTCATCCTCTACCCCTCCCCTCTGCTGCTTCCCTCCCCTCTCCATAATCATCTGCCACTCCCACTCATCCTCTGCCCCACCCTCGCCTTCCTTCTCTCCCTGCCCCCTCCCCCATCCCCTACTCCCCCCATCGCTTTCCCTCACTCCATGCCCCCCCCCCTATCTCCTTGCCTCTCCCCCTGCCCCCCCCCCCTTCACCTCGCCTATTCCGGCTCCAGAGGACGGCCCAGAGCTCACAGCGGCCATCACTTCATTAGCTGCCCCGACATGTGAGTCTGGGGATTGTTTCACATATCATTCGTCTCATTATCCCCAGAGGCTTCACAACCCGCTTGAACCTATGTGCCGAGAAATGACATGGAACACCAGTCGACCCATGCATTACGTGTCCATCCGGGTCCAGGAGACAACAGGGGGTAGGGAGGACCTACAAGATGTCGTCTTTTGGTTAGGTGTCTGGATAGTGAAACAAATCCCCGTCATACAGAGAGGCGCCATTCATGGAGTGGAGCACTTGTCAAAACCTAGGACTCATGTCATGTCATACCCAGGGGCGTACACATGGCAGATGTCATACAGAGAGGCAGATGTTCTACAGAGAATCGCATGTTGTACAGAGTGACAGATGTTGTACAGAGAATCGCATGTTGTACAGAGTGACAGATGTTGTACATAGGCGCACATGCCGTACAGAGAACCACAAGTACAGAGTGACAGATGTCGTACATAGGCGCACATGCCGTACAGAGGACCACAAGTACAGAGTGACAGATGTCGTATATAGGCGCACATGCCGTACAGCGGACCACAAGTACAGAGTGACAGATGTTGTACATAGGCGCACATGCTGTACAGAGGACCACAAGTACAGAGTGACAGATGTTGTACAAAGGCGCACATGCCGTACAGAGGGGATAACATATCGGGGAAGACGTTTCATCTCCCCGTCTCCGGCGCCACATGTTAAACCGACTCATCGTTCGTTCTACATATCGCCGGTTCATATGCCTGGACGATAATAAAGGATTTACTTTCCCCTTTACGTCCTGCAATCATAAAGCGTCCAGAATTTAGAACTCCCAGGAATGCAATTTCTAAAGTATCTTTGGTCGTGAATTTGGGACGCTCATGTCAATATCTCCGTTTGTGTCCGTGAGGGTGCTGTGGCCGATGGCACTTCTCTTACTACTTGTCGGCCTTAAAACCACTCAAAGGACTCACATATTGAGCACTGTGTACTTCGGACTGTGCTCTCAGGAGCCTCGGGGTAAATCGGCGGCAAACCGGGAACATACATTGACCAATCCTGGCTAAGAGCTTCATGGCATAGGCCTAATGAGATAAGAGATAAGAGTCCACGACACTGAGGTCAAGGTGAGTGCGCTACCCCCTGAGCTAACCGATGGGTTACAACACTTCTTTCTGTGGACAAGCAATTATTAATCGTTTATTCAATATGGCTAGCCCCTGGGTCCTTTGATGTATACTGTGAACTGTGAAACATGTGTGTGTCAGTCTGTATGGCATATGGTACCAAACATGTTAGGTGTCAATGTATGTTTCCACAAATAACATAAGCCTGCCATTAATTGACGTTTATGACCGAATAGAGGGGTAAATTTATCCTTTTTGCTAAATTGTACAATTTCTTAGTGATATCTTTTGGCATCTGAACAAACTTGTCTTTCTGATTAAAGTTGCAAAGACATTAATATGTTATAAGAATACTTATTTGTTTGCTGACATTTCCCGTAGAACGATTAATACGTTTGTGGTTAAGCAATAAGTCTCCGTGGATTAGTCTTTGGGGGAATGATAAAACACAAACTGTTGTAGGCGCCGTTCAGCGGGAAGGGGTGTCTCCTGGATACAGACGACTGGTGAAGCATGAGTTAACACTCCATCAGTCCGCCGTGGACGGGAGGTCCGGGTAGAACGATCTGGCCCAACAACAAGGGTCAACGACAACGTTATGGCAAAATCTGACTTACATTTGCCTGTAAATGGCTGTGAATGGGGAAAACGCCGCGGGTTACGTCGCTGGGTTTCTATGACACGAGATCACTCACGACAAGATGGGATGAAGGATATTAGTTGTGCTTGAAATGATAGTTTACGAGTTTTAATACTCCCTTGCGGATTTACAGTTTTAGATGTCAGAATAAAGGAAAAAGATACATGGTTCGAGTAGAAAACCCAGAAGGGCTGACAATAGTGGTATCTCTTTAGTTTCCCTGACGCATCAGAAATGGATTCGTAATAACGGATGGATGGCTTGGAGTTTTAAGCCATATATTTGCCACGTTTAGCTAAGGTGTGTCATTGAAAACCGTGTGGGGTAATAACAGGCTCTCTGCGAGGAAAGCACTTTCGGGAATTCAGCGGTTTTGGAGGGCCAGTCTCCCCCCTCCAGCTGCCCCGCTTTTTCAGCCGTCTCTAGTTGTTGTAGGGATCCCGGCCTCCCTTGCTCACTTTTATTTCGCTTTCTGAATTCAAAACGTACTGTTATATCGCATGATCAATTGTAAAACAATGAATTTGGCTGTTTTCCTAAAATTGAAAAACTAAAATCTATGAAGAAGCGATGCCGGGCAGTGATTAAACGTCTCCTATGACGTCACGATGCTTCATCATGTGACGCCGGCGGTGTTGTGACGTCACAGCTTGGACGGGAAAAGCGTCTCGAAGGCTGTCGCAACCAGCGTAGGCGCCACACAGTTTAAGCTTCAAGTGCACCAAGGTCCAAGACACCAGATTGGTCCCGATTCTAATAACATTAATGGTAACGTGACCCCACTTCCTTAATGACAAACGAAAGGGAGGCGGGCGGTTTTTTTGTTGTGAAATGTATGCCTCCCCCGCCCCCCTATCCTCATCTCCTCACCGTAGGCCTAAATCTTGACTCTTGGTTAAACGCTGAGCACCAATCCGAGACCAGTGCTAAAAGGTCTTATCAAATAATTTAAATGGCCTGATGGTTGTTAGAACTGCGCTATTGTTCGGCCACAAAGGGCAACATAGAACCCTTGGGGCAATAAGGTACCTAATGTCCCAGTCAAAGCCCAGTAGGATGGGCCATGGAACCCATTGAGAGACATGGATCAATGACATGAATTATATGTTGGTGCTTAGGCAAAGTTTATGCGTATGAAGGCGTTTAAACTGGGGCAGGAAACTCCCAGGACAACATATATACAGCGTTGTAGCGTGACAGAGCCAGGGTTTTACTCCATGACCTGTTTATCAGCCGAATATAGGTCGCAAATAAAACTCGCCCGTTAAACCCATCCGGGTCTCAAAATCGTGACCACTGGGCTTCTCCTACAGCTGAACATGGCACCAAGAAGTGTCATTGTGGGCCTGACACCAGAACTCAGGACAGGACTAGCTGGGAATAGAGAACGCAAGCCTCTGCTGTTATTGTATGATTATGGGTTCAATTCCCACCTGTGTCTACCCGATCTGGGTTTAGCCGCCCGGTAATAACCCATATGTGCATTAAAGTGGCATGGAACGCCGATCGATTCATCCCTCAACTTGCTTACGTGTCCTTCAATCGACTCTTGTGTGCAGAGGAAGCGCAATACTTCACGATCAAGTTGGTTGCCATAAAAAGGTATATTTTAGTAAATGAAAGCACCAACTGTCGTTCTCTAGGTGAGATCACGGAGTAAAGATGTGACTATATGAAAGGTTCCAGATATGGCGTTCTGATCGGTAAATCAGAGTTTTCACCGCGGGGTGGGTGATAAAGGAGTAAGGGTGGGGGTTATATTGACACGCCACCTGGTCAACGAGTTCGGGTTATAGTGACACGCCACCTCGTGAAGGAGTGAGAGTGGGGGTTATAGTGAAACGCCACCTGGTGAAGGAGTGAGGGTGTGGGTTATAGTGACACGCCACCTGGTGAAGGAGTGAGGGTGTGGGTTATAGTGACACACCACCTGGTGAAGAAGTGAGGGTGTGGGTTATAGTGACACGCCATATGGTGAAGGAGTGAAGGTGGGGGTTATAGTGAAACGCCACCTGGTGAAGGAGTGAGGGTGTGGGTTATAGTGACACGCCACCTGGTGAATGAATGAGGGTGGGGGTTATAGTGAAACGCCACCTGGTGAAGGAGTGAGGGTGGGGGTTATAGTGAAACGCCACCTGGTGAAGGAGTGATGGTGGGGGTTATATTGACACGCCACCTGGTGAAAAAATGAGGGTGTGGGTTATAGTGACACGCCACCTGGTGAAGGAGTGAGGATAGGGGTTATAGTGACACACCACCTGGTGAAGGAGTGAGGGTGGGGGTTATAGTGACACGCCACCTGGTGAAGAAGTGAGGATAGGGGTTATAGTGACACACCACCTGGTGAAGGAGTGAAGGTGGGGGGTTATAGTGACACGCCATCCGGTGAAGGAGTGAGGGTGGGGGTTATAGTGACACGCCACCTGATGAAGGAGTGAAGGTGCTGGTTATAGTGACACGCCACGTGATGAAGGAGTGACGGTGGGGGTTCTATTGACACGCCACCTGGTCAACGAGTTCGGGTTATAGTGACACGCCACCTCGTGAAGGAGTGAGAGTGGGGGTTATGAAACGCACCTGGTGAAGGAGTGAGGGTGTGGTTTATAGTGACATGCCACCTGGTGAAGGATTGAGGGTGTGGGTTATAGTGACACGCCACCTGGTGAAGAAGTGAGGATAGGGGTTATAGTGACACACCACCTGGTGAAGGAGTGAGGGTGGGGGTTATAGTGACACGCCACCTGGTAAAGGAGTGAGGGTGTGGGTTATAGTGACACACCACCTAGTGAAGGAGTGAGGGTGTGGGTTATAGTGACACGCCATATGGTGAAGGAGTGAAGGTGGGGGTTATAGTGAAACGCCACCTGGTGAAGGAGTGAGGGTGTGGGTTATAGTGACACGCCACCTGGTGAATGAATGAGGGTGGGGGTTATAGTGAAACGCCACCTGGTGAAGGAGTGAGGGTGGGGGTTATAGTGAAACGCCACCTGGTGAAGGAGTGATGGTGGGGGTTATAGTGACACGCCACCTGGTGAAAAAATGAGGGTGTGGGTTATAGTGACACGCCACCTGGTGAAGGAGTGAGGATAGGGGTTATAGTGACACACCACCTGGTGAAGGAGTGAGGGTGGGGGTTATAGTGACACGCCACCTGGTGAAGAAGTGAGGATAGGGGTTATAGTGACACACCACCTGGTGAAGAAATGCGGGTGGGGGTTATAGTGACACGCCACCTGGTGAAGAAGTGAGGATAGGGGTTATAGTGACACACCACCTGGTGAAGGAGTGAGGGTGGGGGTTATAGTGACACGCCACCTGGTGAAGAAGTGAGGGTGTGGGTTATAGTGACACGCCATATGGTGAAGGAGTGAGGGTGGGGGTTATAGTGACACGCCACCTGATGAAGGAGTGAAGGTGCTGGTTATAGTGACACGCCACGTGATGAAGGAGTGACGGTGGGGGTTCTATTGAAACGCCACCTGGTCAACGAGTTCGGGTTATAGTGACACGCCACCTCGTGAAGGAGTGAGAGTGGGGGTTATGAAACGCACCTGGTGAAGGAGTGAGGGTGTGGGTTATAGTGACATGCCACCTGGTGAAGGATTGAGGGTGGGGGTTATAGTGACACGCCACCTGGTGAAGAAATGAGGGTGTGGGTTATAGTGACACGCCATATGGTGAAGGAGTGAAGGTGCTGGTTATAGTGACACGCCACGTGATGAAGGAGTGAGGGTGGGGGTTATATTGACACGCCACCTGGTGAAGGAGTGAGGGTGGGGTTATAGTAACAGGCCACCTGGTAAAGAAGTGAGGCAGGGGGTTATAGCGACACGCCACCTGGTGAAGAAATGCGGGTTATAGTGACACGCCACCTGGTGAAGAAGTGACGGTGGGGGTTATATTGACACGCTACCTGGTGAAGGAGTGAGGGTGGGGTTATAGTAACAGGCCACCTGGTAAAGGAGTGAGGGCGGGGGTTATAGTGACACGCCACCTGGTGGGCGACACGTAGTAGCATCCGACGTCGGGAGCAACAAAGAAAGTGACTTCCGGTAATGAAAGTCGAGAGATAATAGTGAAACTAAAACGAGGATAAAGTGCGCGCGACCTTTGAGTGGGGCGCCTGCCGCTATCAAGGGGACGATTTGCAAATGACCAGATTTCGTGATGTGCTTCCTCTCTCCTTATTATCCATCCCACAATGCACCGGGCAGCCCAGTGGCGGCTCAGTCGGTCGTAAGCACGACGTAGACGACAGGCAGACCCATAGGCGTTTATTCCGAAGAAGAAAATGTCTTTGGATACTAAACCGATGGTGGAACTAGCTGGGGGACAGAAGAGCTGCCCTACCTACGCACACCCATTTCAAAGTTCACCGAACAACCTGGGGTATCGAGTCCCCAGGGGGCGCTACCAGAGCACGCCAGGCCTTTCTGAGTCACAGGTATTGCTTACATATTTTATGATTTACGTCTTCTGCTAGGGCATAAACGGCATTAATCTTTCGGCGTCACATCGCGACACTTACGAGAAGACAGTCGGCGCGGCAATATTCCTTGGTGGGATGGATTTGTGTTTAATGCCACTGTTGTGCACACATGTTTTTTCTTCAAACAAAGCCAGCCGTACCTCTGGGGTTAACGTGATCAATGGACTCGAGGTTCTTGGGTTACTTACACGTTATGGCGCTCGCTGGCAATCAAGGGATCTGTTACA
Organism: Arenicola marina; assembly: GCA_964019135.1. Lineage (NCBI taxonomy): Eukaryota > Metazoa > Annelida > Polychaeta > Arenicolidae > Arenicola > Arenicola marina. Next base: position 16,245,947 of record OZ025260.1, on the reverse strand, counting down.
GTTGGCCCGTTCAAACATAGATATGAGCCAACGTGTAATGTGGCTAATGGAAATACCCCGCTGAGTTGTCCCAAAGCACCTCGGCCCTGTGTTTGCCAATTATGGGTTGGTACTTTCATACTTAAAAGAACCAGCTCACGTCTAGTCTGAAGGAGCCGACAGCAGACACACACAGAACCAATTAGGGCCACGCCAAGAATGGCGGCATGGACGTCGAGTAGGCGGCGACGGTGGACGGCGGAACAACTGGCGAACAACGCAGTGTAACAATGCCAGGAGGGTAACGTCATATCGACAAGACGAATGAACCACTGAATGGAAGGCAATTTGTAACCATTCACGTCTGTTGGGCTCCAGATCCGCTGCGAGTTACCGCGCTATATTAGAAATTGAAAAAGTATCGACAGTGCGGTTAAATACATAATAAAGTATACTTCCCTTTATTAGATTCTTTGCCAATTGATCGTCAGAAGCGAAGGTGCAAGAAGTGGTCAGATTTGTCGTAGATCTGTGAATGTTCACTCCACGCGACAGTGCAGAGCTTCATAAATACCATTTTAATTAATATCATGGATAAAAGCGTAATTTCAATTCAGTAAAATACTATTATAAGTCGATAAAATATTAGTTTACAAGACAAATTCAATCTTTTACAAGATCATGCGATATAATAGTACGTTTTGAATTCAGACATCATCCCGAAAGCAAAACAAAAGTGTGCAAAGGAGGCCGGGATTCCTACAACAACTGGTGACAATGGAAAAGAGGAGGCGGAGGGGTGGGCCGGGGTGGGGGGGGGGGGAGGGACTGGCCCTCTAAAACGGTTGAATTCCCGAAAGTGCTTTCCTCGCATAGAGCTTATTACCCCCACACGGTTTTTAATGACGCGCCTTAGCCAAACGTTGCAAAAATATGCCTTAAAACTCCAAGCAACCCATCCGTCATTACGAATCCATTTCCGATGCATCATGGAAACTAAACACAGATTTCACTATTGCCAGCCCTTCTTGGTTTTCTCCTCGAACCATGTGTCCTTTTCCTTTATTCACACACCTAAAACTGTAAATCCGCAAGGGAGTATTAAAACTCGTAAACTATCATTTCAAGACGGACTAATATCCTTCATCCCATCTTGTCGTGAGTGATCTCGTGTCATAGAAACCCAGCGACGTAACCCGCGGCGTTTTCCCCATTCACAGCCATTTACAGGCAAATGTAAGTCAGATTTTGCCATAACGTTGCCGTTGACCCGTTTTGTTGGGCCAGATAGTTCCAATATCTGCCCCTATGTACAGCCTCTTCCCCTCTGTATAACATCTGCCCCTCTGTACAACATCTGTCCCTCTGTACAACATCTGCCCCTTTGCACAACACCTGCCCCTCTGTATGACATATGCCCCTCTGTACAGCATTCGCCTCTCTGTGCATATGAAGGCTAACTTGAGCCAATACATGTCATAGACAATGAAATGAGGCCGTATGAACCAAGGGCTGAATCCACGAACTGATTGGGTGAAACAGAGGTGCTAATAGTGGGATGATTGTGGTGTAAATAAGCTGTGAACATTTTTATGAATGTATATGTAGCCTACTCCACACTTGCACGGAATAAAACATGATAAGTATTGTCTAGTTTGGTCTTCATTGGCGGTTTGCAGAAATAATATAAAAGTGAAGAACAGTGATATATATATTGGACATGTTATGACGTGGTACTAGGAACAGTTTGTCGCCCAAAACTGCAACGTCACGTCTTATTAAGTTCAATATGTTTACGAACGCACAATAAAATGCTTCCGTTCCCGCGAGTCGTTAAAAATTTGTATTTTATACATGCATCTGAAATGCTTAAATATCATATTAGCTTCTTCAAAATCTGTTTCATATGCAAGAAATGTTATTCAAAATCTTATATACTTTCATTATATATCATAGTATTACTGCTGATATGTGTTGCAATAGAACGCCGTAAACCATGATTTATCAAAGGACCCGTCATTAAGCAAACGAAAAGAATCCCGGTTCAAAGTCCAGGGGTCATTTACCAGCAGACTTGAAGAACTCTAGACTTTAGAAATCTCCAAGTGGTCACTGCGTTCAAGTCTCCGGCTCGATTAGAATAGATGGCCACACGTGGATCTTCGCATACATGTTGTTCCCCGAAGATGGTTTAATAGGGACACTAAAAACCGGAAAGGACAGCGTTCATACGAAAGTCTCACGTGGTTCTCTTCCACTGAGCAGCCAGCCCTTGGTGGCAGCGCATCGCATCGCTATAGCGCATCGTAGAAGTGCGATGTCTTTCGTTATAATACCGAAGAGGTCATTAAAATGGAAATAAGCCCAGTCCTTACTACGTCGTTTCATCCCCGCCCTGTGGCCACCGCTGCTAATTGGTCGGGGAAAGTCAAATAACGTGGCGGGGCCTATTTGGGAAATCCATCAGGCTGGCGTGAGACTGGAATGGGAAGTCAATGTGTTTTGTGCCCGTCCCACGGCACGTCTTGTGTCCGTGTGTTGGCATTGTGTCTGGGAGTAATTCCATCCAATTCTGCCAATTTACAAGTAAATGACGTAATTCGAAAGCAATCACAAGTTTGTGAGGGGTCACGTTTTTGATTAGCTGATGTTTGCATCGGGGGGCTTGGGAGCGGGGAGTGGGGTGGGGGTTGATGAAGATGAGGCGGTAGAGGGGTGGGGGAGGGGGAGGAATAATTGGCGGCAGTTGGGAGAGATCGAGATTACCAGAGACCTTTGTCACCAGAAGGTCGTCTTCATCTGTCTGTGACGTCACAAATTGATGGACGGGTAAGTGTTGAGCTATCGCTTCCCTACTGATGCATCGTCTCTCCCTCTTAACTATCCCAACTAACTTTTATTGCAATATTGATAATAATAGGTATGATAATGGTAATGATACATTTTTGCAAAACAATGAATTCTGAAATCACACAAAGGCACTGTTTGTGGCTGCCCACAGTTTGCTCCCCTGATGCCTCGCCATGCTTGATGTCAATTCTGCCCGTATTCTGTCATCTCATCGTCCCGGGGGTTCTCTGGCCCGCTTTGGCCCATGTGTGCATAAATATGGCATAAAACCCTATCCCATTGATCCACCTCTCCGGGAACGACAGTATTGTGTGCACCCAAACCCCTCCCAACACCTCGTGGCATTTCATCTATTTCCCACGCCATCACGATTATTGCAATAATTGGCAGGCGAAAGTAGCACGTGAGCTATCCTGGCACAATGATGTTTTCCATTATCACGGAGGCACATCCGGGCACTCTGTAACTTGATGACAGGAGAGGGCCATCATGACAAAGACTAGAGTCGGGGGCAGGGAGCGGGGCGAGGTGCGGTGGGTGGTGATGGGTAAATCGCTTGGGGGTCGAAGGCTGGGTTGGGCGGGGGAATTGGGGGGGGGGGGGGGAGTCGGTACAGCGGCTATGAAGACACGGTGCATTATTAGACCGGCGGCGCTTTCGGTAGACAACAAACGGGATTGCATCTGGTGGAGCTGGCAGATCTCTCGTTCGTATTCAATTTCCCTTCTCATCATGGGTGGTTGTGTCTGCGTGAGTGTGTCCATGGCGACCGTTGGGGTGGGGGTACCCAGGTGGGGCTCCACCCCTCGAGGGGCGGATGGGGTGGCTCCAGGCTGGGAACAGCTGGGTGGCCGGACACACCGTCCTGGTTGGTTGGTAGTCAACTCTAATAGACCGCTCTGTATCGCTGCCACGTGCCCAGTGGCGTGTACTCATGACCTTGGATATGGAATGGCGTGTTCATGTGACCTTGGGAATCGAATAGCGTGTCCTTATGTTGTTGGCTATGGCATGGCGTGTTGTGATTTCTTAGACTATCGAACACGATTTCCTCATTTCCTTGGTTTGGTGTGGGATGTTACTATTCCAGGCTATGGTAAAGGTTCTGGAGGCTATCTGAAGCGGACCCGGGCTATAGCTACCACCCCTCACCCCGCCACCACTGTGTCCTCAAGGTTCTGGAGGCTATCTGAAGCGGACCCGGGCTATAGCTGCCATCCTTCACCACGCCACCGCGGTGTCCTCAAGGTTCTGGAGGCTATCTGAAGCGGACCCGGGCTATAGCTGCCATCCTTCACCACGCCACCGCGGTGTCCTCAAGGTTCTAGAGGCTATCTCAAGCGGACGCCACCACTGTGTCCTCAAGGTTCTGGAGGCTATCTGAAGCGGACCCGGGCTATAGCTACCATCCTTCACCACGCCACCGCGGTGTCCTCAAGGTTCTGGAGGCTATCTGAAGCGGACCCGGGCTATAGCTACCATCCTTCACCACGCCACCGCGGTGTCCTCAAGGTTCTGGAGGCTATCTCAAGCGGACCCGGGCTATAGCTGCCATCCTTCACCACGCCACCGCGGTGTCCTCAAGGTTCTGGAGGCTATCTCAAGCGGACCCGGGCTATAGCTACCATCCTTCACCACGCCACCGCGGTGTCCTCAAGGTTCTAGAGGCTATCTGAAGCGGACCTGGGCTATAGCTGCCATCCTTCACCACGCCACCGCGGTGTCCTCAAGGTTCTGGAGGCTATCTCAAGCGGACCCGGGCTATAGCTACCATCCTTCACCACGCCACCGCGGTGTCCTCAAGGTTCTGGAGGCTATCTGAAGCGGACCCGGGCTATAGCTACCATCCTTCACCACGCCACCGCGGTGTCCTCAAGGTTCTAGAGGCTATCTGAAGCGGACCCGGGCTATAGCTACCATCCTTCACCACGCCACCGCGGTGTCCTCAAGGTTCTGGAGGCTATCTGAAGCGGACCCGGGCTATAGCTACCATCCTTCACCACGCCACCGCGGTGTCCTCAAGGTTCTGGAGGCTATCTGAAGCGGACCCGGGCTATAGCTACCATCCTTCACCACGCCACCGCGGTGTCCTCAAGGTTCTGGAGGCTATCTGAAGCGGACCCGGGCTATAGCTACCTCCTTCACCACGCCACCGCGGTGTCCTCAAGGTTCTGGAGGCTATCTGAAGCGGACCTGGGCTATAGCTGCCATCCTTCACCACGCCACCGCGGTGTCCTCAAGGTTCTGGAGGCTATCTGAAGCGGACCTGGGCTATAGCTGCCATCCTTCACCACGCCACCGCGGTGTCCTCAAGGTTCTGGAGGCTATCTGAAGCGGACCTGGGCTATAGCTGCCATCCTTCACCACGCCACCGCGGTGTCCTCAAGGTTCTGGAGGCTATCTGAAGCGGACCCGGGCTATAGCTACCATCCTTCACCACGCCACCACGGTGTCCTCAAGGTTCTGGAGGCTATCTGAAGCGGACCCGGGCTATAGCTACCATCCTTCACCACGCCACCGCGGTGTCCTCAAGGTTCTGGAGGCTATCTGAAGCGGACCCGGGCTATAGCTGCCATCCTTCACCATGCCATCACTGTGTCCTCAAGGTTCTGGAGGCTATCTGAAGCGGACCTGGGCTATAGCTACCATCCTTCACCACGCCACCGCGGTGTCCTCAAGGTTCTAGAGGCTATCTGAAGCGGACCTGGGCTATAGCTACCATCCTTCACCACGCCACCGCGGTGTCCTCAAGGTTCTGGAGGCTATCTGAAGCGGACCCGGGCTATAGCTACCATCCTTCACCACGCCACCGCGGTGTCCTCAAGGTTCTGGAGGCTATCTGAAGCGGACCCGGGCTATAGCTGCCATCCTTCACCACGCCACCGCGGTGTCCTCAAGGTTCTGGAGGCTATCTGAAGCGGACCTGGGCTATAGCTACCATCCTTCACCACGCCACCGCGGTGTCCTCAAGGTTCTAGAGGCTATCTGAAGCGGACCTGGGCTATAGCTACCATCCTTCACCACGCCACCGCGGTGTCCTCAAGGTTCTGGAGGCTATCTGAAGCGGACCCGGGCTATAGCTACCATCCTTCACCACGCCACCGCGGTGTCCTCAAGGTTCTGGAGGCTATCTGAAGCGGACCCGGGCTATAGCTACCATCCTTCACCACGCCACCGCGGTGTCCTCAAGGTTCTGGAGGCTATCTGAAGCGGACCCGGGCTATAGCTGCCATCCTTCACCATGCCACCGCGGTGTCCTCAAGGTTCTAGAGGCTATCTCAAGCGGACGCCACCACTGTGTCCTCAAGGTTCTGGAGGCTATCTGAAGCGGACCCGGGCTATAGCTACCATCCTTCACCACGCCACCGCGGTGTCCTCAAGGTTCTAGAGGCTATCTCAAGCGGACGCCACCACTGTGTCCTCAAGGTTCTGGAGGCTATCTGAAGCGGACCCGGGCCATAGCTACCATCCTTCACCACACCACCGCGGTGTCCTCAAGGTTCTGGAGGCTATCTCAAGCGGACGCCACCACTGTGTCCTCAAGGTTCTGGAGGCTATCTGAAGCGGACCTGGGCTATAGCTACCATCCTTCACCACGCCACCGCGGTGTCCTCAAGGTTCTGGAGGCTATCTCAAGCGGACGCCACCACTGTGTCCTCAAGGTTCTGGAGGCTATCTGAAGCGGACCTGGGCTATAGCTACCATCCTTCACCACGCCACCGCGGTGTCCTCGAGGTTCTGGAGGCTGTCTAGGTATACCCTGGTAATGGACTGGTGACGTGGGAGGCGGGCGGCTGTCTGGGTGTACCCTGGTAATGGACTGGTGACGTGGGAGGCGGGCGGCTGTCTGGGTGTACCCTGGTAATGGACTGGTGACGTGGAAGGCGGGCGGCTCTCTGGGTGTACCCTCGGAATGGACTGGTGACGTGGGGGGCGGGCGGCTGTCTGGGTGTACCCCGGTAATGGACTGGTGACGTGGGAGGCGGGCGGCAGTCTAGGTGTACCCCGGTAATGGACTGGTGACGTGGGGGGCGGGTGGCTGTCTGGGTGTACCCCGGTAATGGACTGGTAACGTGGGGGGCGGGCGGCTGTCTGGGTGTACCCTGGTAATGGACTGGTGACGTGGGAGGGGGGCGGCTGTTTGGGTGTACCCTGGTAATGGACTGGTGACGTGGGGGCGGGCGGCTATCTGGGTGTACCCTGGTAATGGACTGGTGACGTGGGGGCGGGCGGCTGTCTGGGTGTACCCTGGTAATGGACTGATGACGTGGGAGGCGGGCGGCTGTCTGGGTGTACCCTGGTAATGGACTGGTGACGTGGAAGGCGGGCGGCTGTCTGGGGTACCCTGGTAATGGACTGGTGACGTGGGGGGGCGGGCGGCTGTCTGGGTGTACCCTGGTAATGATTCACTCTGGCCCTTCATTACGCCAACAACCAGACTTTGCAGCTGTTAGTAGGGGGCGTGACCCCGCTGAACGCCAGGAACGCCTAAGGTGACCGACACAACCGCTTGCTCTTGTCACGTTACATGTTTGATAAGAGTCACGCGTTACCAGACGTGCGAGTCGGAATCTCTGTGTCACGTGGTTAGGCTAACAGTTTTGTGTCACGGGAGTCAAAGTCAATTCAGTGGGGTTTAATTCCAATGACACGATGGGCATTCTGACGGAGGTGATGACTTGGGACCTTGTTTGGTGGCCCGTAGAGACTCCATATGGCGTCCATCGCAGTATTTTTGCATTGAAAAATGAGGCGCTTGAAGTGCGACAGTCCTTTTTTGTGTCCTCCCAGCAATTTGCAAGTAAATTATGTCATTTCCAGAGAATGACACTTTTTTTGTCAAGTTAGTTTATGTTTTCAATGATTTTTTTTTGCTGGGAAGAGAAAAACGGGAGCAGGAGATGAGGAAGTAAGCAGGTGAGAATGTCATGTGAACCCCCCCTTTGTCCCCCCCCCCCCGCTCCCCTCCCTCTACTCCGTCGCCTTTCCTTGGCTTTTGCCTCGGCTTCCTCCACTGATTCCCTTCCTTCCGTCTACATTCCTTCTCTCTCTGTACACGCACCCCTCCCCAATATCCCCCTCCCTTCCTTGCCCCTTCGCATCTGCCCTCATCCTCTACCCCTCCCCTCTGCTGCTTCCCTCCCCTCTCCATAATCATCTGCCACTCCCACTCACCCTCTGCCCCACCCTCGCCTTACTTCTCTCCCTGCCCCCCACCCCCCCATCCCCTTCTCCCCCCATCTCTTTCCCTCACTCCATGCCCCCGCCATCCCTTCCCTCTCCCCCTGTCCCCCCCCCTCACCTCGCCTGTTTTAGCTTCAGAGGACAGCTCATAGCTCACAGCGGCCATCACTTCACCTTCTTCCCTCTCCCCTGCGCCCCATCTCCTTGCCCCCCCCCCCCTTCACCTCGCCTATTCCGGCTCCAGAGGACGGCCCATAGCTCACAGCGGCCATCACTTCATTAGCTGCACCGACATGTGAGTCTCATTATTCCCGGAGGTTTCACAGCCCGCTTGAACCTTTGTGTCGAGAAATGACATGGAACACCAGTCGACCCATGCATTACGTGTCCATCCGGGTCCAGGAGACAACAGGGGGGAGGGAGGACCTACAAGATGTCGTCTTTCGGTTAAGTGTCTGGATAGTGAAACAAATCACCGTCATACAGAGAGGCGCCATTCATGGAGTGGAGCACTTGTCAAAAACTAGGACTCATGTCATGTCATACCCCGGGGCGTACACATGGCAGATGTCATACAGAGGCATCTTGTTGTGCTGTGGCCGATGGCACTTCTCTTACTACTTGTCGGCATTAAAACCACTCAAAGGACTCACATATTGAGCACTGTGTACTTCGGACTGTGCTCTCAGGAGCCTCGGGGTAAAGCAGCGGCAAACCGGGAACATACATTGACCAATCCTGGCTAAGAGCTTCATGGAATAGGCCTAATGAGATAAGAGATAAGAGTCCACGACACTGAGGTCAAGGTGAGTGCGCTACCCACTGAGCTAACCGATGGGTTACAACACTTCTTTCTGTGGACAAGCAATTATTAATCATATATTCAATATGGCTAGCCCCTGGGTCCTTTGATGTATACTGTGAACTGTGATACATGTGTGTGTCAGTCTGTATGGCATATGGCACCAAACATGTTAGGTGTCAATGTGTGTTTCCACAAATAACATAAGCCTGCCATTAATTGACGTTTATAACCGAATAGAGGTAAATTTATCCTTTTTGCTAAATTGTACAACTTCTTAGGGATATCTTTTGGCCTCTGAACAAACCTGTCTTTCTGATTAACGTTGCAAAGACATTGACATGTTATCAGAATACTTATTTGTTTGCTGGAATTTCCCGTGCATCGATTAATACGTTTGTGGTTAAGCAATAAGTCTCCGTGGATTAGTCCTTGGGGGAATGATAAAACACAAACTGTTGTAGGCGCCGTTCAGCGGGAAAGGGTGTCTCCTGGATACAGACGACTGGTGAAGCATGAGTTAACACTCCATCAGTCCGCCGTGGACGGGAGGTCCGGGTGGAACGATCTATCCCAACAAAAAGGGTCAACGGCAACGTTTTGGCAAAATCTGACTTACATTTGCCTGTAAATGGCTGTGAATGGGGATAACGCCGCGGGTTACGTCGCTGGGTTTCTATGACACGAGATCACTCACGACAAGATGGGATGAAGGATATTAGTTTTGCTTGAAATGATAATTTACGAGTTTTAATACTCCCTTAAGGATTACAGTTTTAGATGTCGGAATAAAGGAAAAAGACACATGGTTAGTGGCGAAGACCAAGAATGGCTGACAATAGTAATATTTGTGTTTAGTTCCTATGATGCATCGGAAATGGATTCGTAATAACGGATGGATGGCTTGGAGTTTTAAGGCATATTTGTGCCACATTTGGCTAAGGTGTGTCATTGAAAACCGTGTGGGGGTAATAACAGGCTCTGTGCGAGAAAAGCACTTTCGGAAATTCAACGGTTTTGGAGGGCCAACCTCCCCCCCTCCTTCCCCTGCCCCTCTTCTCTAGTTTTTGTCGGGATCCCGGCCTCCTTTGTTCACTTTTATTTTGCTTTCGATGGACTGAATTCAAAACCTACTGTTATATCGCATGATTAATTATAAAACAATAAATTTGTCGCGTAAACTAATATTTTATCGACTTATTATAGGATTTTATCGAATAGAAAGTATATTTTTATAAATTATATTGATTAAAATGGTACTGATGAAGATCAGCACTGTCACGTGGAGTGAACACTCACAGATCCACGACATGTCTGAACAGGATAAATAGCCAAAGAAGCTAACAAAACAGAGTTGCTCTATGTATTTAACCGCACTGTCGCTGCGTTTTTAATTTTAATGTTTAATATAGCACGGTGTCTCGTAGCTGATCTGGAGCGCAACAGACGTGAATGGTTACAAATTGCCTTCCATTCATTGACTCATTCGTCTTGTCGATATGACGTTACTCTCCTGGCATTGTTACACAGCGTTGTTCGCCAGTTGTTCCGCCGCCCCCCGTCGCCCGCCGACTTGACGTCCATGTTGCCATTCTTGGCGTGGCTCTGATTGGCTCTATGTTTGTCTGCTGTCGGCTCCTTCAGACCAGACGTGAGCTGGTTCTCCTAAGTATGAAAGTACCAACCCATAATTGGCAAACACAGGGCCGAGGTGCTTTGGGACAGCTCAGCGGGGTATTTCCATTAGCCACATTACACGTTGGCTCATATCTATGTTTGAACGGGTAAACTGTAAAAGATCCCTTGATTGCCAGCGAGCGCCATAACGTGTAAGTAACCCAAGAACCTCGAGTCCATTTATCTCGTTAACCCCAGAGGTACGGCTGGCTTTGTTTGAAGAAAAAACATGTGTGCACAACAGTGGCATTAAACACCAATCCATCCCACCAAGGAATGGTGCCGCGCCGACTGTCTTCTCGTAAGTGTCGCGATGTGACGCCGAAAGGTTAATGCCTTTTATGCCCTAGCAGAAGACTCCAAGACGTAAATCATAAAATATGTAAGCAATTCCTCTGACTCAGAAAGGCCTTGCGTGCTCTGGTAGCGCCCCCTGGGGACTGGATAACCCGGTTGGTCGGTGAACTTTGAAATGGGTGTGCGTAGGTAGGGCAGCTCTTCTGTCCCCCAGCTAGTTCCACCATCGGTTTAGTATCCAAAGACATATTCTTCTTCGGAATAAACGTCTATGAGTCTGCCTGTCGTCTACGTCGTGCTTACGACCGACTGAGCCGCCACTGGGCCGCCCGTTGCATTGTGGGCTGGATAATAAGGAGAGAGGAAGCACATCACGAAATCTGGTCATTTGCAAATCGTCCCCTTGATAGCGGCAGGCGCCCCACTCAAAGGTCGCGCGCACTTTATCCTCATTTTAGTTTTACTATTTATTTATCTCTCGACTTTCATGACCGGAAGTCACTTTCTTTGCAGCTCACGACGTCGGATGCTACTACGTGTCGCCCACCAGGTGGCGTGTTACTATAACCACCACCCTCACTCCTTTACCAAGTGGCGGGACACTATAACCGTCACTTCTTCACCAGGTGGCGTGTCACTATAACCCACCCCAGTACTCCTTGGTCGCCCACCCCGTGGTGAAAACTCTCTGATTTATCGATCTCAATGCCACATCTAGAGATATTCACATAGTCACATTTTGGTTCCGTTATCTTGCATCGAAAACGACATTCGGTGCTTTCATTTTACAAAGCTATACCTTTTTATTGCAACCAACTTGATCTTGAAATATTGCCCTTCCCCTGCACACAAGAGTCAATTGAAGGACACGTAAACGAGTTGAGGGTTGGATCGATTGATGTGTCATGCCAATTTTATGCACACATAGGTTAATACCGGGCGGGTAAACTCGGATCGGTTAGACACAAGTGGGATTTGAACCCGCAACCATACGATAACAGCAGAGGCTTGCTTTCTGTATTTTCAGCTAGTCCTGTCCCGGGTTCTGGTAACAGGCCCACAATGACACTTCTTGGTGCCATGTTCAGCTGTAGGAGAAGCCAAGTGGTCACGATTTTGAGACCCGGATGTGTTAACTGGCGACTTTTATTTTTGACCTTTATTCGGCTGATAAACAGGTCATGGGTTAGAATCCCGGTTCTGTCACGCTACAACGCTGTATATATGTTGTCCTGGGGGGTTCCTGCCTCAGTTTAAACGCCCCAATACGCATAAACTTTGCCTAAGCACCAACATATAATTTTTATTTCATGTCATTGATCCATGCAGCGACTGTCTGTCAATGGGGTCCATGGTCCATACTACTGGGTTTTTTGTGACATCAAGTACTTTATTGCCCCAAGAGTTCCATGTTGCCCTTAGTGGCCGAACGATAGCGCAGTTCTAACAACCATCATGCCGTTTAAATCATTGGATGAGACGTTTTAGGGCTGGTCTCGGATTGGTGTTCAGCGTTTAATAAACCAAAAGTTGATCCAAGATTTAGGCTTAGGCGTATGGCGAGGAGATTAGGAGGAAGTGGGGGTGGCGGGCTTATATTTCGCAAAAAGAAAAACCCGCCGGCCTCCCTCTCGTTTTTTTCATTAACGAAGTGGGGTAAACTTACCATTAATGGTATTATGATGCGGACAAATCCGGTGTTTAGGACCTTGTGCCCCTTGTGCACTTGAAGCTTAAACTGGACCAAGAAACCGACGGAACAAGGAAACAGGATTAGATGAAAGGTGCTGGTGCCAGGGCGCGAACCCGTAACCAGTTGATCTGCAGCTCAACCTGCTTACCGCCAACTGACATGGGGAGGCTTATCCGGCCTATCCGGTATGTGTAAGTAGGCGGGCTCTCACAATGCTGATTATATATTGTCTTTACTTTGCGATTTGATGGTGTACCCAGTTGGCTGTTGGTTTGGGAAGGCACTTTTCTCGCGCCAGTGGAAACATGAAGCATGAAAAGCATGAAAACCTAAACCATGATTGTTTTTGGCTGGAAAACGACTTTAAATATTTATGCTGCGAACATAGAACAGAAATAGAAAATTAGAAATAGAAATTAGTGGTATATTAGTGATTTTATTATTACCAGTGTAACAGTCGAAGCATTGGCACACATCTCGACTCATCCCTGCAACGTTTCCTGGTTTTTTCTCCCACTTCTTAGACACCGACCATCCGACGCCATCGGGTGATCTCCCCCCCCCCCCGCTCCCCCCGACCCCCGAGCCACGATTAATCACCACTTGGTCCCTCATTGTGTGACTGATTATAACCCTCGTATAATAATAATTTATTGAAGTAAGTCAGAGTATAAACAAAGCTACAGTAGTTGGAAACTAGCAGAAGCTGATGCTTATTCACACCCCCACCCCCACCCCCCTAACTCAATTATAAAAAATCCCAGCAACAGCGAACAATGAACACTCTAGAATAATATATAGATTAGTATGTGGCTCGTCCCCCGCAAACGAGTATTGTTTTGTTTTGCAGCGTTGGTGTGTGGCGGTGGGGGTAGCGCCCGGCGGTGTGGGGGGCAGGGAGACCTCCTGGCGGGGTCTCTGGGGGTCTTCTCCTTCTGGGCCCACGAGGCGACCGCCAGCGGCAGCAATACCAAGTGAGTAGTGTATCCGGGTACTGTGTCTGAGTCTAATGGCGCCAGGTACTGTGCCCGGGTACTGTGTCTGAGTCTACTGGCGCCGGGTGCTGTGCCCGGGTACTGTGCCTGAGTACTGGCGCCGGGTACTGTGCCCGGGTACTGTGTCTGAGTCCCCTGGCGCAGGGTATTGTGCCCGGGTACTGTGTCTGAGTCTCCTGGCGCCGGGTACTGTGCCCGGGTACTGTGTCTGAGTCTCCTGGTGCCGGGTACTGTGCCCGGGTACTGTGTCTGAGTCTCCTGGCGCAGGGTACTGTGCCCGGGTACTGTGTCTGAGTCTCCTGGCGCATGGTACTGTGCCCGGGTACTGTGACTGAGTCTACTGGCGCCGGGTACTGTGCCGGGTACTGTGTCTGAGTCTCCTGGCGCCGGGTACTATGCCCGGGTACTGTGTCTGAGTCTACTGGCGCCGGGTACTGTGCCCGGGTACTGTGTCTGAGTCTACTGGCGCCGGGTACTGTGCCCGGGTACTGTGTCTGAGTCTCCTGGCGCCGGGTACTGTGCCCGGGTACTGTGTCTGAGTCTCCTGGCGCCGGGTACTGTGCCCTGGGTCTCCCAGAGGCCCGGGCTAGGTTCATCCGGCAGACCAGTAATGTAAAGTGGTTGCGCCACGTTATTTCTCGATTCAAAGTTTATTTGTTTATTGACGACAAACAAATGTGAATGTTTCGGCAACAGCTTTTAGCCAGAATGAAGTCCGGTCTGTTTAGTTCTGGGAGCTTTGCATGTAAAATAAAAGCGGGTGAACGCAGAAGAAGAATATTTAGGCGCGTCTGACTCATCGGTTCTTTCTTCCAAATGCCTAAAGTGAAAGGGTCACCCCGTGGCCTAGCGAGTATGGTGTTCGCCTGTTGTCAAGAGCTGGGCCAGCCCAAGCGGCCGTTGCGTGGATCGAGCACCACCTTTGCAAATATCTACATTTGTTTAGGATACAGATCTAATTGTCTTTCTCCCTGGAAAATTGCTTCTCTCTATCTTGGCCCTTTCCATTGTCGCCAACGCGAAATTACTAAAACCAGTCCCTACTTAAAACAACCGATGAACCTAAGGTGAAGACATACGCTCATTATATTGAACCAATGGGTCAGCATAGCTCGCGTATTACTCACATATCGCGAGGTTTCTTGTCTTAATGTCTTGCTGTTCTCTTCCTCCCCTGACTGTCTGTTAGCGCTCTGTTACGTCAGTACGGACCCGCGTCATAGCTCGCGTATTACTCACACATGTCGTGATATTTCTTGTCTTAATGTCTTGCTGTTCTCTTCCTCCCCTGACTGTCTGTCAGCGCTCTGTTACGTCAGTACGGACCCGCGTCATAGCTCGCGTATTACTCACACATGTCGTGATATTTCTTGTCTTAATGTGTTGCTGTTCTCTTCCTCCCCTGGCTGTCTGTTAGCGCTCTGTTACGTCAGTACGGACCCGCCCTGTGTGGCGCCCACGCTGGCTGCCTCCTCACCAGAGAGTGCAACCGTCTGGCCTTCGCTCGCTTCCGGCGCACCACCATGACCACCAACATGATTGACATGATACAGACTGCCTTCGAGACGCTTTTCCCGTCCAAGCTGTGACGTCACGACACCGCCGGCGTCACATGATGAAGCATCGTGACGTCATAGGAGACGTTTACTCACTGCCCGGAATCGCTACTTCAGGTTTTTTGTTTTTTCAATTTTAGGAAAAACAAATCAAAAAGCATTATTTCCGCAAGTCCTAAATTTTCTCCGGACCCAGGCATCAATGATAAATTTTAAATTAAAATAACATGGATAACCATTGAATGGAAATCCTTGCCACCCACAACATATGCAAATATTATGCAAATCGGTGGTACCTATAATTATAATCGGTTGGTGGGTGTTTCACGCCAGGAACAAGACTCTGTAAAAGTGCACCGGCCGATCTACCTTCTATATTTTTTTGGCAAAGAGGCTGACTGACTGTAACCGGAAATACCCCATGGTATTCTTCCTCCAGCGATTTCGCCATCATAATAAATTGTCTCCGCCATTATGACATCAACGGATGAGATAAACGATGTAGGGTCTCGGGAAGCGGGGATGACGGTCGGTGATGTATGGGGGACTCGGTATCTCGTCCTGTACAGGACCCCCGGGTCACGCCATGGGGAGGAGGTGGGGGCGAAGAGGAGCGGGGAGGAAGGGGGGGGTGGGGTCGAAGTGGCCAGTCAGTGTCAGCTCAGCCCACTCCCGACAGGTGCCAGACTGTTTTTGACGTGCCGTCCCCGCGATTATCCTCTACAAAAGAAACACCCAGTGTCTTTCCCTCATGTGGTGTCCCGATCCGTGATTTTCTTCACTAAAATCCCTCCTCGATAAAAAATACTTGCGGCTTCAACGTAGGCAAGGTTGAATGTAATGGTAATGTATGTGCTCACCATAATCCACGTGCAAGATTGGGTGAAAAAGAAGAGTTGGTGCTTAATTTAGACCGCTTTTGTGCATATGAAGGCTAAATTGAGGAAATAAATTCCATGGCCCATGAAATGAGGCTGTATTAACCAAGGGCTGAACTCACGCCCTGATTGGGTGAAACAAAGGTGCTAATAATGGGATGAATGTGGTGTAAATAACTGGTTGTGAACATTAATATAGATGTATATGCACTCCACACATTTACGGAATAAAATATGATAAGCATAGTCTAGTTTGGTCTTCTTTGGCGGTTTTCAGAAATAATATAAAAGTGAAGGAAAGCGGTATATATATTTGACATGTGCCAGGAGCAGCGTGTCGTAAACCACTGACGTCACGCCTTATTAAGTTCAATATGTTGACTTATACACAAGAAAATATTTCCGTTCGTGCGATTCGTTACAAGTTTGTGTTTTAGACATGCATCTGAACTGCCCAAATATGATATTAGCGTCCTCAAAATCCGTGTGCACTCTCAAGTTTGTTTCATATGCAAAATAAATTCTTAAAAATCTTAAATATTTTCATTATATATTATAGTATTACTGCTGATATGTGTTGCAATAGAACGCCGTTAACCATGATTTATCAAAGGACCCGTCATTAAGCAAACGAAAAGAATCCCGGTTCAAAGTCAAGGCGTCATTTACCAACAGACTTGACGACTCTAGACTTTAGAACTCTCCAAGTGGTCACTGCGTTCAAGTCTCCGGCTCGATTAGAATAGATGGCCCCACGTGGATCCTCGCATACATGTTGTTCCCCGAAGATGGTTTAATAGGGACACTAAAAACCGGAAAGGACAGCGTTCATACGAAAGTCTCACGTGGTTCTCTTCCACTGAGCAGCCAGCCCTTGGTGGCAGCGCATCGCATCGCTATAGCGCATCGTATAAGTGCGATGTCTTTCGTTATAATACCGCGGAGGTCATTAAAATGGAAATAAGCCCGGTCCTTACTACGTCGTTTCATCCCCGCCCTGTGGCCACCGCTGCTAATTGGTCGGGGAAAGTCAAATAACGTGGCGGGGCCTATTTGGGAAATCCATCAGGCTGGCGTGAGACTGGAATGGGAAGTCAATGTGTTTTGTGCCCGTTCCACGGCACGTCTTGTGTCCGTGTGTTGGTATTGTGTCTGGAGGTAATTCCATCCAATTCTGCCAATTTACAAGTAAATGACGTAATTCGAAAGCAATCACAAGTTTGTGAGGGGTCACGTTTTTGATTAGCTGATGTTTGCATCGGGGGGCTTGGGAGCGGGGAGTGGGGTTGGGGTTGATGAAGATGAGGCGGTAGAGGGGTGGGGGAGGGGGAGGAATAATTGGCGGCAGTTGGGAGAGATCGAGATTACCAGAGACCTTTGTCACCAGAAGGTCGTCTTCATCTGTCTGTGACGTCACAAATTGATGGACGGGTAAGTGTTGAGCTATCGCTTCCCTACTGATGCATCGTCTCTCCCTCTTAACTATCCCAACTAACTTTTATTGCAATATTGATAATAATAGGTATGATAATGGTAATGATACATTTTTGCAAAACAATGAATTCTGAAATCACACAAAGGCACTGTTTGTGGCTGCCCACGGTTTGCTCCCCTGATGCCTCGCCATGCTTGATGTCAATTCTGCCCGTATTCTGTCATCTCATCGTCCCGGGGGTTCTCTGGCCCGCTTTGGCCCATGTGTGCATAAATATGGCATAAAACCCTATCCTATTGATCCACCTCTCCGGGAACGACAGTAGTGTGTGCACCCAAACCCCTCCTAACGCCTCGTGGCATATCATCTATTTCCCACGCCATCACGATTATTGCAATAATTGGCAGGCGAAAGTAGCACGTGAGCTATCCTGGCACAATGATGTTTTCCATTATCACGGAGGCACATCCGGGCACTCTGTAACTTGATGACAGGAGACGGCCATCATGACAAAGACTAGAGTCGGGGGCAGGGAGCGGGGCGAGGTGGGGTGGGTGGTGATGGGTAAATCGCTTGGGGGTGGAAGGCCGGGTTGGGCGGGGGATTTGGGGGGTGGGTGGGGGGGGGGGATTCGGTACAGCGGCTATGAAGACACGGTGCATTATTAGACCGGCGGCGCTTTCGGTAGACAACAAACGGGATTGCATCTGGCGGAGCTGGCAGATCTCTCGTTCGTATTCAATTTCCCTTCTCATCATGGGTGGTTGTGTCTACGTGAGTGTGTCCATGGCGACCGGCGAGGTGGGGGTGCCCTGGTGAGGCTCCACCCCTCGAGGGGCGGACGGGTTGGCCCCAGGCTGGGGACAGCTGGGTGGCCGGACACACCGTCCTGGTTGGTTGGTAGTCAACTCTAATAGACCGCTCTGTATCGCTGCCACGTGGCCAGTGGCGTGTACTCATGACCTTGGATATGGAAAGGCGTGTTCATGTGACCTTGGGTATCGAATAGCGTGTCCTTATGTTGTTGGCTATGGCATGGCGTGTTGTGATTTCTTAGACTATCGAACATGATTTCCTTTTTTCCTTGGTTTGGTGTGGGATGTTACTATTCCAGGCTATAGTAAAGACTCTAGAGGCTATCTGAAGCGGACCCGGGCTATAGCTACCACCCCTCACCATGCCACCACTGTGACCTCAAGGTTCTGGAGGCCATCTCAAGCGGACCCGGGCTATAGCTACCACCCCTCACCACGCCACCACTGTGTCCTCAAGGTTCTGGAGGCTATCTCAAGCGGACCCGGGCTATAGCTACCACCCCTCACCACGCCACCACTGTGTCCTCAAGGTTCTGGAGGTTATCTCAAGCGGACCCGGGCTATAGCTACCATCCTTCACCACGCCACCGCGGTGTCCTCAAGGTTCTGGAGGCTATCTGAAGCGGACCTGGGCTATAGCTACCATCCTTCACCACGCCACCGCGGTGTCCTTAAGGTTCTGGAGACTATCTCAAGCGGACGCCACCACTGTGTCCTCAAGGTTCTGGAGGCTATCTGAAGCGGACCTGGGCTATAGCTACCATCCTTCACCACGCCACCGCGGTGTCCTCAAGGTTCTGGAGGCTGTCTAGGTGTACCCTGGTAATGGACTGGTGACGTGGGAGGCGGGCGGCTGTCTGGGTGTACCCTGGTAATGGACTGGTGACGTGGGAGGCGGGCGGCTGTCTGGGTGTACCCTGGTAATGGACTGGTGACGTGGGAGGCGGGCGGCTGTCTGGGTGTACCCTGGTAATGGACTGGTGACGTGGAAGGCGGGCGGCTGTCTGGGTGTACCCTGGTAATGGACTGGTGACGTGGATGGCGGGCGGCTGTCTGGGTGTACCCCGGTAATGGACTGGTGACGTGGGAGGCGGGCGGCTGTCTGGGTGTACCCTGGTAATGGACTGGTGTCGTGGGAGGCGGGCGGCAATCTGGGTGTACCCCGGTAATGGACTGGTGACGTGGGGGGCGGGCGGCTGTCTGGGTGTACCCCGGTAATGGACTGGTGTCGTGGGAGGCGGGCGGCTGTCTGGGTGTACCCTGGTAATGGACTGGTGTCGTGGGAGGCGGGCGGCAGTCTGGGTGTACCCCGGTAATGGACTGGTGACGTGGGAGGCGGGAGGCTGTCTAGGTGTACCCTGGTAATGGACTGGTGACGTGGGAGGCGGGCGGCAGTCTGGGTGTACCCTGGTAATGGACTGGTGACGTGGGAGGCGGGCGGCTGTCTGGGTGTACCCTGGTAATGGACTGGTGACGTGGGGGGCGGGCGGCTGTCTGGGTGTACCCCGGTAATGGACTGGTGACGTGGGAGGCGGGCGGCGGTCTAGGTGTACCCCGGTAATGGACTGGTGACGTAGGAGGCGGGTGGCTGTCTGGGTGTACCCCGGTAATGGACTGTAACGTGGGGGGGCGGGCGGCTGTCTGGGTGTACCCTGGTAATGGACTGGTGACGTGGGAGGGGGGCGGCTGTCTGGGTGTACCCTGGTAATGGACTGGTGACGTGGGGGGCGGGCGGCTATCTGGGTGTACCCTGGTAATGGACTGGTGACGTGGGGGCGGGTGGCTGTCTGGGTGTACCCTGGTAATGGACTGATGACGTGGGAGGCGGGCGGCTGTCTGGGTGTACCCTGGTAATGGACTGGTGACGTGGGGGCGGGCGGCTGTCTGGGTGTACCCTGGTAATGGACTGGTGACGTGGGGGGCGGGCGGCTGTCTGGGTGTACCCCGGTAATGGACTGGTGACGTGGGAGGCGGGCGGCGGTCTAGGTGTACCCCGGTAATGGACTGGTGACGTGGGAGGCGGGCGGCTGTCTGGGTGTACCCCGGTAATGGACTGGTGACGTGGGAGGCAGGCGGCGGTCTAGGTGTACCCCGGTAATGGACTGGTGACGTGGAAGGCGGGCGGCGGTCTAGGTGTACCCCGGTAATGGACTGGTGACGTGGGAGGCGGGTGGCTGTCTGGTTGTACCCCGGTAATGGACTGGTAACGTGGGGGGGCGGGCGTCTGTCTGGGTGTACCCTGGTAATGGACTGGTGACGTGGGGGGCGGGCGGCTATCTGGGTATACCCTGGTAATGGACTGGTGACGTGGGGGCGGGTGGCTGTCTGGGTGTACCCTGGTAATGGACTGATGACGTGGGAGGCGGGCGGCTGTCTGGGTGTACCCTGGTAATGGACTGGTGACGTGGGGGGCGGGCGGCTGTCTGGGTGTACCCTGGTAATGGACTGGTGACGTGGGGGGCGGGCGGCTGTCTGGGTGTACCCCGGTAATGGACTGGTGACGTGGGAGGCGGGCGGCGGTCTAGGTGTACCCCGGTAATGGACTGGTGACGTGGGATGCGGGCGGCTGTCTGGGTGTACCCCGGTAATGGACTGGTGACGTGGGAGGCGGGCGGCGGTCTAGGTGTACCCCGGTAATGGACTGGTGACGTTGAAGGCGGGTGGCGGTCTAGGTGTACCCCGGTAATGGACTGGTGACGTGGGAGGCAGGCGGCTGTCTGGGTGTACCCCGGTAATGGACTGGTGACGTGGGAGGCGGGCGGCGGTCTAGGTGTACCCCGGTAATGGACTGGTGACGTGGAAGGCGTGCGGCGGTCTGGGTGTCACCCGGTAATGGACTGGTGACGTGGGAGGCGGGCGGCTTTCTGGGGTACCCTGGTAATGGACTGGTGACGTGGAAGGCGTGCGGCTGTCTGGGTGTCACCCGGTAATGGACTGGTGACGTGGGAGGCGGGCGGCTGTCTGGGTGTACCCCGGTAATGGACTGGTGACGTGGGAGGCGGGTGGCGGTCTAGGTGTACCCCGGTAATGGACTGGTGACGTGGGAGGCAGGCGGCTGTCTGGGTGTACCCCGGTAATGGACTGGTGACGTGGGAGGCGGGCGGCGGTCTAGGTGTACCCCGGTAATTGACTGGTGACGTGGGAGGCGGGCGGCGGTCTAGGTGTACTCCGGTAATGGACTGGTGACATGGGAGGCGGGCAGCTGTCTGGGTGTACCCTGGTAATGGACTGGTGACGTGGGGGGCGGGCGGCTGTCTGGGTGTACCCCGGTAATGGACTGGTGACGTGGGAGGCGGGCGGCTGTCTGGGTGTACCCTGGTAATGGACTGGTGACGTGGAAGGCGGGCGGCTGTCTGGGGTACCCTGGTAATGGACTGGTGACGTGGGGTGCGGGCGGCTGTCTGGGTGTGACCTGGTAATGATTCACTCTGGCCCTTCATTACGCCAACAAACAGACTTTGCAGCTGTTAGTAGGGGGCGTGACCCCGCTGAACGCCAGGAACGCCTAAGGTGACCGACACAGCCGCTTGCTCTTGTCACGTTACATGTTTGATAAGAGTCACGCGTTACCAGACGTGCGAGTCGGAATCTCTGTGTCACGTGGTTAAGCTAACAATTTTGTGTCACGGGAGTCAAAGTCAATTCAGTGGGGCTTAATTCCAATGGTACGATGGGTATTCTGACGGAGGTGATGACTTGGGACCTTGTTTGGTGGCCCGTAGAGACTCCATCTGGCGTCTATCGCAGTATTTTTGCATTGAAAAATGAGGCGCTTGAAGTGCGACAGTCCTTTGTTTGTGTCCTCCCAGCAATTTGCAAGTAAATTATGTCATTTCCAGACAATGACACTTTTTTTGTCAAGTTAGTTTATGTTTTCAATGATTTTTTTTTGCTGGGAAGAGAAAAAAGGGAGCAGGAGATGAGGAAGTAAGCAGGTGAGAATGTCATGTGACCCCCCCTTTCTCCCCCCCCCCTCCCCTCCCTCCCCTCCGTCGCCTTTCCTTGGCTTTTGCCTCCGCTTCCTCCACTGATTCCCTCCCTTCCGTCTACATTCCTTCTCTCTCTGTACACGCACCCCTCCCCAGTATCCCCCTCCCTTCCTTGCCCCTTCGCCTCTGCCCTCATCCTCCACCCCTCCCCTCTGCTGCTTCCCTCCCCTCTCCATAATCATCTGCCACTCCCACTTACCCTCTGCTCCACCCTCGCCTTACTTCTCTCCCTGCCCCCCCCCCATCCCCTACTCCCCCCATCTCTTTCCCTCACTCCATGCCCCCGCCATCCCTTCCCTCTCCCCCTGTCCCCCCCCCTCACCTCGCCTGTTTTAGCTTCAGAGGACAGCTCATAGCTCACAGCGGCCATCACTTCACCTCCTTCCCTCTCCCCTGCGCCCCATCTCCTTGCCCCCCCCACCTTCACCTCGCCTATTCCGGCTCCAGAGGACGGCCCATAGCTCACAGCGGCCATCACTTCATTAGCTGCCCCGACATGTGAGTCTCATTATTCCCGGAGGTTTCACAGCCCGCTTGAACCTATGTGTCGAGAAATGACATGGAACACCAGTCGACCCATGCATTACGTGTCCATCCGGGTCCAGGAGACAACAGGGGGGAGGGAGGACCTCCAAGATGTCGTCTTTTGGTTAAGTGTCTGGATAGTGAAACAAATCACCGTCATACAGAGAGGCGCCATTCATGGAGTGGAGCACTTGTCAAAAACTAGGACTCATGTCATGTCATACCCCGGGGCGCACACATGGCAGATGTCATACAGAGGCATTTTGTTGTGCTGTGGCCGATGGCACTTCTCTTACTACTTGTCGGCATTAAAACCACTCAAAGGACTCACATATTGAGCACTGTGTACTTCGGACTGTGCTCTCAGGAGCCTCGGGGTAAAGCAGCGGCAAACCGGGAACATACATTGACCAATCCTGGCTAAGAGCTTCATGGAATAGGCCTAATGAGATAAGAGATAAGAGTCCACGACACTGAGGTCAAGGTGAGTGCGCTACCCACTGAGCTAACCGATGGGTTACAACACTTCTTTCTGTGGACAAGCAATTATTAATCATATATTCAATATGGCTAGCCCCTGGGTCCTTTGATGTATACTGTGAACTGTGATACATGTGTGTGTCAGTCTGTATGGCATATGGCACCAAACATGTTAGGTGTCAATGTGTGTTTCCACAAATAACATAAGCCTGCCATTATTTGACGTTTATAACCGAATAGAGGTAAATTTATCCTTTTTGCTAAATTGTACAACTTCTTAGGGATATCTTTTGGCCTCTGAACAAACCTGTCTTTCTGATTAACGTTGCAAAGACATTGATATGTTATCAGAATACTTATTTGTTTGCTGGAATTTCCCGTGCATCGATTAATACGTTTGTGGTTAAGCAATAAGTCTCCGTGGATTAGTCCTTGGGGGAATGATAAAACACAAACTGTTGTAGGCGCCGTTCAGCGTGAAGGAGTGTCTCCTGGATACAGACGACTGGTGAGGCATGAGTTAACACTCCATCAGTCCGCCGTGGACGGGAGGTCCGGGTGGAACGATCTGGCCCAACAACAAGGGTCAACGACAACGTTATGGCAAAATCTGACTTACATTTGCCTGTAAATGGCTGTGAATGGGGAAAACGCCGCGGGTTACGTCGCTGGGTTTCTATGACACGAGATCACTCACGGCAAGATGGGATGAAGGATATTAGTTTTGCTTGAAATGATAATTTACGAGTTTTAATACTCCCTTAAGGATTACAGTTTTAGATGTCGGAATAAAGGAAAAAGACACATGGTTAGTGGCGAAGACCAAGAATGGCTGACAATAGTAATATTTGTGTTTAGTTCCTATGATGCATCGGAAATGGATTCGTAATAACGGATGGATGGCTTGGAGTTTTAAGGCATATTTGTGCCACATTTGGCTAAGGTGTGTCATTGAAAACCGTGTGGGGGTAATAACAGGCTCTGTGCGAGAAAAGCACTTTCGGAAATTCAACGGTTTTGGAGGGCCAACCTCCCCCCCTCCTTCCCCTGCCCCTCTTCTCTAGTTTTTGTCGGGATCCCGGCCTCCTTTGTTCACTTTTATTTTGCTTTCGATGGACTGAATTCAAAACCTACTGTTATATCGCATGATTAATTATAAAACAATAAATTTGTCGCGTAAACTAATATTTTATCGACTTATTATAGGATTTTATCGAATAGAAAGTATATTTTTATAAATTATATTGATTAAAATGGTACTGATGAAGATCAGCACTGTCACGTGGAGTGAACACTCACAGATCCACGACATGTCTGAACAGGATAAATAGCCAAAGAAGCTAACAAAGGGAGTTGCTCTATGTATTTAACCGCACTGTCGCTGCGTTTTTAATGTTTAATATAGCACGGTGTCTCGTAGCTGATCTGGAGCCCAACAGACGTGAATGGTTACAAATTGCCTTCCATTCATTGACTCATTCGTCTTGTCGATATGACGTTACCCTCCTGGCATTGTTACACAGCGTTGTTCGCCAGTTGTTCCGCCGCCCCCCGTCGCCCGCCGACTTGACGTCCATGTCGCCATTCCTGGCGTGGCTCTGATTGGCTCTATGTTTGTCTGCTGTCGGCTCCTTCAGACCAGACGTGAGCTGGTTCTCCTAAGTATGAAAGTACCAACCCATAATTGGCAAACACAAGGCCGAGGTGCTTTGGGACAGCTCAGCGGGGTATTTCCATTAGCCACATTACACGTTGGCTCATATCTATGTTTGAACGGGTAAACTGTAAAAGATCCCTTGATTGCCAGCGAGCGCCATAACGTGTAAGTAACCCAAGAACCTCGAGTCCATTTATCTCGTTAACCCCAGAGGTACGGCTGGCTTGGTTTGAAGGAAAAACATGTGTGCACAACAGTGGCATTAAACACAAATCCATCCCACCAAGGAATATTGCCGCGCCGACTGTCTTCTAGTAAGTGTCGCGATGTGACGCCGAAAGGTTAATGCCTTTTATGCCCTAGCAGAAGACTCCAAGACGTAAATCATAAAATATGTAAGCAATCCTCAGACTCAGAAAGGTCTGGCGTGCTCTGGTAGCGCCCCCTGGGGACTGGATACCCCGGTTGGTCGGTGAACTTTGAAATGGGTGTGCGTAGGTAGGGCAGCTCTTCTGTCCCCCAGCTAGTTCCACCGTCGGTTTAGTATCCAAAGACATTTTCTTCTTCGGAATAAACGTCTATGGGTCTGCCTGTCATCTACGTCGTGCTTACGACCGACTGAGCCGCCACTCGGCCGCCCGGTGCATTGTGGGCTGGATAATAAGGAGAGAGGAAGCACATCACGAAATCTGGTCATTTGCAAATCGTCCCCTTGATAGCGGCAGGCGCCCCACTCAAAGGTCGCGCGCACTTTATTCTCATTTTAGTTTCACTATTTATTTATCTCTCGACTTTCAGTACCGGAAGTCACTTTCTTTGTAGCTGACGACGTCGGATGCTACTACGTGTCGCCCACCAGGTGGCGTGTTACTATAACTCCCACCCTCACTCCTTTACCAAGTGGCGTGTCACTATAACCGTCACTTCTTCACCAGGTGGCGTGTCACTATAACCCACCCCAGTACTCCTTGATCGCCCACCCCGCGGTGAAAACTCTCTGATTTATCGATCTCAATGCCACATCCAGAGATATTCACATAGTCACATTTTGGTTCCGTTATCTTGCATCGAGAACGACATTTGGTGCTTTCATTTTACAAAGCTATACCTTTTTATTGCAACCAACTTGATCTTGAAATATTGCCCTTTCCCTGCACACAATAGTCGATTGAAGGACACGTAAACAAGTTGAGGGATGGATCGATTGATGTGTCATGCCAATTTTATGCACACATAGGTTAATACCGGGCGGGTAAATTCAGATCGGTTAGACACAAGTGGGATTTGAACCCGCAACCATACGATAACAGCAGAGGCTTGCGTTCTGTATTTTCGGCTAGTCCTGTCCCGGGTGCTGGTAACAGGCCCACAATGACACTTCTTGGTGCCATGTTCAGCTGTAGGAGAAGCCAAGTGGTCACGATTTTGAGACCCGGATGTGTTAACTGGCGACTTTTATTTTTGACCTTTATTCGGCTGATAAACAGGTCATGGGTTAGAATCCCGGTTCTGTCACGCTACAACGCTGTATATATGTTGTCCTGGGGGGTTCCTGCCTCAGTTTAAACGCCCCAATACGCATAAACTTTGCCTAAGCACCAACATATAATTTTTATTTCATGTCATTGATCCATGCAGCGACTGTCTGTCAATGGGGTCCATGGTCCATACTACTGGGCTTTTTGTGACATCAAGTACTTTATTGCCCCAAGAGTTCCATGTTGCCCTTTGTGGCCGAACGATAGCGCAGTTCTAACAACCATCATGCCGTTTAAATCATTGGATGAGACGTTTTAGGGCTGGTCTCGGATTGGTGTTCAGCGTTTAATAAACCAAAAGTTGATCCAAGATTTAGGCTTCGGCGTATGGCGAGGAGATTAGGGGGAAGTGGGGGTGGCGGGCTTATATTTCGCAAAAAGAAAAACCCGCCGGCCTCCCTCTGGTTTGTCATTAACGAAGTGGGGTAAACTTACCATTAATGGTATTATGATGCGGACAAATCCGGTGTTTAGGACCTTGTGCCCCTTGTGCACTTGAAGCTTAAACTGGACCAAGAAACCGACGGACCAAGGAAACAGGATTAGATGAAAGGTGCTGGTGCCAGGGCGCGAACCCGTAACCAGTTGATCTGCAGCTCAACCTGCTTACCGCCAACTGACATGGGGAGGCTTATCCGGCCTATCCGGTATGTGTAAGTAGGCGGGCTCTCACAATGCTGATTATATATTGTCTTTACTTTGCGATTTGATGGTGTACCCAGTTGGCTGTTGGTTTGGGAAGGCACTTTTCTCGCGCCAGTGGAAACATGAAGCATGAAAACCCCGAGCCACGATTAATCACCACTTGGTCCCTCATTGTGTGACTGATTATAACCCTCGTATAATAATAATTTATTGAAGTAAGTCAGAGTATAAACAAAGCTACAGTAGTTGGAAACTAGCAGAAGCTGATGCTTATTCACACCCCCACCCCCACCCCCCTAACTCAATTATAAAAAATCCCAGCAACAGCGAACAATGAACACTCTAGAATAACATATAGATTAGTATGTGGCTCGTCCCCCGCTAACGAGTATTGTTTTGTTTTGCAGCGTTGGTGTGTGACGGTGGGGGTAGCGCCCGGCGGTGTGGGGGGCAAGGAGACATCCTGGCGGGGTCTCTGGGGGTCTTCTCCTTCTGGGCCCACGAGGCGACCGCCAGCGGCAGCAATGACAAGTGAGTAGTGTATCCGG
This sequence comes from Arenicola marina, assembly GCA_964019135.1. NCBI lineage: Eukaryota > Metazoa > Annelida > Polychaeta > Arenicolidae > Arenicola > Arenicola marina. The sequence goes on along the minus strand of OZ025260.1, from coordinate 16,218,404 downwards.
GTACTGTGTCTGAGTCTAATGGCGCCAGGTACTGTGCCCGGGTACTGTGTCTGAGTCTACTGGCGCCGGGTGCTGTGCCCGGGTACTGTGCCTGATTACTGGCGCCGGGTACTGTGCCCGGGTACTGTGTCTGAGTCTCCTGGCGCCGGGTACTGTGCCCGGGTACTGTGTCTGAGTCTACTGGCGCATGGTACTGTGCCCGGGTACTGTGTCTGAGTCTACTGGCGCCGGGTACTGTGCCCGGGTACTGTGTCTGAGTCTCCTGGCGCAGGGTACTGTGCCCGGGTACTGTGTCTGAGTCTACTGGCGCCGGGTACTGTGCCCGGGTACTGTGTCTGAGTCTCCTGGCGCCGGGTACTGTGCCCGGGTACTGTGTCTGAGTCTCCTGGCGCCGGGTACTGTGCCCTGGGTCTCCCAGAGGCCCGGGCTAGGTTTATCCGGCTGACCAGTAATGTAAAGTGGTTGCGCCACGTTATTTCTCGATTCAAAGTTTATTTGTTTATTGACGACAAACAAATGTGAATGTTTCGGCAACAGCTTTTAGCCAGAATGAAGTCCGGTCTGTTTAGTTCTGGGAGCTTTGCATGTAAAATAAAAGCGGGTGAACACAGAAGAAGAATATTTAGGCGCGTCTGACTCATCGGTTCTATCTTCCAAATGCCTAAGTGAAAGGGTCACCCCGTGGCCTAGTGAGTATGGTGTTCGCCTGTTGTCAAGGGCTGGGCCAGCCCAAGCGGCCTTTGCGTGGATCGAGCACCACCTTTGCAAATATCTACATTTGTTTAGGATACAGATCTAATTGTCTTTCTCCCTGGAAAATTGCTTCTCTCTATCTTGGCCCTTTCCATTGTCGCCAACGCGAAATTACTAAAACCAGTCCCTACTTAAAACAACCGATGAACCTAAGGTGAAGACATACGCTCACTATATTGAACCAATAGGTCAGCATAGCTCGCGTATTACTCACATATCGCGAGGTTTCTTGTCTTAATGTCTTGCTGTTCTCTTCCTCCCCTGACTGTCTGTTAGCACTCTGTTACGTCAGTACGGACCCGCGTCATAGCTCGCGTATTACTCACACATGTCGTGATATTTCTTGTAAAATCCACTGATGACGTCACTCTATTGTTCTCTCACGACATTATTTTTCTGTAGTGTAGTGGCTTTGAGTCATAAGGACGTGGATTTTACATAAGTTAATGACCTCGGAAAACGACATTACTGGATAACAATGGGTCCTCGGGTTTTGCCCTCGGACTCCATTATTATCCGGTAATGTCGTGTTCCTCGGACATTAACTTACACGTTATAATGTCTTGCTGTTCTCTTCCTCCCCTGACTGTCTGTTAGCGCTCTGTTACGTTAGTACGGACCCGCGTCATAGCTCGCGTATTACTCACACATGACGTGATATTTCTTGTCTTAATGTGTTGCTGTTCTCTTCCTCCCCTGGCTGTCTGTTAGCGCTCTGTTACGTCAGTACGGACCCGCCCTGTGTGGCGCCCACGCTGGCTGCCTCCTCACTAGAGAGTGCAACCGTCTGGCCTTCGCTCGCTTCCGGCGCACCACCATGACCACCAACATGATTGACATGATACAGACTGCCTTCGAGACGCTTTTCCCGTCCAAGCTGTGACGTCACGACACCGCCGGCGTCACATGATGAAGCATCGTGACGTCATAGGAGACGTTTACTCACTGCCCGGAATCGCTTCTTCAGGTTTTTTGTTTTTTCAATTTTAGGAAAAACAAATCAAAAAACATTATTTCCGCAAGTCCTAAATTTTCTCCGGACCCAGGCATCAATGATAAATTATAAATTAAAATAACATGGATAACCATTGAATGGAAATCCTTGCCACCCACAACATATGCAAATATTATGCAAATGGGTTGTACCTATAATTATAATCGGTTGGTGAGTGTTTCACGCCAGGAACAAGACTCTGTAAAAGTGCACCGGCCGATCTACCTTCTATATTTTTTTGGCAAAGAGGCTGACTGACTGTAACCGGAAATACCCCTTCCATGGTATTCTTCCTCCAGCGATTTCGCCATCATAATAAATTGTCTCCGCCATTATGACATCAACGGATGAGGTAAACGATGTAGGGTCTCGGGAAGCGGGGATGACGGTCGGTGATGTATGGGGGACTCGGTATCTCGTCCTGTACAGGACCCCCGGGTCACGCCATGGGGAGGAGGTGGGGGCGAAGAGGAGCGGGGAGGAAGCGGGGGGGGGGGGGGGTCGAAGTGGCCAGTCAGTGTCAGCTCAGCCCACTCCCGACAGATGCCAGACTGTTTTTGACGTGCCGTCCCCGCGATTATCCTCTACAAAAGAAACACCCAGTGTCTTTCCCTCACATGGTGTCCCGATCCGTGATTTTCTTCACCAAAATCCCTCCTCGATAAAAATTACTTGCGGCTTCAACGTAGGCAAGGTTGAATGTAATGGTAATGTATGTGCTCACCATAATCCACGTGCAAGATTGGGTGAAAAAGAAATGTTGGTGCTTAATTTAGACCGCTTTTGTGCATATGAAGGCCAAATTGAGGAAATAAATTCCATGGCCCATGAAATGAGGCTCTATTAACCAAGGGCTGAACTCACGCCCTGATTGGGTGAAACAAAGGTGCTAATAATGGGATGAATGTGGTGTAAATAACTGGTTGTGAACATTAATATAGATGTATATGCACTCCACACATTTACGGAATAAAATATGATAAGCATAGTCTAGTTTGGTCTTCTTTGGCGGTTTTCAGAAATAATATAAAAGTGAAGGAAAGCGGTATATATATTTGACATGTGCCAGGAGCAGCGTGTCGTAAACCACTGACGTCACGCCTTATTAAGTTCAATATGTTGACTTATACACAAGAAAATATTTCCGTTCGTGCGATTCGTTACAAGTTTGTGTTTTAGACATGCATCTGAACTGCCCAAATATGATATTAGCGTCCTCAAAATCCGTGTGCACTCTCAAGTTTGTTTCATATGCAAAATAAATTCTGAAAAATCTTAAATATTTTCATTATATATTATAGTATTACTGCTGATATGTGTTGCAATAGAACGCCGTTAACCATGATTTATCAAAGGATCCGTCATTAAGCAAACGAAAAGAATCCCGGTTCAAAGTCAAGGCGTCATTTACCAACAGACTTGACGACTCTAGACTTTAGAACTCTCCAAGTGGTCACTGCGTTCAAGTCTCCGGCTCGATTAGAATAGATGGCCCCACGTGGATCCTCGCATACATGTTGTTCCCCGAAGATGGTTTAATAGGGACACTAAAAACCGGAAAGGACAGCGTTCATACGAAAGTCTCACGTGGTTCTCTTCCACTGAGCAGCCAACCCTTGGTGACAGCGCATCGCATCGCTATAGCGCATCGTAGAAGTGCGATGTCTTTCGTTATAATACCGCGGAGGTCATTAAAATGGAAATAAGCCCAGTCCTTACTACGTCGTTTCATCCCCGCCCTGTGGCCACCGCTGCTAATTGGTCGGGGAAAGTCAAATAACGTGGTGGGGCCTATTTGGGAAATCCATCAGGCTGGCGTGAGACTGGAATGGGAAGTCAATGTGTTTTGTGCCCGTCCCACGGCACGTCTTGTGTCCGTGTGTTGGCATTGTGTCTGGGAGTAATTCCTTCCAATTCTGCCAATTTACAAGTAAATGACGTAATTCGAAAGCAATCACAAGTTTGTGAGGGGTCACGTTTTTGATTAGCTGATGTTTGCATCGGGGAGCTTGGAAGCGGGGAGTGGGGTGGGGGTTGATGAAGATGAGGCGGTAGAGGGGTGGGGGAGGGGGAGGAATAATTGGCGGCAGTTGGGAGAGATCGAGATTACCAGAGACCTTTGTCACCAGAAGGTCGTCTTCATCTGTCTGTGACGTCACAAATTGATGGACGGGTAAGTGTTGAGCTATCGCTTCCCTACTGATGCATCGTCTCTCCCTCTTTACTATCCAAACTAACTTTTATTGCAATATTGATAATAATAGGTATGATAATGGTAATGATACATTTTTGCTAAACAATGAATTCTGAAATCACACAATGGCACTGTTTGTGGCTGCCCACAGTTTGCTCCCCTGATGCCTCGCCATGCTTGATGTCAATTCTGCCCGTATTCTGTCATCTCATCGTCCCGGGGTTCTTTGGCCCGCTTTGGCCCATGTGTGTATAAATATGGCATAAAACCCTATCCCACTGATCCACCTCTCCGGGAACGACAGTAGTGTGTGCACCCAAACCCCTCCCAACACCTCGTGGCATTTCATCTATTTCCCACGCCATCACGATTATTGCAATAATTGCCAGGCGAAGTAGCACGTGAGCTATCCTGGCACAATGATGTTTTCCATTATCACGGAGGAACATCCCGGCACTCTGTAACTTGATGACAGGAGACGGCCATCATGACAAAGACTAGAGTCGGGGGCAGGGAGCGGGGCGAGGTGCGGTGGGTGGTGATGGGTAAATCGCTTGGGGGTGGAAGGCTGGGTTGGGCGGGGGAATTGGGGTGGGGGGGTGGGGAATCGGTACAGCGCCTATGAAGACACGGTGCATTATTAGACCGGCGGCGCTTTCGGTAGACAACAAACGGGATTGCATCTGGCGGAGCTGGCAGATCTCTCGTTCGTATTCAATTTCCCTTCTCATCATGGGTGGTTGTGTCTGCGTGAGCGTGTCCATGGCGACCGGTGGGGTGGGGGTACCCAGGTGGGGCTCCACCCCTCGAGGGGCGGACGGGGTGGCCCCAGGCTGGGAACAGCTGGGTGGCCGGACACACCGTCCTGGGTGGTTGGTAGTCAACTCTAATAGACCGCTCTGTATCGCTGCCACGTGCCCAGTGGCGTGTACTCATGACCTTGGATATGGAATGGCGTGTTCATGTGACCTTGGGAATCGAATAGCGTGTCCTTATGTTGTTGGCTATGGCATGGCGTGTTGTGATTTCTTAGACTATCGAACACGATTTCCTCATTTCCTTGGTTTGGTGTGGGATGTTACTATTCCAGGCTATGGTAAAGGTTCTAGAGGCTATCTGAAGCGGACCCGGGCTATAGCTACCATCCTTCACCACGCCACCGCGGTGTCCTCAAGGTCCTGGAGGCTATCTGAAGCGGACCCGGGCTATAGCTACCATCCCTCACCACGCCACCACTGTGTCCTCAAGGTTCTAGAGGCTATCTGAAGCGGACCCGGGCTATAGCTACCATCCTTCACCACGCCACCGCGGTGTCCTCAAGGTTCTAGAGGCTATCTGAAGCGGACCCGGGCTATAGCTACCATCCTTCACCACGCCACCGCGGTGTCCTCAAGGTTCTGGAGGCTATCTGAAGCGGACCCGGGCTATAGCTACCATCCTTCACCACGCCACCGCGGTGTCCTCAAGGTTCTGGAGGCTATCTGAAGCGGACCCGGGCTATAGCTACCACCCCTCACCACGCCACCGCGGTGTCCTCAAGGTTCTGGAGGCTATCTGAAGCGGACCCGGGCTATAGCTGCCATCCTTCACCACGCCACCGCGGTGTCCTCAAGGTTCTAGAGGCTATCTGAAGCGGACCCGGGCTATAGCTGCCATCCTTCACCACGCCACCGCGGTGTCCTCAAGGTTCTAGAGGCTATCTGAAGCGGACCCGGGCTATAGCTGCCATCCTTCACCACGCCACCGCGGTGTCCTCAAGGTTCTAGAGGCTATCTGAAGCGGACCCGGGCTATAGCTGCCATCCTTCACCACGCCACCGCGGTGTCCTCAAGGTTCTAGAGGCTATCTGAAGCGGACCCGGGCTATAGCTGCCATCCTTCACCACGCCACCGCGGTGTCCTCAAGGTTCTAGAGGCTATCTGAAGCGGACCCGGGCTATAGCTGCCATCCTTCACCACGCCACCGCGGTGTCCTCAAGGTTCTAGAGGCTATCTGAAGCGGACCCGGGCTATAGCTGCCATCCTTCACCACGCCACCGCGGTGTCCTCAAGGTTCTAGAGGCTATCTGAAGCGGACCCGGGCTATAGCTACCATCCTTCACCACGCCACCGCGGTGTCCTCAAGGTTCTAGAGGCTATCTGAAGCGGACCCGGGCTATAGCTACCATCCTTCACCACGCCACCGCGGTGTCCTCAAGGTTCTAGAGGCTATCTGAAGCGGACCCGGGCTATAGCTACCATCCTTCACCACGCCACCGCGGTGTCCTCAAGGTTCTAGAGGCTATCTGAAGCGGACCCGGGCTATAGCTACCATCCTTCACCACGCCACCGCGGTGTCCTCAAGGTTCTAGAGGCTATCTGAAGCGGACCTGGGCTATAGCTACCATCCTTCACCACGCCACCGCGGTGTCCTCAAGGTTCTGGAGGCTATCTCAAGCGGACACGGGCTATAGCTACCATCCTTCACCACGCCACCGCGGTGTCCTCAAGGTTCTAGAGGCTATCTGAAGCGGACCTGGGCTATAGCTACCACCCCTCACCCCGCCACCGCTGTGTCCTCAAGGTTCTGGAGGCTATCTGAAGCGGACCTGCGCTATAGCTACCATCCTTCACCACGCCACCGCGGTGTCCTCAAGGTTCTAGAGGCTATCTGAAGCGGACCCGGGCTATAGCTACCACCCCTTACCCCGCCACCGCTGTGTCCTCAAGGTTCTGGAGGCTATCTGAAGCGGACCTGCGCTATAGCTACCATCCTTCACCACGCCACCGCGGTGTCCTCAAGGTTCTGGAGGCTATCTGAAGCGGACCCGGGCTATAGCTACCATCCTTCACCACGCCACCGCGGTGTCCTCAAGGTTCTGGAGGCTATCTGAAGCGGACCTGGGCTATAGCTACCATCCTTCACCACGCCACCGCGGTGTCCTCAAGGTTCTGGAGGCTATCTCAAGCGGACCTGGGCTATAGCTACCATCCTTCACCACGCCACCACTGTGTCCTCAAGGTTCTGGAGGCTATCTGAAGCGGACCTGGGCTATAGCTACCATCCTTCACCACGCCACCGCGGTGTCCTCAAGGTTCTGGAGGCTGTCTAGGTGTACCCTGGTAATGGACTGGTGACGTGGGAGGCGGGCGGCTGTCTGGGTGTACCCTGGTAATGAACTGGTGACGTGGGAGGCGGGCGGCTGGCTGGGTGTACCCTGGTAATGGACTGGTGACGTGGGGGGCGGGCGGCTGTCTGGGTGTACCTTGGTAATGGACTGGTGACGTAGGGGGCGGGCGGCTGTCTGGGTGTACTCTGGTAATGGACTGGTGACGTGGGAAACGGGCGGATGTCTGGGTGTACCCCGGTAATGGACTGGTGACGTGGGAGGCGGGCGGCTGTCTGGGTGTACCCCGGTAATGGACTAGTGACGTGGGGGGCGGGCGGCTGTCTGGGTGTACCCCGGTAATGGACTGGTGACGTGGGGGGCGGGCGGCTGTCTGGGTGTACTCTGGTAATGGACTGGTGACGTGGGAGGCGGGCGGCTGTCTGGGTGTACTCCGGTAATGGACTGGTGACATGGGAGGCGGGTGGCTGTCTGGGTGTACTCTGGTAATTTGTTAGTGATATATTTTGGCATCTGAACAAACTTGTCTTTCTGATTAAAGTTGCAAAGACATTAATATGTTATAAGAATACTTATTTGTTTGCTGAAATTTCCCGTAGAACGATTAATACGTTTGTGGTTAAGCAATAAGTCTCCGTGAATTAGTCTTTGGGGGAATGATAAAACACAAACTGTTGTAGGCCCCGTTCAGCGTGAAGGAGTGTCTCCTGGATACAGAAGACTGGTGAGGCATGAGTTAACACTCCATCAGTCCGCCGTGGACGGGAGGTCCGGGTAGAACGATCTGGCCCAACAACAAGGGTCAACGACAACGTTATGGCAAAATCTGACTTACATTTGCCTGTAAATGGCTGTGAATGGGGAAAACGCCGCGGGTTACGTCGCTGGGATTCTATGACACGGGATCATTCACGACAAGATGGGATGAAGGATATTAGTTGTGCTTGAAATGATAGTTTACGAGTTTTAATACTCCCTTGCGGATTTACAGTTTTAGATGTCAGAATAAAGGAAAAAGACACATGGTTCGAGTAGAAAACCCAGAAGGGCTGACAATAGTGGTATCTCTTTAGTTTCCATGACGCATCAGAAATGGATTCGTAATAACGGATGGATGGCTTGGAGTTTTAAGACATATATTTGCCACGTTTGGCTAAGGTGTGTCATTGAAAACCGTGTGGGGTAATAACAGGCTCTCTGCGAGGAAAGCACTTTCGGGAATTCAGCGGTTTTGGAGGGCCAGTCTCCCCCCTCCAGCTGCCCCGCTTTTTCAGCCGTCTCTAGTTGTTGTAGGGATCCCGGCCTCCCTTGCTCACTTTTATTTCTCTTTCTGAATTCAAAACGTACTGTTATATCGCATGATCAATTGTAAAACAATGAATTTGGCTGTTTTCCTAAAATTGAAAAACAAAAATCTATGAAGAAGCGATTCCGGGCAGTGATTAAACGTCTCCTATGACGTCACGATGTTTCATCATGTGACGCCGGCGGTGTCGTGACGTCACAGCTTGGACGGAAAAAGCGTCTCGAAGGCTGTCGCAACCAGCGTAGGCGCCACACAGTTTAAGCTTCAAGTGCACCAAGGTCCAAGACACCAGATTGGTCCCGATCCTAATAACATTAATGGTAACGTGACCCCACTTCCTCAATGACAAACGAAAGGGAGGCGGGCGGTTTTTTTGTTGTGAAATGTATGCCTCCCCCGCCCCCCTATCCTCATCTCCTCACCGTAGGCCTAAATCTTGACTCTTGGTTAAACGCTGAGCACCAATCCGAGACCAGTGCTAAAAGGTCTTATCAAATAATTTAAATGGCCTGATGGCTGTTAGAACTGCGCTATTGTTCGGCCACAAAGGGCAACATAGAACCCTTGGGGCAATAAGGTACCTAATGTCCCAGTCAAAGCCCAGTAGGATGGGCCATGGAACCCATTGAGAGACATGGATCAATGACATGAATTATATGCTGGTGCTTAGGCAAAGTTTATGCGTATGAAGGCGTTTAAACTGGGGCAGGAAACTCCCAGGACAACATATATACAGCGTTGTAGCGTGACAGAGCCAGGGTTTTACCCCATGACCTGTTTATCAGCCGAATATAGGTCGCAAATAAAACTCGCCCGTTAAACACATCCGGGTCTCAAAATCGTGACCACTGGGCTTCTCCTACAGCTGAACATGGCACCAAGAAGTGTCATTGTGGGCCTGACACCAGAACTCAGGACAGGACTAGCTGGGAATAGAGAACGCAAGCCTCTGCTGTTATCGTATGATTATGGGTTCAATTCCCACCTGTGTCTACCCGATCTGAGTTTAGCCGCCCGGTAATAACCCATATGTGCATTAAAGTGGCATGGAACGCCGATCGATTCATCCCTCAAATTGCTTACGTGTGCTTCAATCGACTCTTGTGTGCAGAGGAAGCGCAATACTTCACGATCAAGTCGGTTGCCATAAAAAGGTATATTTTAGTAAATGAAAGCACCAACTGCCGTTCTCTAGGTGAGATCACGGAATAAAGATGTGACTATATGAAACGTTCCAGATATGGCGTTCTGATGGGTAAATCAGAGTTTTCACCGCGGGGTGGGTGATAAAGGAGTAAGGGTGGGGGTTATATTGACACGCCACCTGGTCAACGAGTTCGGGTTACAGTGACACGCCACCTCGTGAAGGAGTGAGAGTGGGGGTTATAGTGAAACGCCACCTGGTGAAGGAGTGAGGGTGTGGGTTATAGTGACACGCCACCTGGTGAAGGAGTGATGGTGTGGGTTATAGTGACACGCCAAATGGTGAAGGAGTGAAGGTGGGGGGTTATAGTGACACGCCATCTGGTGAAGGAGTGAGGGTGGGGGGTTATAGTGACACGCCACCTGATGAAGGAGTGAAGGTGCTGGTTATAGTGACACGCCACGTCATGAAGGAGTGACGGTGGGGGTTATATTGACACGCCACCTGGTGAAGGAGTGAGGGTGGGGTTATAGTAACAGGCCACCTGGTAAAGAAGTGAGGCAGGGGGTTATAGTGACACGCCACCTGGTGAAGAAATGCGGGTTATAGTGACACGCCACCTGGTGAAGAAGTGACGGTGGGGGTTATATTGACACGCTACCTGGTGAAGGAGTGACGGTGGGGGTTATATTGACACGCTACCTGGTGAAGGAGTGACGGTGGGGTTTAAAGTAACAGGCCACCTGGTGAAGGAGTGAGGGCGGGGGTTGTAGTAACACGCCACCTGGTGAAGGAGTGAGGGCGGGGGTTGTAGTAACACGCCACCTGGTGAAGGAGTGAGGGCGGGGGTTATAGTGACACGCCATCTGGTGAAGGAGTGACGGTGGGGGTTATATTGACACGCCACCTGGTGAAGGAGTGACGGTGGGGTTTAAAGTAACAGGCCACCTGGTGAAGGAGTGACGGTGGGGGTTATATTGACACGCCACCTGGTGAAGGAGTGAGGGTGGGGTTATAGTAACAGGCCACCTGGTAAAGAAGTGAGGCAGGGGGTTATAGTGACACGCCACCTGGTGAAGAAGTGACGGTGGGGGTTATATTGACACGCTACCTGGTGAAGGAGTGACGGTGGGGTTTAAAGTAACAGGCCACCTGGTGAAGGAGTGAGGGCGGGGGTTGTAGTAACACGCCACCTGGTGAAGGAGTGAGGGCGGGGGTTATAGTGACACGCCACCTGGTGAAGGAGTGACGGTGGGGGTTATATTGACACGCCACCTGGTGAAGGAGTGAGGGTGGGGTTATAGTAACAGGCCACCTGGTAAAGAAGTGAGGCAGGGGGTTATAGTGACACGCCACCTGGTGAAGAAATGCGGGTTATAGTGACACGCCACCTGGTGAAGAAGTGACGGTGGGGGTTATATTGACACGCTACCTGGTGAAGGAGTGGCGGTGGGGTTTAAAGTAACAGGCCACCTGGTAAAGGAGTGAGGGCGGGGGTTGTAGTAACACGCCACCTGGTGAAGGAGTGCGGATGCGGGTTATAGTGACACGCCACCTGGTGGGCGACACGTAGTAGCATCCGACGTCGTGAGCAACAAAGAAAGTGACTTCCGGTAATGAAAGTCGAGAGATAATAGTGAAAGTAAAACGAGGATAAAGTGCGCGCGACCTTTGAGTTGGGCGCCGGCCGCTATCAAGGGGACGATTTGCAAATGACCAGATTTCGTGATGTGCTTCCTCTCTCCTTATTATCCAGCCCACAATGCAACGGGCGGCCCAGTGGCGGCTCAGTCGGTCGTAGCCGCCACTACACTACACGGCACGACGTAGACGACAGGCAGACTCATAGACGTTTATTCCGAAGAAGAATATGTCTTTGGATACTAAACCGATGGTGGAACTAGCTGGGGGACAGAAGAGCTGCCCTACCTACGCACACCCATTTCAAAGTTCACCGACCAACTGGGGTATCCAGTCCCCAGAGGGCGCTACCAGAGCACGCAAGGCCTTTCTGAGTCAGAGGAATTGCTTACATATTTTATGATTTACGTCTTGGAGTCTTCTGCTAGGGCATAAAAGGCATTAACCTTTCGGCGTCACATCGCGACACTTACGAGAAGACAGTCGGCGCGGCACCATTCCTTGGTGGGATGGATTGGTGTTTAATGCCACTGTTGTGCACACATTTTCTTCAAACAAAGCCAGCCGTACCTCTGGGGTTAACGAGATAAATGGACTCGAGGTTCTTGGGTTACTTACACGTTATGGCGCTCGCTGACAATCAAGGGATCTTTTACAGTTTACCCGTTCAAACATAGATATGAGCCAACGTGTAATGTGGCTAATGGAAATACCCCGCTGAGCTGTCCCAAAGCACCTCGGCCCTGTGTTTGCCAATTATGGGTTGGTACTTTCATACTTAGGAGAACCAGCTCACGTCTGGTCTGAAGGAGCCGACAGCAGACACACACAGAGCCAATTAAGGCCACGCCAAGAATGGCGGCATGGACGTCGAGTAGGCGGCGACGGTGGACGGCGGAACAACTGGCGAATAACGCAGTGTAACAATGCCAGGAGGGTAACGTCATATCGACAAGACGAATGAACCACTGAATGGAAGGCAATTTGTAACCATTCACGTCTGTTGGGCTCCAGATCCGCTGCGAGTTACCGCGCTATATTAGAAATTGAAAAAGTATCGACAGTGCGGTTAAATACATAATAAAGTAAACTTCCCTTTATTAGATTCTTTGCCAATTGATCGTCAGAAGCGAAGGTGCAAGATATGGTCAGATTTGTCGTAGATCTGTGAATGTTCACTCCACGTGACAGTGCAGAGCTTCATAAATACCATTTTAATTAATATCATGGATAAAAGTGTAATTTCAATTCAGTAAAATACTATTATAAGTCGATAAAATATTAGTTTACATGACAAATTCAATCTTTTACAAGATCATGCGATATAATAGTACGTTTTGAATTCAGACATCATCCCGAAAGCAAAACAAAAGTGTGCAAAGGACGCCGGGATTCCTACAACAACTGGTGACAATGGAAAAGAGGAGGAGGAGGGGTGGGCCGGGGGGAAGGGGGGGGGGGGAGGGACTGGTCCTCTAAAACCGTTGAATTCCCGAAAGTGCTTTCCTCGCATAGAGCTTATTACCCCCACACGGTTTTTAATGACGCGCCTTAGCCAAACGTTGCAAAAATATGCCTTAAAACTCCAAGCCACCCATCCGTCATTACGAAACCATTTCCGATGCATCATGGAAACTAAACACAGATTTCACTATTGCCAGCCCTTCTTGGTTTTCTCCTCGAACCTTGTGTCCTTTTCCTTTATTCACACACCTAAAACTGTAAATCCGCAAGGGAGTATTAAAACTCGTAAACTATCATTTCAAGACGGACTAATATCCTTCATCCCATCTTGTCGTGAGTGATCTCGTGTCATAGAAACCCAGCGACGTAACCCGCGGCGTTTTCCCCATTCACAGCCATTTACAGGCAAATGTAAGTCAGATTTTGCCATAACGTTGCCGTTGACCCTTTTTGTTGGGCCAGATCGGTCCAACATCTGCCCCTATGTACAGCCTCTTCCCCTCTGTATAACATCTGCCCCTTTGTACGACATCTGCCCCTCTGTACGACATATGCCCCTCTGCACAACATCTGCCCCTTTGTACGACATCTGCCCCTCTGTACGACATCTGTCCCTCTGTACAACATCTGCCCCTCTGCACAACATCTGCCCCTTTGTACGACATCTGCCCCTCTGTACAACATCTGTCCCTCTGTACAACATCTGCCCCTCTGCACAACATCTGCCCCTCTGTATGACATATACCCCTCTGTACAGCATCTGCCCCTCTGTATGACATATGCCCCTCTGCACAACATCTGCCCCTTTGTACGACATCTGCCCCTCTGTACAACATCTGTCCCTCTGTACAACATCTGCCCCTCTGCACAACATCTGCCCCTCTGTATGACATATACCCCTCTGTACAGCATCTGCCCCTCTGTATGACATATGCCCCTCTGCACAACATCTGCCCCTTTGTACGACATCTGCCCCTCTGTACAACATCTGTCCCTCTGTACAACATCTGCCCCTCTGCACAACATCTGCCCCTCTGTATGACATATACCCCTCTGTACAGCATCTGCCCCTCTGTATGACATATGCCCCTCTGCACAACATCTGCCCCTTTGTACGACATCTGCCCCTCTGTACAACATCTGTCCCTCTGTACAACATCTGCCCCTCTGCACAACATCTGCCCCTCTGTATGACATATACCCCTCTGTACAGCATCTGCCCCTCTGTATGACATATGCCCCTCTGCACAACATCTGCCCCTTTGTACGACATCTGCCCCTCTGTACAACATCTGTCCCTCTGTACAACATCTGCCCCTCTGCACAACACCTGCCCCTCTGCACAACATCTGCCCCTCTGTATGACATATACCCCTCTGTACAGCATCTGCCCCTCTGTATGACATATGCCCCTCTGCACAACATCTGCCCCTTTGTACGACATCTGCCCCTCTGTACAACATCTGTCCCTCTGTACAACATCTGCCCCTCTGCACAACATCTGCCCCTCTGTATGACATATGCCCCTCTGTACAGCATTCGCCTCTCTGTGCATATGAAGGCTAACTTGAGCCAATACATGTCATAGACAATGAAATGAGGCCGTATGAACCAAGGGCTGAATCCACGAACTGATTGGGTGAAACAGAGGTGCTAATAGTGGGATGATTGTGGTGTAAATAAGCTGTGAACATTTTTATGAATGTATATGTAGCCTACTCCACACTTGCACGGAATAAAACATGATAAGTATTGTCTAGTTTGGTCTTCATTGGCGGTTTGCAGAAATAATATAAAAGTGAAGGACAGTGGTATATATATTGGACATGTTATGACGTGGTACTAGGAACAGTTTGTCGCCCAAAAGTGCAACGTCACGTCTTATTAAGTTCAATATGTTTACGAACGCACAATAAAATGCTTCCGTTCCCGCGATTCGTTAAAAATTTGTATTTTATACATGCACCTGAAATGCTCAAATATCATATTAGCTTCTTCAAAATCTGTTTCATATGCAAGAAATGCTTTTTTCAAAATCTTATATATTTTCATTATATATCATAGTATTACTGCTGATATGTGTTGCAATAGAACGCCGTTAACCATGATTTATCAAAGGACCCGTCATTAAGCAAACGAAACGAATCCCGGTTCAAAGTCCAGGGGTCATTTACCAGCAGACTTGACGACTCTAGACTTTAGAACTCTCCAACTGGTCACTGCGTTCAAGTCTCCGGCTCGATTAGAATAGATGGCCACACGTGGATCCTCGCATACATGTTGTTCCCCGAAGATGGTTTAATAGGGACACTAAAAACCGGAAAGGACAGCTTTCATACGAAAGTCTCACGTGGTTCTCTTCCACTGAGCAGCCAGCCCTTGGTGGCAGCGCATCGCATCGCTATAGCGCATCGTAGAAGTGCGATGTCTTTCGTTATAATACCGCGGAGGTCATTAAAATGGAAATAAGCCCGGTCCTTACTACGTCGTTTCATCCCCGCCCTGTGGCCACCGCTGCTAATTGGTCGGGGAAAGTCAAATAACGTGGTGGGGCCTATTTGGGAAATCCATCAGGCTGGCGTGAGACTGGAATGGGAAGTCAATGTGTTTTGTGCCCGTCCCACGGCACGTCTTGTGTCCGTGTGTTGGCATTGTGTCTGGGGGTAATTCCATCCAATTCTGCCAATTTACAAGTATATGACGTAATTCGAAAGCAATCACAAGTTTGTGAGGGGTCACGTTTTTGATTAGCTGATGTTTGCATCGGGGAGCTTGGAAGCGGGGAGTGGGGTGGGGGTTGATGAAGATGAGGCGGTAGAGGGGTGGGGGAGGGAGAGGAATAATTGGCGGCAGTTGGGAGAGATCGAGATTACCAGAGACCTTTGTCACCAGAAGGTCGTCTTCATCTGTCTGTGACGTCACAAATTGATGGACGGGTAAGTGTTGAGCTATCGCTTCCCTACTGATGCATCGTCTCTCCCTCTTAACTATCCCAACTAACTTTTATTGCAATATTGATAATAATAGGTATGATAATGGTAATGATACATTTTTGCAAAACAATGAATTCTGAAATCACACAAAGGCACTGTTTGTGGCTGCCCACAGTTTGCTCCCCTGATGCCTCGCCATGCTTGATGTCAATTCTGCCCGTATTCTGTCATCTCATCGTCCCAGGGGTTCTCTCGCCCGCTTTGGCCCATGTGTGCATAAATATGGCATAAAACCCTATTCCACTGATCCACCTCTCCGGGAACGACAGTATTGTGTGCACCCAAACCCCTCCCAACGCCTCGTAGCATTTCATTTATTTTCCACGCCATCACGATTATTGCAATAATTGGCAGGCGAAAGTAGCACGTGAGCTATCCTGGCACAATGATGTTTTCCATTATCACGGAGGAACATTCCGGCACTCTGTAACTTGATGACAGGAGATGGCCATCATGACAAAGACTAGAGTCGGGGGCAGGGAGCGGGGCGAGGTGCGGTGGGTGGTGATGGGTAAATCGCTTGGGGGTGGAAGGCTGGGTTGGGCGGGGGAGTTGGGGGGGGGGGGGGAGTCGGTACAGCGGCTATGAAGACACGGTGCATTATTAGACCGGCGGCGCTTTCGGTAGACAACAAACGGGATTCCATCTGGCGGAGCTGGCAGATCTCTCGTTCGTATTCAATTTCCCTTCTCATCATGGGTGGTTGTGTCTGCGTGAGTGTGTCCATGGCGACCGGCGAGGTGGGGGTACCCAGGTGGGGCTCCACCCCTCGAGGGGCGGACGGGGTGGCCCCAGGCTGGGAACAGCTGGGTGGCCGGACACACCGTCCTGGGTGGTTGGTAGTCAACTCTAATAGACCGCTCTGTATCGCTGCCACGTGCCCAGTGGCGTGTACTCACGACCTTGGATATGGAATGGCGTGTTCATGTGACCTTGGGAATCGAATAGCGTGTCCTTATGTTGTTGGCTATGGCATGGCGTGTTGTGATTTCTTAGACCATCGAACACGATTTCCTCATTTCCTTGGTTTGGTGTGGGATGTTACTATTCCAGGCTATGGTAAAGGTTCTGGAGGCTATCTGAAGCGGACCCGGGCTATAGCTACCATCCTTCACCACGCCACCGCGGTGTCCTCAAGGTTCTGGAGGCTATCTGAAGCGGACCCGGGCTATAGCTACCATCCTTCACCACGCCACCGCGGTGTCCTCAAGCTTCTGGAGGCTATCTCAAGCGGACCCGGGCTATAGCTACCATCTTTCACCACGCCACCGCGGTGTCCTCAAGGTTCTAGAGGCTATCTGAAGCGGACCCGGGCCATAGCTACCATCCTTCACCACGCCACCGCTGTGTCCTCAAGGTTCTAGAGGCTATCTGAAGCGGACCCGGGCTATAGCTACCATCCTTCACCACGCCACCGCGGTGTCTTCAAGGTTCTAGAGGCTATCTGAAGCGGACCCGGGCCATAGCTACCATCCTTCACCACGCCACCGCTGTGTCCTCAAGGTTCTGGATGCTATCTGAAGCGGACCCGGGCTATAGCTACCATCCTTCACCACGCCACCGCGGTGTCCTCAAGGTTCTAGAGGCTATCTGAAGCGGACCCGGGCTATAGCTGCCATCCTTCACCACGCCACCACTGTGTCCTCAAGGTTCTGGAGGCTATCTGAAGCGGACCCGGGCTATAGCTACCATCCTTCACCACGCCACCGCGGTGTCCTCAAGGTTCTGGAGGCTATCTGAAGCGGACCCGGGCTATAGCTGCCATCCTTCACCACGCCACCGCGGTGTTCTCAAGGTTCTAGAGGCTATCTGAAGCGGACCCGGGCTATAGCTGCTATCCTTCACCACGCCACCGCGGTGTCCTCAAGGTTCTAGAGGCTATCTGAAGCGGACTCGGGCTATAGCTACCATCCTTCACCACGCCACCGCGGTGTTCTCAAGGTTCTAGAGGCTATCTGAAGCGGACCCGGGCTATAGCTACCATCCTTCACCACGCCACCGCGGTGTCCTCAAGGTTCTGGAGGCTATCTGAAGCGGACTCGGGCTATAGCTACCATCCTTCACCACGCCACCGCGGTGTCCTCAAGGTTCTGGAGGCTATCTGAAGCGGACCCGGGCTATAGCTACCATCCTTCACCACGCCACCGCGGTGTCCTCAAGGTTCTAGAGGCTATCTGAAGCGGACCCGGGCTATAGCTACCATCCTTCACCACGCCACCACTGTGTCCTCAAGGTTCTGGAGGCTATCTGAAGCGGACCTGGGCTATAGCTACCATCCTTCACCACGCCACCGCGGTGTCCTCAAGGTTCTGGAGGCTATCTGAAGCGGACCCGGGCTATAGCTACCATCCTTCACCACACCACCGCGGTGTCCTCAAGGTTCTGGAGGCTATCTGAAGCGGACTCGGGCTATAGCTACCATCCTTCACCACGCCACCGCGGTGTCCTCAAGGTTCTGGAGGCTATCTGAAGCGGACCCGGGCTATAGCTACCATCCTTCACCACGCCACCGCGGTGTCCTCAAGGTTCTGGAGGCTATCTGAAGCGGACCCGGGCTATAGCTACCATCCTTCACCACGCCACCACTGTGTCCTCAAGGTTCTGGAGGCTATCTGAAGCGGACCTGGGCTATAGCTACCATCCTTCACCACGCCACCGCGGTGTCCTCAAGGTTCTGGAGGCTATCTGAAGCGGACCCGGGCTATAGCTACCATCCTTCACCACACCACCGCGGTGTCCTCAAGGTTCTGGAGGCTATCTGAAGCGGACCTGGGCTATAGCTACCATCCCTCACCACGCCACCGCGGTGTCCTCAAGGTTCTGGAGGCTATCTCAAGCGGACCCGGGCCATAGCTACCATCCTTCACCACACCACCGCGGTGTCCTCAAGGTTCTGGAGGCTATCTCAAGCGGACGCCACCACTGTGTCCTCAAGGTTCTGGAGGCTATCTGAAGCGGACCTGGGCTATAGCTACCATCCTTCACCACGCCACCGCGGTGTCCTCAAGGTTCTAGAGGCTATCTGAAGCGGACCTGCGCTATAGCTACCACCCCTCACCCCGCCACCGCTGTGTCCTCAAGGTTCTGGAGGCTATCTGAAGCGGACCTGGGCTATAGCTACCACCCCTCACCCCGCCACCCCTGTGTCCTCAAGGTTCTGGAGGCTATCTGAAGCGGACCCGGGCCATAGCTACCATCCTTCACCACACCATCGCGGTGTCCTCAAGGTTCTGGAGGCTATCTCAAGCGGACGCCACCACTGTGTCCTCAAAGTTCTGGAGGCTATATGAAGCGGACCTGGGCTATAGCTACCATCCTTCACCACGCCACCGCGGTGTCCTCAAGGTTCTGGAGGCTATCTCAAGCGGACGCCACCACTGTGTCCTCAAGGTTCTGGAGGCTATCTGAAGCGGACCTGGGCTATAGCTACCACCCCTCACCCCGCCACCCCTGTGTCCTCAAGGTTCTGGAGGCTATCTGAAGCGGACCCGGGCCATAGCTACCATCCTTCACCACACCATCGCGGTGTCCTCAAGGTTCTGGAGGCTATCTCAAGCGGACGCCACCACTGTGTCCTCAAAGTTCTGGAGGCTATATGAAGCGGACCTGGGCTATAGCTACCATCCTTCACCACGCCACCGCGGTGTCCTCAAGGTTCTGGAGGCTATCTCAAGCGGACGCCACCACTGTGTCCTCAAGGTTCTGGAGGCTATCTGAAGCGGACCTGGGCTATAGCTACCATCCTTCACCACGCCACCGCGGTGTCCTCAAGGTTCTGGAGGCTGTCTAGGTATACCCTGGTAATTGACTGGTGACGTGGGAGGCGGGCGGCTGTCTGGGTGTACCCTGGTAATGGACTGGTGACGTGGGAGGCGGGCGGCTGTCTGGGTGTACCCTGGTAATGGACTGGTGACGTGGAAGGCGGGCGGCTCTCTGGGTGTACCCTGGTAATGGACTGGTGACGTGGGGGGCGGGCGGCTGTCTGGGTGTACCCCGGTAATGGACTGGTGACGTAGGAGGCGGGCGGCTGTCTGGGTGTACCCCGGTAATGGACTGGTGACGTGGGAGGCGGGCGGCTGTCTGGGTGTACCCTGGTAATGGACTGGTGACGTGGGAGGCGGGCGGCTGTCTAGGTGTACCCCGGTAATGGACTGGTGACGTGGGAGGCGGGCGGCTGTCTGGGTGTACCCCGGTAATGGACTGGTGACGTGGGAGGCGGGCGGCGGTCTGGGTGTACCCTGGTAATGGACTGGTGACGTGGGGGGCGGGCGGCTGTCTGGGTGTACCCCGGTAATGGACTGGTGACGTGGGAGGCGGGCGGCAGTCTAGGTGTACCCCGGTAATGGACTGGTGACGTGGGAGGCGGGTGGCTGTCTGGGTGTACCCCGGTAATGGACTGGTAACGTGGGGGGCGGGCGGCTGTCTGGGTGTACCCTGGTAATGGACTGGTGACGTGGGAGGGGGGCGGCTGTCTGGGTGTACCCTGGTAATGGACTGGTGACGTGGGGGGCGGGCGGCTATCTGGGTGTACCCTGGTAATGGACTGGTGACGTGGGGGCGGGCGGCTGTCTGGGTGTACCCTGGTAATGGACTGATGACGTGGGAGGCGGGCGGCTGTCTGGGTGTACCCTGGTAATGGACTGGTGACGTGGGGCGCGGGCGGCTGTCTGGGTGTACCCTGGTAATGGACTGGTGACGTGGGGGGCGGGCGGCTGTCTGGGTGTACCCCGGTAATGGACTGGTGACGTGGGAGGCGGGCGGCTGTCTGGGTGTACCCTGGTAATGATTCACTCTGGCCCTTCATTACGCCAACAACCAGACTTTGCAGCTGTTAGTAGGGGGCGTGACCCCGCTGAACGCCAGGAACGCCTAAGGTGACCGACCCAACCGCTTGCTCTTGTCACGTTACATGTTTGATAAGAGTCACGCGTTACCAGACGTGCGAGTCGGAATCTCTGTGTCACGTGGTTAGGCTAACAGTTTTGTGTCACGGGAGTCAAAGTCAATTCAGTGGGGTTTAATTCCAATGACACGATGGGCATTCCGACGGAGGTGATGACTTGGGACCTTGTTTGGTGGCCCGTAGAGACTCCATCTGGCATCCATCGCAGTATTTTTGCATTGAAAAATGAGGCGCTTGAAGTGCGACAGTCCTTTGTTTGTGTCCTCCCAGCAATTTGCAAGTAAATTATGTCATTTCCAGACAATGACACTTTTTTGTCAAGTTAGTTTATGTTTTCAATGATTTTTTTTTGCTGGGAAGAGAAAAAAGGGAGCAGCAGATGAGGAAGTAAGCAGGTGAGAATGTCATGTGACCCCCCCCCCCTTTAGCTTCAGAGGACAGCTCATAGCTCACAGCGGACATCACTTCACCTCCTTCCCTCTCCCCTGCGCCCCATCTCCTTGCCCCCCCCCCCCCCTTCACCTCGCCTATTCCGGCTCCAGAGGACGGCCCATAGCTCACAGCGGCCATCACTTCATTAGCTGCCCCGACATGTGAGTCTCCGTATTCCCGGAGGTTTCACAGCCCGCTTGAACCTTTGTGTCGAGAAATGACATGGAACACCAGTCGACCCATGCATTACGTGTCCATCCGGGTCCAGGAGACAACAGCGGGGAGGGAGGACCTACAAGATGTCGTCTTTTGGTTAAGTGTCTGGATAGTGAAACAAATCACCGTCATACAGAGAGGCGCCATTCATGGAGTGGAGCACTTGTCAAAAACTAAGACTCATGTCATGTCATACCCCGGGGCGTACACATGGCAGATGTCATACAGAGGCATTTTGTTGTGCTGTGGCCGATGGCACTTCTCTTACTACTTGTCGGCATTAAAACCACTCAAAGGACTCACATATTGAGCACTGTGTACTTCGGACTGTGCTCTCAGGAGCCTCGGGGTAAAGCAGCGGCAAACCGGGAACATACATTGACCAATCCTGGCTAAGAGCTTCATGGAATAGGCCTAATGAGATAAGAGATAAGAGTCCACGACACTGAGGTCAAGGTGAGTGCGCTACCCACTGAGCTAACCGATGGGTTACAACACTTCTTTCTGTGGACAAGCAATTATTAATCGTTTATTCAATATGGCTAGTCCCTGGGTCCTTTGATGTATACTGTGAACTGTGATACATGTGTGTGTCAGTCTGTATGGCATATGGTACCAAACATGTTAGGTGTCAATGTATGTTTCCACAAATAACATAAGCCTGCCATTAATTGACGTTTATAACCGAATAGAGGTAAATTTATCCTTTTTGCTAAATTGTACAACTTCTTAGGGATATCTTTTGGCCTCTGAACAAACCCGTCTTTCTGATTAACGTTGCAAAGACATTGACATGTTATCAGAATACTTATTTGTTTGCTGGAATTTCCCGTGCATCGATTAATACGTTTGTGGTTAAGCAATAAGTCTCCGTGGATTAGTCTTTGGGGGAATGATAAAACACAAACTGTTGTAGGCGCCGTTCAGCGGGAAAGGGTGTCTCCTGGATACAGACGACTGGTGAGGCATGAGTTAACACTCCATCAGTCCGCCGTGGACGGGAGGTCCGGGTGGAACGATCTATCCCAACAAAAAGGGTCAACGGCAACGTTTTGGCAAAATCTGACTTACATTTGCCTGTAAATGGCTGTGAATGGGGAAAACGCCGCGGGTTACGTCGCTGGGTTTCTATGACACGAGATCACTCACGACAAGATGGGATGAAGGATATTAGTTTTGCTTGAAATGATAATTTACGAGTTTTAATACTCCCTTAAGGATTACAGTTTTAGATGTCGGAATAAAGGAAAAAGACACATGGTTAGTGGCGAAGACCAAGAATGGCTGACAATAGTAATATTTGTGTTTAGTTCCTATGATGCATCGGAAATGGATTCGTAATAACGGATGGATGGCTTGGAGTTTTAAGGCATATTTGTGCCACATTTGGCTAAGGTGTGTCATTGAAAACCGTGTGGGGGTAATAACAGGCTCTGTGCGAGAAAGGCACTTTCGGAAATTCAACGGTTTTGGAGGGCCAACCTCCCCCCCTCCTTCCCCTGCCCCTCTTCTCTAGTTTTTGTCGGGATCCCGGCCTCCTTTGTTCACTTTTATTTTGCTTTCGATGGACTGAATTCAAAACCTACTGTTATATCGCATGATTAATTATAAAACAATAAATTTGTCGCGTAAACTAATATTTTATCGACTTATTATAGGATTTTATCGAATAGAAAGTATATTTTTATAAATTATATTGAATAAAATGGTACTGATGAAGATCAGCACTGTCACGTGGAGTGAACACTCACAGATCCACGACATGTCTGAACAGGATAAATAGCCAAAGAAGCTAACAAAGGGAGTTGCTCTATGTATTTAACCGCACTGTCGCTGCGTTTTTAATGTTTAATATAGCACGGTGTCTCGTAGCTGATCTGGAGCCCAACAGACGTGAATGGTTACAAATTGCCTTCCATTCATTGACTCATTCGTCTTGTCGATATGACGTTACCCTCCTGGCATTGTTACACAGCGTTGTTCGCCAGTTGTTCCGCCGCCCCCCGTCGCCCGCCGACTTGACGTCCATGTCGCCATTCTTGGCGTGGCTCTGATTGGCTCTATGTTTGTCTGCTGTCGGCTCCTTCAGACCAGACGTGAGCTGGTTCTCCTAAGTATGAAAGTACCAACCCATAATTGGCAAACACAGGGCCGAGGTGCTTTGGGACAGCTCAGCGGGGTATTTCCATTAGCCACATTACACGTCGGCTCATATCTATGTTTGAACGGGTAAACTGTAAAAGATCCCTTGATTGCCAGCGAGCGCCATAACGTGTAAGTAACCCAAGAACCTCGAGTCCATTTATCTCGTTAACCCCAGAGGTACGGCTGGCTTTGTTTGAAGAAAAAACATGTGTGCACAACAGTGGCATTAAACACCAATCCATCCCACCAAGGAATGGTGCCGCGCCGACTGTCTTCTCGTAAGTGTCGCGATGTGACGCCGAAAGGTTAATGCCTTTTATGCCCTAGCAGAAGACTCCAAGACGCAAATCATAAAATATGTAAGAAATTTTTCTGCCTCAGAAAGGCCTTGCGTGCTCTGGTAGCGCCCCCTGGGGACTGGATACCCCGGTTGGTCGGTGAACTTTGAAATGGGTGTGCGTAGGTAGGGCAGCTCTTCTGTCCCCCAGCTAGTTCCACCATCGGTTTAGTATCCAAAGACATATTCTTCTTCGGAATAAACGTCTATGAGTCTGCCTGTCGTCTACGTCGTGCTTACGACCGACTGAGCCGCCACTGGGCCGCCCGTTGCATTGTGGGCTGGATAATAAGGGGAGAGGAAGCACATCACGAAATCTGATCATTTGCAAATCGCCCCCTTGATAGCGGCAGGCGCCCCACTCAAAGGTCGCGCGCACTTTATCCTCAATTTAGTTTTACTATTTATTTATCTCTCGACTTTCATGACCGGAAGTCACTTTCTTTGCAGCTCACGACGTCGGATGCTACTACGTGTCGCCCACCAGGTGGCGTGTTACTATAACCACCACCCTCACTCCTTTACCAAGTGGCGTGACACTATAACCGTCACTTCTTCACCAGGTGGCGTGTCACTATAACCCACCCCAGTACTCCTTGGTCGCCCACCCCGTGGTGAAAACTCTCTGATTTATCGATCTCAATGCCACATCTAGAGATATTCACATAGTCACATTTTGGTTCCGTTATCTTGCATCGAAAACGACATTCGGTGCTTTCATTTTACAAAGCTATACCTTTTTATTGCAACCAACTTGATCTTGAAATATTGCCCTTCCCCTGCACACAAGAGTCGATTGAAGGACACGTAAACGAGTTGAGGGTTGGATCGATTGATGTGTCATGCCAATTTTATGCACACATAGGTTAATACCGGGCGGGTAAACTCGGATCGGTTTGACACAAGTGGGATTTGAACCCGCAACCATACGATAACAGCAGAGGCTTGCTTTCTGTATTTTCAGCTAGTCCTGTCCTGGGTTCTGATAACAGGCCCACAATGACACTTCTTGGTGCCATGTTCAGCTGTAGGAGAAGCCAAGTGGTCACGATTTTGAGACCCGGATGTGTTAACTGGCGACTTTTATTTTTGACCTTTATTCGGCTGATAAACAGGTCATGGGTTAGAATCCCGGTTCTGTCACGCTACAACGCTGTATATATGTTGTCCTGGGGGGTTCCTGCCTCAGTTTAAACGCCCCAATACGCATAAACTTTGCCTAAGCACCAACATATAATTTTTATTTCATATCATTGATCCATGCAGCGACTGTCTGTCAATGGGGTCCATGGTCCATACTACTGGGTTTTTTGTGACATCAAGTACTTTATTGCCCCAAGAGTTCCATGTTGCCCTTAGTGGCCGAACGATAGCGCAGTTCTAACAACCATCATGCCGTTTAAATCATTGGATGAGACGTTTTAGGGCTGATCTCGGATTGGTGTTCAGCGTTTAATAAACCAAAAGTCGATCCAAGATTTAGGCTTAGGCGTATGGCGAGGAGATTAGGAGGAAGTGGGGGTGGCGGGCTTATATTTCGCAAAAAGAAAAACCCGCCGGCCTCCCTCTCGTTTTTTTCATTAACGAAGTGGGGTAAACTTACCATTAATGGTATTATGATGCGGACAAATCCGGTGTTTAGGACCTTGTGCCCCTTGTGCACTTGAAGCTTAAACTGGACCAAGAAACCGACGGAACAAGGAAACAGGATTAGATGAAAGGTGCTGGTGCCAGGGCGCGAACCCGTAACCAGTTGATCTGCAGCTCAACCTGCTTACCGCCAACTGACATGGGGAGGCTTATCCGGCCTATCCGGTATGTGTAAGTAGGCGGGCTCTCACAATGCTGATTATATATTGTCTTTACTTTGCGATTTGATGGTGTACCCAGTTGGCTGTTGGTTTGGGAAGGCACTTTTCTCGCGCCAGTGGAAACATGAAACATGAAAAGCATGAAAATCTAAACCATGATTGTTTTTGGCTGGAAAACGACTTTAAATATTTATGCTGCGAACATAGAACAGAAATAGAAAATTAGAAATAGAAATTAGTGGTATATTAGTGATTTTATTATTACCAGTGTAACAGTCGAAGCATTGGCACACATCTCGACTCATCCCTGCAACGTTTCCTGGTTTTTTCTCCCACTTCTCCAACACCGACCATCCGACGCCATCGGGTGATCTCATCCCCCCCCCGCTCCCCCCGACCCCCGAGCCACGATTAATCACCACTTGGTCCCTCATTGTGTGACTGATTATAACCCTCGTATAATATTAATTTATTGAAGTAAGTCAGAGTATAAACAAAGCTACAGTAGTTGGAAACTAGCAGAAGCTGATGCTTATTCACACCTCCACCCCCACCCCCCTAACTCAATTATAAAAAATCCCAGCAACAGCGAACAATGAACACTCTAGAATAACATATAGATTAGTATGTGGCTCGTCCCCCGCTAACGAGTATTGTTTTGTTTTGCAGCGTTGGTGTGTGGCGGTGGGGGTAGCGCCCGGCGGTGTGGGGGGCAGGGAGACATCCTGGCGGGGTCTCTGGGGGTCTTCTCCTTCTGGGCCCACGAGGCGGCCGCCAGCGGCAGCAATGACAAGTGAGTAGTGTATCCGGGTACTGTGTCTGAGTCTAATGGCGCCAGGTACTGTGCCCGGGTACTGTGTCTGAGTCTACTGGCGCCGGGTGCTGTGCCCGGGTACTGTGCCTGAGTACTGGCGCCGGGTACTGTGCCCGGGTACTGTGTCTGAGTCTCCTGGCGCAGGGTATTGTGCCCGGGTTCTGTGTTTGAGTCTCCCGGCGCCGGGTACTGTGCCCGGGTACTGTGTCTGAGTCTCCTGGCACCGGGTACTGTGCCCGGGTACTGTGTCTGAGTCTACTGGCGCCGGGTACTGTGCCCGGGTACTGTGTCTGAGTCTACTGGCGCCGGGTGCTGTGCCCGGGTACTGTGCCTGAGTCTACTGGCGCCGGGTACTGTGCCCGGGTACTGTGTCTGAGTCTACTGGCGCCGGGTGCTGTGCCCGGGTACTGTGCCTGAGTACTGGCGCCGGGTACTGTGCCCGGGTACTGTGTCTGAGTCTCCTGGCGCCGGGTACTGTGCCCGGGTACTGTGCCTGAGTACTGGCGCCGGGTACTGTGCCCGGGTACTGTGTCTGAGTCTCCTGGCGCAGGGTATTGTGCCCTGGTTCTGTGTTTGAGTCTCCCGGCGCCGGGTACTGTGCCCGGGTACTGTGTCTGAGTCTCCTGGCACCGGGTACTGTGCCCGGGTACTGTGTCTGAGTCTACTGGCGCCGGGTACTGTGCCCGGGTACTGTGTCTGAGTCTAATGGCGCCAGGTACTGTGCCCGGGTACTGTGTCTGAGTCTAATGGCGCCAGGTACTGTGCCCGGGTTCTGTGTCTGAGTCTCCTGGCGCCGGGTACTGTGCCCGGGTACTGTGTCTGAGTCTCCTGGCGCAGGGTACTGTGCCCGGGTACTGTGTCTGAGTCTCCTGGCGCATGGTACTGTGCCCGGGTACTGTGACTGAGTCTACTGGCGCCGGGTACTGTGCCCGGGTACTGTGTCTGAGTCTCCTGGCGCAGGGTACTGTGCCCGGGTACTGTGTCTGAGTCTACTGGCGCCGGGTACTGTGCCCGGGTACTGTGTCTGAGTCTCCTGGCGCCGGGTACTGTGCCCGGGTACTGTGTCTGAGTCTCCTGGCGCCGGGTACTGTGCCCTGGGTCTCCCAGAGGCCCGGGCTAGGTTTATCCGGCAGACCAGTAATGTAAAGTGGTTGCGCCACGTTATTTCTCAATTCAAAGTTTATTTGTTTATTGACGACAAACAAATGTGAATGTTTCGGCAACAGCTTTTAGCCAGAATGAAGTCCGGTCTGTTTAGTTCTGGGAGCTTTGCATGTAAAATAAAAGCGGGTGAACACAGAAGAAGAATATTTAGGCGCGTCTGACTCATCGGTTCTTTCTGCCAAATGCCTAAAGTGAAAGGGTCACCCCGTGGCCTAGCGAGTATGGTGTTCGCCTGTTGTCAAGAGCTGGGCCAGCCCAAGCGGCCGTTGCGTGGATCGAGCACCACCTTTGCAAATATCTACATTTGTTTAGGATACAGATCTAATTGTCTTTCTCCCTGGAAAATTGCTTCTCTCTATCTTGGCCCTTTCCATTGTCGCCAACGCGAAATTACTAAAACCAGTCCCTACTTAAAACAACCGATGAACCTAAGGTGAAGACATACGCTCATTATACTGAACCAATGGGTCAGCATAGCTCGCGTATTGCTCACATATCGCGAGTTTTCTTGTCTTAATGTCTTGCTGTTCTCTTCCTCCCCTGACTGTCTGTTAGCGCTCTGTTACGTCAGTACGGACCCGCGTCATAGCTCGCGTATTACTCACACATGTCGTGATATTTCTTGTCTTAATGTGTTGCTGTTCTCTTCCTCCCCTGGCTGTCTGTTAGCGCTCTGTTACGTCAGTACGGACCCGCCCTGTGTGGCGCCTACGCTGGCTGCCTCCTCACCAGAGAGTGCAACCGTCTGGCCTTCGCCCGCTTCCGGCGCACCACCATGACCACCAACATGATTGACATGATACAGACTGCCTTCGAGACGCTTTTCCCGTCCAAGCTGTGACGTCACGACACCGCCGGCGTCACATGATGAAGCATCGTGACGTCATAGGAGACGTTTACTCACTGCCCGGAATCACTTCTTCAGGTTCTTGTTTTTCAATTTTTAGGAAATAGAAATAAAAAAACATTATTTCCGCAAGTCCTAAATTTTCTCCGGACCCAAGCATCGAATGATAAATTATAAATTAAAATAACATGGATAACCATCGACTGGAAATCATTGCCACCCACGTGACCCGCAACATACGCAAATATTATGCAAATGGGTGGTAACTATAATTATAATCGGTTGGTGGGTGTTTCACGCCAGGAACAAGACTGTAAAAGTGCACCGGCCGATCTACCTTCTGTAGTTTTGGGCAAAGAGGCTAACTGACTGTAACCGGAAATACCCCTTCCATGGTATTCTTCCCCCAGCGATTTCGCCATCATAATAAATTGTCTCCGCCATTATGACATCAACGGATGAGATAAACGATGTAGGATCTCTGGAAGCGGGGGTGACGGTCGGTGATGTATGGGGGACTCGGTATCTCGTCCTCTACAGGACCCCCGGGTCACGCCATGGGGAGGGGGTGGGGGCGAAGAGGAGCGGGGAGGGAGGGGCGGGGGTGAAGTGGCCAGTCAGTGTCAGCTCAACCCACTCCCGACAGATGCCAGACAGTTTTTGTCATGCCGTCTCCCCGATTGTCCTCCACAAAAGAAACACCCAGTGTCTTTCCCTCATATGGTGTCCTGATCGGTGATTTTCTTCACCAAAATCCCTCCCCGATAAACATTACTTGCGGCTTCAAAGTAGGCAAGGTTGAATGTAATGGTAATATATGTGCTCGCCATAATCCATGCGGAAGATTGGGTGAAAAAGAAATGTTGGTGCTTAATTTAGACCGCTTTTGTGCATATGAAAGCGAAATTGAGCAAATAAATTGCATGGCCCATGAAATGAGGCTCTATTAACCAAGGGCTGAACTCACGCCCTGATTGGATGAAACAAAGGTGCTAATAATGGGATGAATGTGGTGTAAGTAACTGGTTGTGAACTTCAGTATGCACTTCACACATTTACGAAATAAAATATGATAAGCATAGTCTAGTTTGGTCTTCTTTGGCGGTTTTCAGAAATAATATCAATGTGAAGGAAAGCGGTATATATATTTGACATGTGCCAGGAGCAGCGTGTCGTAAACCGCTGACGTCACGCCTTATTAAGTTCAATAGGTTGACTTATACACAAGAAAATATTTCCGTTCGCGCGATTCGTTAACAGTTTTTATTTTTGACATGAATCTGAAAGTCCAGGGATCTTTTACCAGCAGACTTGACGACTCTAGACTTTAGAACTCTCCAAGTGGTCACTGCGTTCAAGTCTCCGGCTCGATTAGAATAGATGGCCAGACGTGGATTCTCGCATACATGTTGTTCCCCGAAGATGGTTTAATAGGGACACTAAAACCCGGAAAGGACAGCTTTCATACGAAAGTCTCACGTGGTTCTCTTCCACTGAGCAGCCAGCCCTTGGTGGCAGCGCATCGCATCGCTATAGCGCATCGTAGAAGTGCGATGTCTTTCGTTATAATACCGCGGAGGTCATTAAAATGGAAATAAGCCCGGTCCTTACTACGTCGTTTCATCCCCGCCCTGTGGCCACCGCTGCTAATTGGTCGGGGAAAGTCAAATAACGTGGTGGGGCCTATTTGGGAAATCCATCAGGCTGGCGTGAGACTGGAATGGGAAGTCAATGTGTTTTGTGCCCGTCCCACGGCACGTCTTGTGTCCGTGTGTTGGCATTGTGTCTGGGAGTAATTCCTTCCAATTCTGCCAATTTACAAGTAAATGACGTAATTCGAAAGCAATCACAAGTTTGTGAGGGGTCACGTTTTTGATTAGCTGATGTTTGCATCGGGGGGCTTGGGAGCGGGGAGTGGGGTGGGGGTTGATGAAGATGAGGCGGTAGAGGGGTGGGGGAGGGGGAGGAATAATTGGCGGCAGTTGGGAGAGATCGAGATTACCAGAGACCTTTGTCACCAGAAGGTCGTCTTCATCTGTCTGTGACGTCACAAATTGATGGACGGGTAAGTGTTGAGCTATCGCTTCCCTACCGATGCATCTTCTCTCCCTCTTTACTATCCAAACTAACTTTTATTGCAATATTGATAATAATAGGTATGATAATGGTAATGATACATTTTTGCAAAACAATGAATTCTGAAATCACACAAAGGCACTGTTTGTGGCTGCCCACAGTTTGCTCCCCTGATGCCTCGCCATGCTTGATGTCAATTCTGCCCGTATTCTGTCATCTCATCGTCCCGGGGGTTCTCTGGCCCGCTTTGGCCCATGTGTGCATAAATATGGCATAAAACCCTATCCCATTGATCCACCTCTCCGGGAACGACAGTAGTGTGTGCACCCAAACCCCTCCTAACGCCTCGTGGCATATCATCTATTTCCCACGCCATCACGATTATTGCAATAATTGCCAGGCGAAAGTAGCACGTGAGCTATCCTGGCACAATGATGTTTTCCATTATCACGGAGGAACATCCCGGCACTCTGTAACTTGATGACAGGAGACGGCCATCATGACAAAGACTAGAGGCGGGGGCAGGGAGCGGGGCGAGGTGCGGTGGGTGGTGATGGGTAAATCGCTTGGGGGTGGAAGGCTGGGTTGGGCGGGGGAATTGGGGTGGGGGGGGGAGTCGGTACAGCGGCTATGAAGACACGGTGCGTTATTAGACCGGCGGCGCTTTCGGTAGACAACAAACGGGATTGCATCTGGCGGAGCTGGCAGATCTCTCGTTCGTATTCAATTTCCCTTCTCATCATGGGTGGTTGTGTCTGCGTGAGTGTGTCCATGGCGACCGGTGGGGTGGGGGTACCCAGGTGGGGCTCCACCCCTCGAGGGGCGGACGGGGGGCCCCAGGCTGGGGACAGCTGGGTGGCCGGACACACCGTCCTAGGTGGTTGGTAGTCAACTCTAATAGACCGCTCTGTAGCGCTGCCACGTGGCCAGTGGCGTGTACTCATGACCTTGGATATGGAATGGCGTGTTCATGTGACCTTGGGAATCGAATAGCGTGTCCTTATGTTGTTGGCTATGGCATGGCGTGTTGTGATTTCTTAGACCATCGAACATGATTTCCTCATTTCCTTGGTTTGGTGTGGGATGTTACTATTCCAGGCTATGGTAAAGGTTCTGGAGGCTATCTGAAGCGGACCCGGGCTATAGCTACCATCCTTCACCACGCCACCGCGGTGTCCTCAAGGTTCTAGAGGATATCTGAAGCGGACCCGGGCTATAGCTACCATCCTTCACCACGCCACCGCGGTGTCCTCAAGGTTCTAGAGGCTATCTGAAGCGGACCCGGGCTATAGCTACCATCCTTCACCACGCCACCGCGGTGTCCTCAAGGTTCTGGAGGCTATCTGAAGCGGACCCGGGCTATAGCTACCATCCTTCACCACGCCACCGCGGTGTCCTCAAGGTTCTGGAGGCTATCTGAAGCGGACCCGGGCTATAGCTGCCATCCTTCACCACGCCACCGCGGTGTCCTCAAGCTTCTGGAGGCTATCTCAAGCGGACCCGGGCTATAGCTACCATCCTTCACCACACCACCGCGGTGTCCTCAAGGTTCTGGAGGCTATCTGAAGCGGACCCGGGCTATAGCTACCACCCCTCACCACGCCACCGCGGTGTCCCCAAGGTTCTGGAGGCTATCTCAAGCGGACCCGGGCTAAAGCTACCACCCCTCACCACGCCACCGTGGTGTCCTCAAGGTTCTGGAGGCTATCTCAAGCGGACCCGGGCTATAGCTACCACCCCTCACCACGCCACCGCGGTGTCCTCAAGGTTCTGGAGGCTATCTCAAGCGGACCCGGGCTATAGCTACCACCCCTCACCACGCCACCGCGGTGTCCTCAAGGTTCTGGAGGCTATCTCAAGCGGACCCGGGCTAAAGCTACCACCCCTCACCACGCCACCGTGGTGTCCTCAAGGTTCTGGAGGCTATCTCAAGCGGACCCGGGCTATAGCTACCACCCCTCACCACGCCACCGCGGTGTCCTCAAGGTTCTGGAGGCTATCTCAAGCGGACCCGGGCTATAGCTACCACCCCTCACCACGCCACCGCGGTGTCCTCAAGGTTCTGGAGGCTATCTCAAGCGGACCCGGGCTAAAGCTACCACCCCTCACCACGCCACCGTGGTGTCCTCAAGGTTCTGGAGGCTATCTCAAGCGGACCCGGGCTATAGCTACCACCCCTCACCACGCCACCGCGGTGTCCTCAAGGTTCTGGAGGCTATCTCAAGCGGACCCGGGCTATAGCTACCACCCCTCACCACGCCACCGCTGTGACCTCAAGGTTCTGGAGGCTATCTGAAGCGGACCTGGGCTATAGCTACCACCCCTCACCACGCCACCACTGTGTCCTCAAGGTTCTGGAGGCTATCTGAAGCGGACCTGGGCTATAGCTACCGCCCCTCATCACGCCACCGCTGTTACCTCAAGGTTCTGGAGGCTATCTGAAGCGGACCTGGGCTATACCTACCACCCCTCACCACGCCACCACTGTGTCCTCAAGGTTCTGGAGGCTATCTGAAGCGGACCTGGGCTATAGCTACCACCCCTCACCACGCCACCGCTGTGACCTCAAGGTCCCTCTAGCCCTTGAGGCAATGCCCCCTTTCTCCCCTCCGCGGGAGTCCTTAGATTTACTTTGGCCACGCCGTCTTTGGCTCTGAAGCATTTGCCGGGCGAGTGGCGAAGAATTCTAGCTGCCGTTAAGCGTCCTGTCCAAACCAATCTTCCTGCGCCACGCTTCCAATCAATCTACTCTGCTAACTTTGTTCTGTGTGGCCAGGAAACCGACCCACTGACCCCATCAAGGTTCGTTCAGTCCTCAACCACCCCCCGCCCCCTCCGTCACCCCCTTCACCGCCTCCCCCGGCGTCCGCTCCTGCGCCCCAGCCCTCCCCTCCCCTCCCCCGCCGGACCCCCTTGGTACACAGGATCACTCGTGGTCGGACACACTCTCAGCCAAGAGTGACCTTGACACTGGAGGTCATACAGACAGCAAGGAGACTCGTACCACTGGGAAAGAATATGAAAATGGAAAGGCAACAATATAAAACCGATCAAATAGAATAGTCAAAAATTGTCACAGAACAAACGCGAACATTCTTTCTTGAGACAAGAAAGGCGACTTAAACTGTTGCGAGTTTCACATGTTAATTTGTTGGTAATATTTTAATCTTTCTCCCCTGCAGATAGCGAAACAAATGATGGAAAAGAGAAAGAACGATGTATGGCAATGGACATTCCTCTCTTCAGTAAGTCGAATAGTTTCCAACAAGGGAGCAGCCAGGATCTTGTCAATGTGTATCACTAATGTCTATGAGATGAACTTGTTTTGCACACTGTCTGGCAGTGGTACAGTTGTAATGCTTATTAAAACGAATTGGAAAGCATTCCCATTGTGGGCGAGTGTCTCACACACCGCGTAATGTGAGACAATGGTTGCTACTTCACTTATTGGTTTACTACAGTACAGCGACTCTTCTATGGTCACTCCAGCCAGAACCATGAACTGTCCTTCTCGGTCTTACTCTAATTATGGGAAGGCATCCCCCAGTTTGCCCACCGTCCCACCGTAACGGAAGGTAGGACAGGTCCGCCTGTTTACCTCTGGCCGGTCCTGGTGGCACACTGACATTTCCTCAAGTGGCTCTCCTCGCCGTCGTTAGAATGACGAAGTGGTCAGAGAACTTCCCTTGATCACACATCTCTTGCCTGTTAGAAGCAGTCTGCGGTAAAGGTCGTATGATTTCGAGTGTATTTATAACAATGAAGGGCACATACTTCACTATGTACATAATTGGTCGTGTGGGTAAGAGAGGGGGCGGGGGCGGGTTACAAAAACAACACGTGTGGTGCCAATAGTTACGTTCCCCGTCATACACTTCAGGCACATCATACCAATGAATGGGTGCTTTAGGCCAGCTTTGTACACACATGGCCTAGTCATGGACCATCGTAATTAGATTTACATGTCCTTTCAATGGACAGAATCTGAATTATACCTACCGAATGAAGTGCATTTGTTTCTGCTCCGTTGACATTAGATTCAGAAGCCAGCGCCATCACCACTGATTACGGTGGGAATCCCAAGCAGCCGTATTATCCAGAATGTGTGTGGGAGCAATACAACAGGTTTGTGTGTGGGTGGGGAGGGAGGGGGGGGGTAATGTTTTCTACAAAACGCCTTTACAGAGTCACCTACAGCATTACTTGGTTAATCATTGCCCCAGCACTCTGACACACGGACAGGCAGTGCTACTAATGGAGGAAGATAAACTTCCAATTAAGGATTATTATAAATACCTGCATCACTGGGTTTTGTATTCAGATAAAACGCTTTTCATGCAAACATACCGCTGGTAATTGAACCTGTTGTAACGTACTAATGATTTGGAAGAACGCACATGAAGGCAATTATAGTTTAGTTATGTGTTCTGCCCACAACGTCACGGACGACGTTACTCATCAGTTAATCAACATCGACCCGGCTCCCCGCCTCGCACAGCCTTTCCTCCCACCCCGCCCCCGCCCCCGCCCAGCATTCTCTCCCACCCCCGCACCCGCCCCGCCCTGCCTTCTATCACGCCCCGCCCAGCCTTCTATCCCGCCCCGCCCCCGCCCAGCCTTCTCCCCCCCCCCACCCTTCCACACCCTGCCAAAGACGCAAGCAATTCTATTATTGGTGAGCTTTTTGTCTCATACACTGCCAAATCAGAAATAATCCCGCAACCGCTCAACTGTGTGGCTCTCATGAAGAGACAGAGGCTTTACTCGGAAACCAGGCCCAAGATAGTATGACCACCAGCCTATATATTGCCAGACGAGTTGACGGGTTTTACAAAGATTGTGCAATAAACCGTTCGTTTGTTATTAATATTGTGAGACACATACAAGGAAGTATCCACTTCTTTAATACAGGCATGGGATACAAAGATCAAGAGATGATATATAGGTCTATATATTTTCCATAGCGTCGATATCGGATCGGGATGTTTTGAAGCTTTATTTCTGTATGATGTACAGTTACAGAGACACATTTAACCCCACTTCATATTAATACCGCACTATACATTCCCCAGTGCGTCATTTCATGCTACACGCTGATAACATCAAAGACTTTAACGCAATTTAACGCGAGAAGAATTTGCTGTCGGTATTGCACCGGAGCTCACTT
Source organism: Arenicola marina (assembly GCA_964019135.1). NCBI lineage: Eukaryota > Metazoa > Annelida > Polychaeta > Arenicolidae > Arenicola > Arenicola marina. The sequence goes on along the minus strand of OZ025260.1, from coordinate 16,182,897 downwards.
TCTGATCACAGCGGTCGATGGCTATCGGCGGATGGGGTCAAAAGGCCGACCGTTCGACCGGGCTCTCACCAACAGACCGGCGATACTCCACCCTTCTATTGTCATTCCTGTATTATCGCCCTCCATAGACCTGCCACTTAGCGGCCGTTACTTCCGGAGTGGAGCCGACTTTCGGGTTATTTGAAGCCAATTGCGAAATAAGGTGGCCGACCCGGGATGACGCGAGCATGTCCTCTGGGTCTCCGGCTCTGTCCCTCATACACGGTCCGCCGTCCCACGCCAAGGCGACAATATATGTCTGGCTCCACCTCACGTGATCGGCCTTTCATCACACGTCTGGGAGAGGGTGGCTTGGGTGGAGAGGGGGAGGCGGAGGGAGAATGACTGAGAAGGGGAGGGGAGGGGAATTTCAGGGGGAGAGGGGAGGGGGAAGGGATGGTGAGAGGGAGAGGGGAGGGGGAAGGGAAGGTGAGAGGTGAGAGGGTGCAGAAGGTGAGGGGAAGGGAGGGGGAGGTGAGGGGAAGGTGATGCGGAGAAGAGGGGAAGGTGAGGGGGAGGTAAGGGGGGGGGGAGTTAGGGGAAGGTAAGGGGGATGGGGAGGTGAGGGGGAGGGGGAGGGGGAACACACGGCGTTGCGCATGATATATCATCGCTAGAGAACCCTTCTCAGCCGGAAGAGATTACGCCAGTTGCGCGTCAGGTCTTATTCATGATGGGCGTTGCTTTCCTGTATGAATTAAGCTATCCGTTAATCGCTATCATCCCTATTTTTTACGACGCTTTAATTCAAGATAACCACATTCTATCGACCGGTTGAGATGGAAACTTAGTTCATGACGCCTTGACGAAAACAATAAAATTTACTTGGTGGATAGATGATACAAACGGGTTTGATTTAATTGACTTTTTGTTTCTAATTACCGATTCGTAGGCGTGACTGTAATGGAATGCGGTTATAAAATCAACGAGGGTTACACAGTCACACACACAGAATGTGTAAATGATTGCTGCCGACTCATGCGTGGATTCACTTCTCATTATACCGAGAGGTAGTTTAAAGCTATGTATGTGCACAAACCTGGCTTAAAACACCAATGTATTCATCGATTCCACCCCATTGATTGATTGCGGTGTCCGTGACCCCCCTCCCCCCCCCCCCCTCCCCCCGACCAGGACGCCACCCATATGGCCTGGTCTATGTCACGTGATGTCCGTCACGTGACTTGAGATGCCAGTCATGTCCACCTCACCTCATTTTGGCTGCACAACGATGGCGCGTGTGGAATGAGTCCTGTGACCCTCGCGCATTAATTTACCCCTTTTACACCCCAGTGAAGAGGCTGAGAAGGAGGCCGTGGTGGATACGGTTATATCTCCTGGTGACGCACAGCCAGGAACCATATGCCAAGCCAAGCGGCCGGGGGACTCCGGGGCGACTGGGGGCTGGGGGATGGGGGACGGGGGCCGCTCAACTGTGTGGCTCTCATGAAGAGACAGAGGCTTTAGTCGGAAACCAGGCCCAAGATAGTATGACCACCAGCCTATATATTGCCAGACGAGTTGACGGGTTTTACAAAGATTGTGCAATAAACTGTTCGTTTGTTATTAATATTGTGAGACACATACAAGGAAGTATTCACTTCTTTAATACAGGCATGGGATACAAAGATCAAGAGATGATATATAGGTCTATATAGTTTTCCATAGCGTCGATATGGGATCGGGATGTTTTGAAGTTTTATTTCTGTATGATGTACAGTTACAGAGACACATTTAACCCCACTTCACATTAATACGGCACTATACATTCCCCAGTGCGTCATTTCATGCCACACGCTGATAACATCAAAGACGTCAACGCAATTTAACGCGAGAAGAAATTAGCTGTCGGAATTGCACCGGAAGCTCACTTTCTGGTCACAGCGGTCGATGGCTATCGGCGGATGGGGTCAAAAAGCCGACCGTTCCACCGGGCTCTAACCAACAGACCGGCGATACTCCACCCTTCTATTGTCATTCTTGTATTATCGCCCTCCATAGACCTGCCACTTAGCGGCCGTTACTTCCGGAGTGGAGCCGACTTTCGGGTTATTTGAAGCCAAGTGCGAAATAAGGTGGCCGACCCGGGATGACGCGAGCATCTCCTCTGGGTCTCCGGCTCTGTCCCTCATACACGGACCGCCGTCCCACGCCAAGGCGACAATATATGTCTGGCTCCACCTCACGTGATCGGCCTTCCATCACACGTCTGGGAGAGGGTGGCTTGGATAGGGAGCGGAAGGGGGAGGGGAGGTGATGGAGAGGGGGGGGAGGGAAGGTGGGGGGGGAGAGAGGGGAGGGGGAAGGGAAGGTGAGAGGTGGTGAGAGGGTGCAGAAGGTGAGGGGAAGGGAGGCGGAGGTGAGTGGAAGGTGAAGGGGAGGTAAGGGGGGGGCTTAGGGGATGGTAAGGGGGGGGGGTTAGGGGATGGTAAGGGGGATGGGGAGGTGAGGGGGAGGGGGAGGGGGAACACACGGCGTTGCGCATGATATATCATCGCTAGAGAACCCTTCTCAGCCGGAAGAGATTACGCAAGTTGCTTGTCAGATCTTATTCATGATGGGCTTTGCTTTCCTGTATGAATTAAATTATCCGTTAATCTCGTTTTTTATGACCCTTCCACTTTGTTCAAGATACCCACATCCTATCGACCGGTTGAGATGGGTACTTAGTTTATGACGCCTTGACGAAAAACGACTTTACTTGGGGGGTAGATGATACAAACGGGTTTCATTCAATTGACGTTTTGCTTTTAATTATAACTTCGAAGGCGTGACTGTATTGGAATGCGGTTACGGAATCAACGAGGGTTACACAGTCACACACACAGAATGTGTAAATGATTGCTGCCGACTCATGCGTGGATTCACTTCTCATTTTACTGAGAGGTAGTTTAAAGCTATGTATGTGCACAAACCTGGCTTAAAACACCAAGTTATTCATCGATTTCACCCCATTGATTGATCGCGGTGTCGGTGACCCGCCTCCCCCCCTCCCCCCGACCAGGACGCCACTCCTATGGCCTGGTCTATGTCACGTGATGTCCGTCACGTGACTTGAGATGCCAGTCATGTCCACCTCACCTCATTTTGGCTGCACAACGATGGCGCGTGTGGAATGAGTCCTGTGACCCTCGCGCATTAATTTACCCCTTTTACACCCCAGTGAAGAGGCCGAGAAGGAGGCCGTGGTGGATACGGTTATATCTCCTGGTGACGCACAGCCAGGAACCATATGCCAAGCCAAGCGGCCGGGGGACTCCGGGGCGACTGGGGGCTGGGGGGCTGGGGGACGGGGGACGGGTTGGGAGGGGGCGGGGGGCGGTTTGCGAGGGGGCGGGGGGCGGGGGTGAGGTTCAAGGGCGGCGGGGGGTTGCGGGTAGGTGATCGGGTGGGTGGCCAGGAGGGTGGGTTGGTGGCTGGGAGGGTGGGTTGACGGCTGGGAGGGCGGGTGGCGGGTCGTGGTGGATAAACCCGGCGGAGTGAGGTTTGTGGTATCTTCCGCTGGGCTAGAAGGGATGAGGTTTTTAATCAGACTTCCACCCGCACATCTCTGGGACAAAACCTCATCATATGTTATTTTACGAGGTACTAATGTAACTCTGGAGGTCGAATCGCGACGTTGTGACTGTCAAACGAACCTTGGGGGTTGGGGGGTGGGGGGGGGCGGGTCTGTCGGCAGCACAGACTCTGAACAGCCACAAAACCACCATGACACCATATCTGGAATAACGTTCACTCCTATGCGGGAGAGCAATGGTGTTTAAAAACATGAGATTAAAGGCAAATAAGTCTTTGAATCAGATAATAATACTAATAATATTCCTACTTTTATTTAAATGTATTGTAAAGTTACAAATGATGATCTTGGCAAAAGCGTCGAAAATTTCATCTTTTCTCCACAACAAGTAAAGAATAATAAAGGATAATTTTCTCCTGACGAACAGTTGGTCATGCGGCGTTACAGCCGTTTAATCATACCCAGACCCTCTCAATGATAAATGATTAAAAAAAAATTGCATTTTAGTACGAAGTTATTACAAAAGGCAGTTATAATACACCCACAAACATACGAAGATTATTCTGGCTGTCTGGCCTTTCCTTTATGTTAAATACACGCCCGTCAAACCCATCGTTGATATTCGCTATACATTGAAAAGGTCATACAACATAATTATATGAAATGATGAAACGTGATTGATCAGACAAGGTGGTCCCTCTACGATACTTCAATAATTATACAAAACTACAGGCTTCCTTGGAGCAATGACATATTGAGGCCATCGCACACCTCGTTAGGGGACATATTTAATGAATCCAACATCACTGTGCAAGAATAAAACAGCTGGGAGAGAAGCACAAATTACTTCGTCGAAATTGAAACAAGCGTGACATGTTAGAAATGTCATAACGTGGGGTATATTTTTACATTCGCGCTGATGCCGCCACGATTGCGTTATCAGATGGTCCGTAGTCTTGGAGTATTCACAAGAGTGGGGTTCTAAATCCTGTATAATGTCTAAATGGACTATTAGTATTTTGTGACAGCCGCCCTCCTCTCATCTCACCCTCTGGCAAACCCCTCCCCCGCCCGCCCCTTTGCCCCTGACCCTCTTTTACCCTGCTCGCTCCCGACCACATAACGTACGCCCCCCCCACCTACTTCACCCCCACTGCACACCCCTCCCCCCCTAACTCCCTTTCTCCTCCCAGCTACCCACGTGAACCCTCTATCGGTATCCCAACACACTATTTTAAGCCACGTGTTCACGCAGCCCATGGGACTCACCTCTACATTCTAATGTGTCAGTTCTGTTGACACCCTCCGACATTGTCGGGCTTTGAACAGCCAATCCAGGCCTATTTAACGCTCATAAAGTTGTGTGTTTTGATCTCATCTGGCGAAGGTTTGTGGCCGGTATTGGGCCAGCTTTGTGTGGTTTAGAGGTGAAACGTGGGAAGTAGGAGTATTATACAGAGTACGTGAAGGAATGGCCTTCTTATATCGCCTTCATGTGGTTACAGGTTACGCCTCTGTTTTATCAAGTGCCATATTGTTGTCCAGGTAAAGTACATATCACATAAATAAGCTAAAACAATGGCTGCGAGGTTGCAGCATGGATTACGGGCTTTGGTGGACATATAGCCAATCGTTGGAGTAGGCAATACCGGACATGAAAGGTCACTTGGAGGTCGTGACATTTAATACATGTATAGCTTATAGTGGTTTAAATGGTGCTGTCGCCTTTAATATATCGTTGTGGCCGTCCCTCATGGCCGTCCCACTCTCAAGCCGTGTTATATGCGAAAGCCATATATCTGTAATAGTTAAACTGAGATGGAGTATTGGAGGCGATTCTCCGGAGCAATCGATTTGCATGAACATACCCACTCGGCGTGACAAAGGGAGGTCCGCATGGCTTGTGGTTGGGTCGCGAAGCCCCCCGTCCCCAACGCAGCCAGTCAACTCAGAAGGTGGCTTGTATTTCCTCGAGGTAAGTGGTTCATAGTTTGCTTAGTCTCCCAACGACCTCTGCCCCCTGACCCCCCCCCCCCCTCCCCTCCCTCTGCCCCCTGCCGACCTAGCCCGAGGAGGCGCGGGAAGGAAATATCGTGCAGCACGCGGAAACCATAGAAGCCACTTGCAAAGCCGTCGGGCCCATTGTCATCCAATGTCTTTTCGGTAGATTTGTTCAACCGCCTTTAGCCGGGTGCTTTGTTTAGGCCCGGAAGAACCTACCGTGGGGCGAAGCCGTGTTTTTTAACGTCTAACCTAACCTAACCTGGCGTGGCTTTAACCAATATTGACTTAACAGGAATATCCCCCGGCGTTTGCGCAGGTCGCGTAGGGGTGGGGGGGGGGCTGCAGGACATGGGGGTGGCGTGAGAATGGTGCAGGGAAGGACATGAGGGGGCGGGGGTGGGTGGTGGAAATGGGGTGACGCGAGGGTTGGGCCTTGCGTTGCGGGGTGGAGGGGGGGCAGTTTAAGAGTTATATCGGAGGAGACACGCCGATGTCGCAGAACGGGACGCCTGGAAGGCAAACTGTCAAAGGCCTTTCTTTAGTCTCTGACGACAAGTTATGCTGAGACATGCACTCTGCCGTGTGACCAGGTCGTGGCCGGGGCTGTGTTTCCGTGTGGTCGGCTGGAGGTTACATGGGTCCTGTCTGTTTACATGTCGTTCTTTGCTCAGCTAATAAATCCTCACTGGTCACGAGCAGATGTTTGATAGTGTTGTCCTGTTTGCTCAATCGAATGCGCATTGCTATGGCATTTATGGACTTTTGGTAATTACATGATTATGCGGCTACTGACGCTTTCCAAATATAAATAACGCCCTTAAGATTTACACGAACACAAGAGATCGTAGTGGAGAATGGAATAATTTTAGATCCATGGAATAACAAGAAAAGGATAAACTTACTATTAAAGGGCTGCTTATCTCTCGTGACTATCAGACGAAACGCACATTTTCTACATACACAATGACCTATTTACTTGTGTGACCTAAATAAGCCTCGAATTGAAAATATTTGATTTGACGCAGTGTACACAAGCAAGATAGAAAAGAGACAAAACAATTTTGAAGTGTAAAGTTCTAAATCTTAGAACAAGAAGATACTCATAATATTAAACAAGAGTGTATAGTTAACATTACAGTTTACATTACGGTTGTATTGAGTGCTATGGCACGCTGTTGTATATTATTTCTAAGGTATATTTGTAAATGGAAGGCATTATGTAAATATTAAGAAAATTCACGTCCTTTGTGTATTTGTACAGACAACACGAGTTAATAAAGAGCACTGAGTACAACGAATAACAATAATGCAGAATAAAGAAAGATAAATCTCTCGACGTGGTAGCTGAATGCCACATAGATAGCGTGTATACACGCGGCGTAAAGTAAACCGAGAATAGGGATGACGTGAAAAGATAACCTTAGGCCGCTTTTGTGTACATGAAGGCCACATTGGTCAAAGAAACCTCTAAAGACAATGCGATGTAGAAACTTGCCCCACGTACAGATGCCAAGGTTCGAACCCACGAACGGTCGATCTGCAGCTCAACCTGCTCGCTAACAAACATGGGAAAGCGTCCAGATAATGAAACAGCATAGAGCGGTGTCTGTGGTCTACAGAGAAACAAACATTCGAGAGGGGGATTTAAAAATGGTTACTGATGGCGCGTGGAGAAGCAGCTCCAAGTGGAGGGTATAGCAGAGCGACCTATCCGCGATTTGATCTACGAGTACATTATGGCGAGGGTTGGCTATCTGCGACATAGAGAGAAGCATTCGTGAGGGTGGACAGGGTAGAGTGGATTCGTAACCTACTGGGGACAGTTGAATGAACCAAGCTAGTGGGTTATGTTACGAGGCGCAACACTCAGGAGGCGTGCCGGAGTGAGAGTGGGACGCTCGTCCATTCGCGACTTCGAAATTATACGCCATCTTGGAAAAAGCGTGACTGGCGCAAAGAGTTTGAATATGTTGTTCTCTTGATTTTTTGAGATAAATACCATATTTCCAGGGTATTGGCAAGGCATGCATAAAATTAATGAGCAGGTCTAATTTATATTCAGATCAGGTAACTTTTCCGTTACATAGATGACAATATTATATTGCATGTTTAAGTGTCTAAAAAATACGTTGTAATGCGATGACGCCATTTTGTCATCTCGCAAAGACCAAAATAATACCCAGAAGGCATTGCGCATGCAGAAGCACGAGAGAGCGCGCAGGACGATAGGGGTTAGTTAATTAGTTACCTACAGTAATCTCAAAAACGTGCACTGATGGCGAAATGAAGGAGTTTTTGCTTTCCATTCTTCGTCATACTTATAGTCTATTCCATTCTGCGATCGAGGATCTCCCGCAATAACTCCATGGCGTAAACATGATGGCAACAGCAAAATGTGGGTCAAGTTACAGATACTATATCCAGATCTGTATATACAGCTACAGATATACATATATAAGGCTTGTCCGTGACTCGATATCAAAGCAGGAGGCCGGGCTCGGGGTGTGGAGTAATTGGCCAGCCCGTCACTCCCTTGCCGTGATGGAGACGGAGTGGCAGAGGGGAGGGGGTCGCAATGAAACCGCCGCCGACAGAGAGACCAATATAACCCAGCGGCCTCGCCAGAAACAAATCATCTTCACAATCGAGCGTTTATTACCACTTGTAATTTTTTGGGCTGAAGATTCTCTTCCTTGTTCTTTCATTTTGCCTAAGACTGAAAATCGCATCTAAGCCTCAGCGTGAGCGTGGCCACCGTTATTACAACCATGGCCACGGTTATTGTAACCACGACGGCCGTCACCGCCGCCACCGCCACCGCCACCGCCAGCGTCACCGCCAGCGTCACCGCGCCCCTCACCACAGAGGGGGACGGCAGGCGGACAGAGCATGAATAGGGGATTGGATGGGTGGTGGTGGTGGGGGCGGGGGGTTGGTTGGAGGTTGGAGATTGGAGGTTGGGGGTTGGTGGGGGTGGGGGTAGGGGTGGGGGGTTGGGCGTTGCGGGTAGGGTAGAGTAGGGTCAAGGGGTTGGGGGTTGAGGTTGGGTCGGGGCGTTTGGGTGGGTGGGGGTGGGGGTTGGGCGTTTTCGGTTGGGGTAGGGTAAGGTCGGGGGTTGTGGTGGGGCTCCCCGGCCAGACTGGGATCAGACTGTAGGCCGCCAGACGTGGCCGGGCATATTCCGCGGGGCTCGGCCAAGGCGTGGGTGAGGCGGTGAGTCTCCCCGGGAGTCAACGACCCAAGCCAAGCCCCGAAAGACAAGGTCCAAATATGGTGGGAGAGCGGGAGCATAGAAGGCAGGGAAGCGATAGTGCATGGGAGGAGGGAGGGGTAGTCATATGGAAGAGGGGTGGTATGGGGGGGGGGAGATCGGGGTGGGGGGCGATAGTGCATGGGAGGAGGGAGGGGTAGTCATATGGAAGGTGGGGGAGTATGGGAGAGGGAGATCGGAGTGGGGAGCGATAGTGTGTGGAAGGAGGGAGGGGTAGTCATATGGAAGGTAGGGGAGTATGGGGGAGGTAGATCGGGGTGGGGAGCGATAGAGCATGGGAGGAGGGAGGGGTAGTCATATGGAAGGTGGGGTAGTATGGAGGAGGGAGATCGGGGTGGGGAGCGATAGAGCATGGGAGGAGGGAGGGGTAGTCATATGGAAGGCGGGGGAGTATGGGGGGAGGGAGATCGGAGTGGGGAGCGATAGTGTGTGGAAGGAGGGAGGGGTAGTCATATGGAAGGTGGGGTAGTATGGAGGAGGGAGATCGGGGTGGGGAGCGATAGTGCATGGGAGGAGGGAGGGGTAGTCATATGGAAGGCGGGGGAGTATGGGGGGAGGGAGATCGGAGTGGGGAGCGATAGTGTGTGGAAGGAGGGAGGGGTAGTCATATGGAAGGTGGGGTAGTATGGGGGGAGGTCGGGGTGGGAAGCGATAGTGCATGGAAGGAGGGAGGTGTAGTCATATGGAGGGGGGGTAGTATGGGGGGGGAGATCGGGGTGGGGAGCGAGAGTGTATGGGAGGAGGGAGGGGTAGTCATATGGAAGGTGGGGTAGTATGGGGGGAGATCGGGGTGGGGAGCGAGAGTGTATGGGAGGAGGCAGGGGTAGTCATATGGAAGGTGGGGTAGTATGGGGGGAGATCGGGGTGGGGAGCGAGAGTGTATGGGAGGAGGGAGGGGTAGTCATATGGAAGGTGGGGTAGTATGGGGGGAGGGAGATCGGGGTGGCGAGTGATAGTGTGTGGAAGGAGGGAGGGGTAGTCATAGGGAAGGCGGGGGAGTATGGGGGGAGGGAGATCGGGGTGGGGAGCGATAGTGCATGGGAGGAGGGAGGGGTAGTCATATGGAAGGTGGGGGAGTATTGGGGGAGGGAGATCGGGGTGGGGAGCGATAGTGTGTGGAAGGAGGGAGGGGTAGTCATATGGAAGGTGGGGTAGTATGGGGGAGGGAGATCGGGGTGGGGAGCGATAGAGCATGGGAGGAGGGAGGTGTAGTCATATGGAAGGTGGGGGAGTATGGGGGGAGGGAGATCGGAGTGGGGAGCGATAGTGTGTGGAAGGAGGGAGGGGTAGTCATATGGAAGGTGGGGGGGTATGGGGGAGGGAGATCGGGGTGGGGAGCGATAGAGCATGGGAAGAGGGAGGGGTAGTCATATGGAAGGCGGGGGAGTATGGGGGGAGGGAGATCGGGGTGGGGAGCGATAGTGCATGGGAGGAGGGAGGGGTAGTCATATGGAAGGTGGGGGAGTATAGGGTGAGGGAGATCGGTGTGGGGAGCAATAGTGCATGGGAGGAGGGAGGGGTAGTCATATGGAAGGTGGGGGAGTATGGGGGGAGGGAGATCGGAGTGGGGAGCGATAGTGTGTGGAAGGAGGGAGGGGTAGTCATATGGAAGGTGGGGTAGTATGGGGGGAAGTCGGGGTGGGAAGCGATAGTGCATGGAAGGAGGGAGGTGTAGTCATATGGAGGGGGGGGGGGTAGTATGGGGGGCGGAGATCGGGGTGGGGAGCGAGAGTGTATGGGAGGAGGGAGGGGTAGTCATATGGAAGGTGGGGTAGTATGGGGGAGGGAGATCGGGGTGGGGAGCGATAGAGCATGGGAAGAGGGAGGGGTAGTCATATGGAAGGCGGGGGAGTATGGGGGGAGGGAGATCGGAGTGGGGAGCGATAGTGTGTGGAAGGAGGGAGGGGTAGTCATATGGAAGGTGGGGTAGTATGGGGAGAGGTCGGGGTGGGAAGCGATAGTGCATGGAAGGAGGGAGGTGTAGTCATATGGAGGGGGGGGGGGTAGTATGGGGGGGGGAGATCGGGGTGGGGAGTGAGAGTGTATGGGAGGAGGGAGGGGTAGTCATATGGAAGGTGGGGTAGTATGGGGGGAGATCGGGGTGGGGAGTGAGAGTGTATGGGAGGAGGGAGGGGTAGTCATATGGAAGGTGGGGTAGTATGGGGGGAGATCGGGGTGGGGAGCGAGAGTGTATGGGAGGAGGGAGGGGTAGTCATATGGAAGGTGGGGTAGTATGGGGGGAGGGAGATCGGGGTGGCGAGTGATAGTGTGTGGAAGGAGGGAGGGGTAGTCATAGGGAAGGCGGGGGAGTACGGGGGGAGGGAGATCGGGGTGGGGAGAGATAGTGCATGGGAGGAATTAGGGGTAGTCATATGGAAGGTGGGGGAGTATTGGGGGAGGGAGATCGGGGTGGGGAGCGATAGTGTGTGGAAGGAGGGAGGGGAAGTCATAGGGAAGGTGGGGTAGTATGGGGGGGGAGGTCGGGGTGGGGAGCGATAGTGCATGGGAGGAGGGAGGGGTAGTCATATGGAAGGTGGGGGGGGGGGGTATTGGGGGAGGGAGATCGGGGTGGGGAGAGATAGTGTGTAGAAGGAGGAAGGGGTAGTCATATGGAAGGTGGGGAAGTATAGGGGGAGGGAGATCGGGGTGGGGAGCGATAGTGTGTGGAAGGAGGGAGGGGAAGTCATAGGGAAGGTGGGGTAGTATGGGGGGGGAGGTCGGGGTAGGGAGCAATAGTGCATGGGAGGAGGGAGGGGTAGTCATATGGAAGGTGGGGGAGTATAGGGTGAGGGAGATCGGTGTGGGGAGCAATAGTGCATGGGAGGAGGGAGGGGTAGTCATAGGGAAGGCGGGGGAGTATAGGGTGAGGGGGATCGGGGTGGGGAGCGATAGTGCATGGGAGGAGGGAGGGGTAGTCATATGGAAGGAGGGGGGAGTAAGGGGGGGAGGTCGGGGTGGGAAGCGATAGTGCATGGGAGGAGCGTGGGGTAGTCATATGGAAGGTGGGATAGTTTGGGGGGAGAGGGATCGGGGTTCGTCCGGTGTTTAGGTTGATCATTGTTGTGGTCTATGGAATAAGCCCTTGCCACTAGCCTTCTATTCTTCCATAACCACCCCCATGCCTGCCCCCTCTCCCTCCCCACCCACCCCCGCCTCGATATCATCCCCTCCACAACACTTATAGCCCTACTAACCCTTCGCTTCCCGCTCACCCCATAGCCTATCCTTTGTTTTTATGGAAATAATACTTATCTCCGGAGAGAAGTGCAACATAAGAGAAGCTGCCTCCTGCCCACTGACCCCCCCCCCCTTCCCCTCCCAATCCCTCCACCGCCCCCCGGCGCCCTCACCCTCCACCTCCGACCTTATCTCCTGTCCCTTCGCTCGCCTAATATGCCCTATAATATCAGGGTGAAACATGGGCGGGGTCACGACCCCTAAGCCTCAACCCTCAGATCCGCTTGGAATCTACGACGCACTATATTTGTGAAATGACTCCGCCCTCATCCGCCCCCCCCCCCTCCACCCCATGTCTTTATGCAGCTTTCTCCGCAGGTGAAAACAGCCACACCAGGCGCACAGCGACAGGCCGTTCGTCGATGTTAGAGGGGGACATTGCTTCAATATAGGTCACGTACTACTCAGGCCCAGCATTTACTACAAAGTACTGGATTTCGTCGAGGCTAACGTGATATATTGGTTTGACATGTCGAATACCAGACCTGTGTGTCTTACAATAAAGTGACGACTGGCACATCTACATATTCAATTAAACAAGGAAGAAAGGCCCGGTGGCCTGACATCTTCAAGTAACAATGTTGGGTATTTTAGCATGTATAGATATACATGACTGAATGAATTTGTGTTTCATGCCATAATTTTAGACATAAATAGGAATTAATAGTCAATAAATTCCCTCCTGTATCAATGCGATGAATGGTACCGGGCATCATCAGATACACCTAATCCCGGTCCCTCTCTTTCTGAACCTCAGGGGGGCCGGCACGATAGCTCAGTGGGTTAGAGCGCTCGCCTTGAGTGCTCTGGCCACCTGAGAGCTTAACGACACGTGGATCTGTGGTTCAAGCCCCGCTGTGGCCATGTCTGTGTGGTCGCGGGATAAAGATCCCACATCGTTCTTCGCAAAGAGTCGGGGGTTACCGTCGGGGACATAGCGCCACCCTCCCTCCCTTTTCCCTTGACGCGATATGACCAAAAGTGGTTAAAGCCTCCTGAATATACAACCAATCTAAACCTCCGAGACAGAGAGAGAATGCCGTTTATTTAACCAAGGCCAGCGTTGCGTGCACCAACGGAGCAACGAGGTATTGATATGACGTCATCTATCACCGTTTTCCGTTCAAGGTCAATGGGGTCGTCATTTCCGCTGTTAATGATGACCTTTGTTGACAACCTCTGAGGGTCTGACCTTGCCAGCTCATTCTTCTTCTGACCAAGCTTTTTTTTCTATCCCATTTCCGTTGGCTTTCTAATATTTGGCGACCGCTCTTGTGAGTTAGTGGCGCAGTGGGTAAGCGCGGCGCGGTGGGCAGGGTGGGGTGGGGCGGGGGGGGGGGGGCGTGGCTCTCCGCCCCGTGGACTGAGTGAGTAATGACCGCTGGTATCTAATCTCTGTCACAGGCTCCCCTCACAGACCGTAATATATCTCTATACCCAGAGTCCGCTCGTGGCCAACCCTTGGACAGCATCTGGTGTGAGCTCTGTAACTAATTCCCCCCACCCTCCGCAAGCCACACACATACCAATGTCACTCTATAGTTATCATTCATCAGACAGCATCCAATACCACTCATGAGTACGACCCCCCCCCCCCCCATCTATATCGTCCCTTCTTGTGTTCCTCTATGGGGGGGGGGCAAGGGGCCTTATTCCCAGATCACGACGCATAAATTTCTTTATTCCCAAGTCACCATGAACTCAAATAAGAGGGGCGGAGACATGATACTTAATTGACGATTTATAAAAATTCCCAGTTCACGATTAATGGAATTCCGTCTTCATCACGGCGGTCGGCTAATACCCAATTCCCAGTTCACGAAGAATTATTTTCCTTATTCCCAGTTCACGGTCAAATGAAAAGCCTTTTCCCCAGGAACGGAATTATCCCTCGCCCCCCCCCCCCCCTCCACACCCTTTCTTTATGACTTTCTTTCATATTATCATTATCAGAACTTTTACCCAAGCCGTCTCATATTCAGATTACTTCATTTCGTCGGCGCAATATTATGGTAGGCCTACATTACTTCAAGATCATCGCAAACACGTCGTCCTATACGAGTTTTCTATGCTTTATACCGAACTGTTAGTGTCATGTTTCCATTATGTGGCGTGTTTTCGGTACATGTGCATACGGTATTACGCGGCAATGCTGATCGTTGCGAAGCAAACGTCGTTTTTTTCGCCGGCTGTGCACTTTGTTCTTTATAAAACTCTAGTAGCTTCACGTGTTCGCCGTGTTACTTTGAAACTCGAACAATAGAAAGCAGAATGCCAAAGCAAAGGCCGACAATGAAAGTGGATGTGAGAGTAACTCAAGACATCGGTGAAACATAAAAGCCATCGGCCACAGAATAACGAAGTACATAAAAGTATAAAGCAATTCAGAACAGAGCATTGGTTTGATATTTGTTCTTGTCTTCAATTCTGCTGTTTGCCGGGACTCACATGTGTTCATGCAAGCCAAGAAGAGCTTCTTACCGCCCAGAAAACATGTAGTGCTACAAAATTCCGCATCTCACAAAAGATAAATATTGAAAGACGAGATAAAAACCAAAACGGCAGTGAAAAAAAACATTGCCGTATAGATGTATATGGCATGCGTGGTTTTTGTAACATTTAAAATGATATACAGAGGGTGTGCTAGTATCAAATATCACCCATAAAAATGTCGCGTTTCGGATAAATATTAATCGGGAAGCAGCACCTACCATTACTCGTCACTTGCGTCGATTGCCCGGGTAAAAAGCCGACCCCCCCCCCCCCCCACCCCCCATTCCACACCGTCGATATGGCGTGTTGTCTGTTCTACGTTTTGCCCCCCTATTCGCCAACCATCTGGGGCATGATTCATATCTCATCTGTATAACCTGTAACCATAGCAAAGCCGGTCCTAGTTTTAACAAACAAGAATGCAATGAACTTAAGATGTAACGTTACAACGCTCTTTTGGTCATGATTATCGGTTACTTTTTTTCTTTTCGGTCCGCGTTGTCTTATCATCGATCTCGACTGCTCCGTGCGGATAGTTTTGACGCTATTTGCGATGTGGTAATTATATAGGGTGGCCGACTGACACTGAGGAAAGCGTCCCAAATATGGCACTTAAGTTTATCTCTAAAGCTATACATAGAACGAAGCGCTGCTGCTTCCGAAAACTAACGAGGAAAATTATAGATGTTGTAGCAGATGGTCATCTGCGGATATCTTGGTGGGTGGCCCTGCCTTGTCGTAAAGTAAAGCCTTGTTAATGAGGTTCCGGTCAGAAGGGTGAAATATGTAAAACCTCGTTAATGTGAGGTCCCAGCTCTGAATGGTGAGATATGTAAAACCTTGTTTATTCGAGCTCTTCCATGTTGGAGCTCACGAAACGTGTACTACATGGTAGGCGTGATCCATACGTGAGCTATGCCGGAACCATGGTAACATTGATGCCCGACCATGAGGTCACTGTATGAGAGAAGATATGTAAACCTCCTTAAGTTTAGGTACCGGTTTTAGTGATAAGACATGTACAACGTTGTTAATATTTGAGCGTTATATGCGTAGTGAGACCAAGCACCGTATACAGCGGATCACTAGTGGATCAGGATGTTAACGGGGGTAATAGACAACGTTTGGCAGCCATTTTGGTATTCCTTCACTAACACGCGTCCATGCGAAATTGTTATTTCGCGTGGTGTGAACGTTACAAATGGCTCCCCCCCCCCACGCCCCCCCACCTCCACCCTGATTCTCAATTGTTCCAATTGTTCCAATTTCGAATGAAATTCAGAGAAATTGGCGTTCTATTGTTCTATTTATTCGGTTGCGACGTGTGGGTCCTCGTCGTTTCCCACTGTCACCCCCACCATTACTCTTTTACTTCTCTTATTTGTGGCCTCTCGATATTACGTGGGTGAGTGTGCGTGTGTATGTGAGGTGGGGTGGGGGTCCTCAGTTGCCAGTGCTCATAGTGCGTCCATAGTACGGCTTCCTGTTGTCAATGAGACATTTAACAAGCCCACCCGTAAAGAAAATCCATGGTTTCAATTTTCTCCCAAAACTCTTACAATGGTATGTGTTAACCATTTAATTGATGGATTCTTTGCTCCCGATGGGTCGGTGGAACTAGGATGAAGCACAACTTAGCAAGTGTGTTCTCTCCCCTCAGCAGACACATTAAACATGTGTAAAGGTCAGCGTTCCCTCAGTCCAGCGGGCTACTTGGCACACCTACCAATACCGTCACGGTCTAGTATTGTTCTGTTGAGCCACGCGAACTTTTTTTTACAGAGGACACTATTCTGTGTTGTAAAGATTTGAGTCCCCTTCACATGTCGTCTGCTTGCGATACAAGGCGGTCTCGTGTTCTCACTTTTGGTGCCCTGGAAGAACTGGAGGTTTTATCGCAAGGTAATTATACCCGTTGACAACAAAGCACTTAGCTTTTAGTTTGGATATGAATTCGGTTCAGTCCCGCAGTCTGGCAATATGGTATTACCGCAGTATGGCAATATGGTATTACCGCAGTATGGCAATATGGCAGTACCGCAGTCTGGCAATATGGCAGTACCGCAGTATGGAAATATGGCAGTACCGCAGTCTGGCAATATGGTTGTACCGCAGTACGGCAATATGGCAGTACCGCAGTACGGCAATATGGCAGTACCGCAGTATGGCAATATGGCAGTACCGCAGCATGGACATATGGCAGTACCGCAGTACGGCAATATGGCAGTACCGCAGTACGACAATATGGCAGTACCGCCGTATGGCAATATGGCAGTACCGCAGTATGGCAATATGGCAGTACCGCAGTACGGCAATATGGCAGTACCGCAGTATGGCAATATGGCAGTACCGCAGTATGGACATATGGCAGTACCACAGTATGGAAATATGGCAGTACCGCAGTATGACAATATGGCGGTACCGCAGTATGGAAATATGGCGGTACCGCAGTTTGGCAATATGGCGGTACCGCAGTATGGAAATATGGCGGTACCGCAGTATGGAAATATGGCGGTACCGCAGTTTGGCAATATGGCGGTACCGCAGTACGGCAATATGGCAGTACCGCAGTACGGCAATATGGCAGTACCGCAGTATGGCAATATGGCAGTACCGCAGTACGGCAATATGGCGGTACCGCAGTATGGAAGTATGGCGGTACCGCAGTACGGCAATATGGCAGTACCGCAGTATGGAAGTATGGCGGTACCGCAGTACGGCAATATGGCAGTACCGCAGTATGGAAATATGGCGGTACCGCAGTACGGCAATATGGCAGTACCGCAGTATGGCAATATGGCAGTACCGCAGTATGGACATATGGCAGTACCGCAGTATGGAAATATGGCAGTACCGCAGTATGACAATATGGCGGTACCGCAGTATGGAAATATGGCAGTACCGCAGTACGGCAATATGGCGGTACCGCAGTATGGAAGTATGGCGGTACCGCAGTACGGCAATATGGCAGTACCGCAGTTTGGAAGTATGGCAGTACCGCAGTATGGCAATATGGCGGTACCGCAGTATGGAAATATGGCGGTACCGCAGAGCGGCAATATGGCAGTACCGCAGTTTGGCAATATGGCAGTACCGCAGTATGGCAATATGGCAGTACCGCAGTTTGGCAATATGGCGGTACCGCAGTACGGCAATATGGCAGTACCGCAGTATGGAAATATGGCGGTACCGCAGTACGGCAATATGGCAGTACCGCAGTATGGCAATATGGCAGTACCGCAGTATGGACATATGGCAGTACCGCAGTATGGAAATATGGCAGTACCGCAGTATGACAATATGGCGGTACCGCAGTATGGAAATATGGCAGTACCGCAGTACGGCAATATGGCAGTACCGCAGTATGGAAGTATGGCGGTACCGCAGTACGGCAATATGGCAGTACCGCAGTTTGGAAGTTTGGCAGTACCGCAGTATGGCAATATGGCGGTACCGCAGTATGGAAATATGGCGGTACCGCAGAGCGGCAATATGGCAGTACCGCAGTTTGGCAATATGGCAGTACCGCAGTATGGCAATATGGCAGTACCGCATTACGGCAATATGGCGGTACCGCAGTATGGAAATATGGCGGTACCGCAGTACGGCAATATGGCAGTACCGCAGTACGGCAATATGGCAGTACCGCAGTTTGGCAATATGGCAGTACCGCAGTATGGCAATATGGCAGTACCGCAGTACGGCAATATGGCGGTACCGCAGTATGGAAATATGGCAGTACCGCAATATGGAAGTATGACGGTACCGCAGTACGGCAATATGGCAGTACCGCAGTATGGAAGTATGGCGGTACCGCAGTACGGCAATATGGCAGTACCGCAGTACGGCAATATGACAGTACCGCAGAGCCGCAGTACCACAGTACCACAATACTGTACCACTGTACAGCAGTGCCGCAAGCACCTGTAAGATATCAACTATTGTGGTTGGTTGGTTGTATATTCACGACGCGTTAACCACTTTTGGTCATATCGCGTTAATGTGACAAGGAAGGGTGAGTTTAACTGTTGTGATATGAACAGATTTGAACAGATTGTAGATGCGTCGGCGGAGCGCGGAGGTTAGCAATACATGTGCGCGTTTTTCGGTCCATGTAAACATGTGCAATGTGCAATGTAAAAACATTCAGCGGCCGGGGATACACTGTGGCCCAACGGTTAGTACCCCCAAACAGCCTCGCACCCCCAAAACTCAATATTTGAGAAACGAAAAGCAAATTTAAAAGTGCATTTTTCTTCTTCCTTTTAAATCATGTCTGTAGCGGAGGTTCTATTTACTCCGAAGAAGCAAAACTTTCGTTGGAGGTGTTTACAAAAAACATGACATCGAGTGTCTATCTGTTGTTGCAAGGTTGGGGCGTGATGCTACGAGGGCTCCGGGGTATTACGGAAAGAGAAGCGGAACATGTGTCAAGTGAACTGTTTTTTAGTCGATCGATGTTAAGTTTTGTCTCGGCACGTTGTAACGTTTTGTCTCCGAAGGTGTGTGTGGTGGGATGGGGACTCGGAAGGATGTCTGACACCAGACAGGTGTGTGTGGTAGGATGGGGACTCGGAAGGATGTCTGACACCAGACAGGTGTGTGTGGTAGGATGGGGACTCGGAAGGATGTCTGACAGGTGTGTGTGGTGGGATGGGGACTCGCAAGGATGTCTGACACCAGACGGGTGTGTGTGGTGGGATGGGGACTCGGAAGGATGTCTGACACCAGACAGGTGTGTGTGGTAGGATGGGGACTCGGAAGGATGTCTGACAGGTGTGTGTGGTGGGATGGGGACTCGCAAGGATGTCTGACACCAGACAGGTGTGTGTGGTGGGATGGGGACTCGGAAGGATGTCTGACACCAGACAGGTGTGTGTGGTAGGATGGGGACTCGGAAGGATGTCTGACACCAGACAGGTGTGTGTGGCAGGATGGGGACTCGGAAGGATGTCTGACAGGTGTGTGTGGTGGGATGGGGACTCGCAAGGATGTCTGACACCAGACGGGTGTGTGTGGTGGGATGGGGACTCGGAAGGATGTCTGACACCAGACAGGTGTGTGTGGTAGGATGGGGACTCGGAAGGATGTCTGACAGGTGTGTGTGGTGGGATGGGGACTCGGAAGGATGTCTGACACCAGACAGGTGTGTGTGGTGGGATGGGGACTCGGAAGGATGTCTGACACCAGACAGGTGTGTGTGGTAGGATGGGGACTCGGAAGGATGTCTGACACCAGACAGGTGTGTGTGGTGGGATGGGGACTCGCAAGGATGTCTGACACCAGACAGGTGTGTGTGGTAGGATGGGGACTCGGAAGGATGTCTGACACCAGACAGGTGTGTGTGGTAGGATGGGGACTCGGAAGGATGTCTGACAGGTGTGTGTGGTGGGATGGGGACTCGCAAGGATGTCTGACACCAGACAGGTGTGTGTGGTGGGATGGGGACTCGGAAGGATGTCTGACACCAGACAGGTGTGTGTGGTAGGATGGGGACTCGGAAGGATGTCTGACAGGTGTGTGTGGTGGGATGGGGACTCGGAAGGATGTCTGACAGGTATGTGTGGTGGGATGGGGACTCGGAAGGGTGTCTGACACCAGACAGGTGTGTGTGGTAGGATGGGGACTCGGAAGGATGTCTGACAGGTGTGTGTGGTGGGATGGGGACTCGCAAGGATGTCTGACACCAGACAGGTGTGTGTGGTGGGATGGGGACTCGGAAGGATGTCTGACACCAGACGGGTGTGTGTGGTGGAATGGGGACTCGGAAGGATGTCTGACACCAGACAGGTGTGTGTGGTAGGATGGGGACTCGGAAGGATGTCTGACAGGTGTGTGTGGTGGGATGGGGACTCGCAAGGATGTCTGACAGGTGTGTGTGGTAGGATGGGGACTCGGAAGGATGTCTGACACCAGACAGGTGTGTGTGGTAGGATGGGGACTCGGAAGGATGTCTGACACCAGACAGGTGTGTGTGGTGGGATGGGGACTCGGAAGGATGTCTGACAGGTGTGTGTGGTGGGATGGGGACTCGGAAGGATGTCTGACACCAGACAGGTGTGTGTGGTGGGATGGGGACTCGGAAGGATGTCTGACACCAGACAGGTGTGTGTGGTAGGATGGGGACTCGGAAGTATGTCTGACACCAGAGAGGTGTGTGTGGTGGGATGGGGACTCGGAAGGATGTCTGACACCAGACAGGTGTGTGTGGTGGGATGGGGACTCGGAAGGATGTCTGACACCAGACAGGTGTGTGTGGTGGGATGGGGACTCGGAAGGATGTCTGACACCAGACAGGTGTGTGTGGTAGGATGGGGACTCGGAAGGATGTCTGACAGGTGTGTGTGGTGGGATGGGGACTCGGAAGGATGTCTGACAGGTATGTGTGGTGGGATGGGGACTCGGAAGGATGTCTGACACCAGACAGGTGTGTGTGGTAGGATGGGGACTCGGAAGGATGTCTGACAGGTGTGTGTGGTGGGATGGGGACTCGCAAGGATGTCTGACACCAGACAGGTGTGTGTGGTGGGATGGGGACTCGGAAGGATGTCTGACACCAGACGGGTGTGTGTGGTGGAATGGGGACTCGGAAGGATGTCTGACACCAGACAGGTGTGTGTGGTAGGATGGGGACTCGGAAGGATGTCTGACAGGTGTGTGTGGTGGGATGGGGACTCGCAAGGATGTCTGACAGGTGTGTGTGGTAGGATGGGGACTCGGAAGGATGTCTGACACCAGACAGGTGTGTGTGGTAGGATGGGGACTCGGAAGGATGTCTGACACCAGACAGGTGTGTGTGGTAGGATGGGGACTCGGAAGGATGTCTGACACCAGACAGGTGTGTGTGGTGGGATGGGGACTCGGAAGGATGTCTGACAGGTGTGTGTGGTAGGATAGGGACTCGGAAGGATGTCTGACATCAGACAGGTGTGTGTGGTGGGATGGGGACTCGGAAGGATGTCTGACAGGTGTGTTTATTGGGATGGGGACTCGGAAGGATGTCTGACACCAGACAGGTGTGTGTGGTGGGATGGGGACTCGGAAGGATGTCTGACACCAGACAGGTGTGTGTGGTAGGATGGGGACTCGGAAGTATGTCTGACACCAGAGAGGTGTGTGTGGTGGGATGGGGACTCGGAAGGATGTCTGACACCAGACAGGTGTGTGTGGTGGGATGGGGACTCGGAAGGATGTCTGACACCAGACAGGTGTGTGTGGTAGGATGGGGACTCGGAAGGATGTCTGACAGGTGTGTGTGGTGGGATGGGGACTCGCAAGGATGTCTGACACCAGACAGGTGTGTGTGGTGGGATGGGGACTCGCAAGGATGTCTGACACCAGACAGGTGTGTGTGGTAGGATGGGGACTCGGAAGTATGTCTGACACCAGAGAGGTGTGTGTGGTGGGATGGGGACTCGGAAGGATGTCTGACACCAGACAGGTGTGTGTGGTGGGATGGGGACTCGGAAGGATGTCTGACACCAGACAGGTGTGTGTGGTGGGATGGGGACTCGGAAGGATGTCTGACACCAGACAGGTGTGTGTGGTAGGATGGGGACTCGGAAGGATGTCTGACACCAGACAGGTGTGTGTGGTGGGATGGGGACTCGGAAGGATGTCTGACACCAGACAGAGCGAGAGAAGGTGGAGCTTAAATGATAAAGAGCAAGGGAGGTTTGAACAAAGATAACGGTTATAGAGTTAGCGTTACATAGTCAGAGAGAGCGGTGAGGGCAAGGATAGATAAAGTGGGGAAGGGGGAGTGGGTATAGAAAGCGGAGATGTAGGAGACGCGGGTCAGGCCGAGCGATAGACACTTGTGTCATATATTGTCTTGGCATTGTTGCCACGATTGTGTCTAGAAGTTCCACGGGGACCGCAGGGTTCAGCTCGGGAGTCTGGTACTGACGTTGTCCAGAGATCGAAGTCATAACTCCCGACGTCTGAATTGCCAGGCCTGACATGTTACCCCCTGTGGTTTACCCACGAATGCCATTTCTTTCACCGCCACACTCACTGTACCGCCAAGAAACAGGCGAGATACGAAATATCACGGAATAAACATCGGAAACGACGAGAAAATGCGCAAATTATTAACAACCACGCAATGCCTTCGTCTCTTGAGTATACTGTATGCCATTGAATTAGTTCATCGCCGATGAAATGATATATATCAAGATATATAAACAAGGCTAAGATGTGGTCTGAAATTGCGAGAAAAGCATTTGATCTATTCACTATCTCCAGATATCAATGATCATTCATACAGCCAACGAATCTGTCTCGCAATGTCACAACCTCGATGTTTCCGTGGTTCAGTAAAAAAAATGACAGCAACATGTGCTTGTTACTCTGTGCAAAGCCATCACCACCACCGGCCCTACGCACACTAGGCAAGTCTCCATACACGAGCAGCAAATGACTTCTTCATGGCTAGTCCATTATCCTGTAAAAGGAAAACGAAAAACCGCGTTAACATGTTAACATGGGCCGACCTCTAGCGTTACAACGGCAGCAGACGTCGGAGCGGCCGTGGAGACCTCTCGCTTGCGGTCTACGTCACAAAAAGGGTAAAAGAGACAAAGGACGCGTCTCCGAGATTGGTTCGTCGCGTTAAATGCGCTTCTCGTGGCGCAAGTTATAAAACGCCTCCATTTTTCAGGGCTTTCCTTAAAGGAGAGCCATCCGTTTAAACGAAATTGCGCGGATGTCAGCGCTAAGTATATCGGTAAATCTCAGCAACGAATTCCCCGCAGAGTTGTGGGGAGTCTTCGGTGATGAGCCTGCATTCATTTAAAACCCACATTGTCCATTACAGGCCATTTGTTGGGTTTTTTTGCGCCACCATCGCAGCTGCCATTCTTTATACATCCTCACATGGTTACTGGGGACATGCCTTCCCACCCCAACGCCACGGAACGCGACCCCAACCCCCACACTGACCCCAACCCCACGGAACGCGACCCCAACCCCAACCCCAACCGTTCACCATCCCCAGTACCCCCCCCCCCCGTTATCGGTGGTTCACCGGGTTATTACTGACGGGTACTTAGCGTAAGGCTGCGGCCCCCACGGGACTCCTGTCAGCCGACTGCCGCTAGACAGACACCCCCCCCCACCCCCCCCAGCCTCTCCCACGTCCCTCGCAAAACCCTCAACCCCGGCCTCACCCCAACCCTCGCTCGACTCGTCGTTGTTGTCAAGTTTATTAGCCGACAGAGATGGCTAGGAAGGGATGAGAAATCACATAGTGGAGAGTTTCTACTCTGCCTTTATCGGTTAGGGTGTGTCATTAAGACGGAGAAAGCTCGTCTTGTACACAGGGTTGACAGGGTCGGAGCCGGGCAGGGGTGGGGAGAGGGGGGGGGGGGGTGGGGGGCGAGTGAGCTCAGGGAGATAACGACGTTGGAGGTAACGAACGATTATTTGTGCTTATAAGTAGCGTGTGATTGATGAGACACGACTCGGCGTTGGCACAACCGCGAGTCACCCTAGACTCGCAATGATAGAGTAGCGGCTGACACGCAAATACAAAATGATTGCATTTTACGGCCCAACAATGCACGGTTGCCGGTTGGTTATCTATACCGGTGACTTCCAGCGGTCGGTTATACCTCTCAGGCCCTTTCTAACTCCTTATGGAACAAAAACGTTTTGCACGAAAAACGACTTGCCCTACGATTTTGATAGCGTCCGGTTTTGTCTCCCCGGCCATGTGGTCTCTTTTTGCGTGAAATTCGTACAGACGATAACGGTACAAGTCGCATGGGATCAAACGAAAGTTTTGTAAAATTCTGTCCTCTTTCATATGACTATGTGTGAGTCACGCCCTTATAATTCCACAATAAAAAAAACCTGCACATATAAATATGTCTATTTGGCGGCATATGCCAACTGTCAAAAAATGTCAACTAGAAACGTATGTAAATATCTAGTTACTAATTATTGCGGTAATTATAGGGGACGCAGGAGGTTTTGGTTCCGAGGTAACTGATCAAACGAAGAGCAAGTTGTTACGCTATTACAATGGCAACGTTGTATTTATGTTGTAGGGGGACCTCCCTGGTACTACACCAGCGCACTAGACCGCAGATCAATAGGTCGTGGGTCCGAATCCGCGCCCGGGGCATCGAATGTAAGGCATGTTTCATTCATTCAACCTTCGTCGTCCCGCGATGTACTTTGGCCCAGTTTAGTCCTCATGGTCACAAAAGCGGCCTAAACACCAATTTATTTAATTTCCTTATGTTGTATGGTCAGGTCACAGAATGTTAGATCCTCCAGGGGATGTGCTCATATGGAGTCCGTGAAAATTCCAACACTTTATAACATCCAAGGTTTACTCCATATTGATCTAGACCATGGCCGATTGCACCATCTGGACGCTGACTTAACTATTACCAGACACAAGACGTCCGCAGGCTAATCATGCCAGACGAGCGATACACAGGCAAACAACGCCAATTGTTACTCTTCATTAGAATGGAACATAGCCTTACAATTCACCAGTGCGAACGCAGCAAAAAACAAAGACAAATCGATTATTGAAAGGCCCTTTCCACTGTCTTCCACATTAACCGGGCCACGTGAGTCCTGTAGGAGATTGCCGCCCGTACATTACAGGCTGTCATCCCAGGGGATACCTTACCCTGTTTATCACGGGGGTGTATGGTGGAGGCGGCCTCGCTGAAACACGCAGCCAGCCGCCACCCGTGAACTTTGAGGGTAACAACTCGTGTAACGCGATAGCGTGGTTGGAGGTCCCGCGGTATCCGTGGCACATCGGGTGATTTATATACTGGCAACACACATAGGTGGCGTGGAACTGGCGCTATCAGAGGCAGGGTGATGATGAAAGGAGAGGCTGAAGATGGTGACGATGACAACGATGACGGGGACAAGGACGATGATTACGATGATGATGATGACGTGATGATCACCATGGCGATGACGATGGTGACATGCCAATGTCGATGATGACTATGATGACGTAATGATGACGTGATGAGGACGTGATGACGTGATGATGACGTGACTATGTTGATGATAACGAAGATGATGACTCTATTGACGATGATGATGACGTGATCATGACGTGATGACATGATGATGACGTGATGATGACGTGACAATGTTGATGATGTGGACGATAATGACATAATGATGACGAAATGACACTCATGACGTGATGATGACGTGATGACGATGATGACATAATGATGATATAATGATGCCGTGATGACATAATGATGACGAGATGACGATGATGACGTGATGATGACGGGTCGATGATGACGAGATGATGACGATGATGACGTGACAATGTCGATGATGACGATGATGACGTGATGACGATGATGACGTGATGACGTGTCGATGATGACGATGATGAAGTGACAATGTCGATGAGGAAGATGTCGATGACGGCGATGATGACGATGACGTCATTATTATGCAACATGCACTTGTGTCTGCACTTGTGTCTGAATTGCCCATGTCTTGTTTATAGTTCGCGTGATGAACTTACATCGGTGAATATACTGATACACATCTTAATAATGTATAACCAAATGAAATGCTTTAAACGCTTTAAGAGTGCGAAATGCCAGATGAGAATCGTTCACAATCGTTCACATTCCACAACCTAGGTGTTGTACCACAAGCGACGTGTCAGTTCCCATTAACTAGTTCCCTTAAGCGTGTCGCCTATGGAAGCAAACTATGACTGCAAGGTGTCGCTGACGTGAAGCCGACATCCATTAAACTTGACAATTTCCAAGAATCGGGTGCGTCATCGTCTGTGGTGTCATGGCAACGGTACCAAGCGGTCTAACCCAGTGATATACGACTTGCGACACACACCAAACTCCAAATGGCAAGTTGTGGTTTGAGGTGCGTGGGGAGGGGAGTACTGGCCCCGCGGCGGGGGGGGGGGGGGGTGCACAGATAATAAATGAAGGTCAAAGATGACATTAAAAGGTCATTTCCGGGGTTGCCGTCTACCCTACTATCTGTAATCAAAGGACTATTTCAGACCACTTTACCTGGTATTGCTAGACCAATTAAGGGGGTCCCCTACAGAATGGTACCAGTCTGATTGGCGTAATCGAAACAGTCTCAGGGTCACTTCTCGTAGAGCCTCGTCGCCGCTGTTCCCTTGTTCTCTTTTTATAGGTGCATGCCCTGCAGCCCCCCTCCCCCCCCCCCTCCCCCTCCCTTCCCCCGGTCTACCTCTGGCGTCATTCGTGGACTGCTTTATAGATGCGGGTCTGCGTAAGAATCACGCAGGCCCTTTTAATTCCCTGTGCAGTTATCTATCACAATTATGTGCTTTTGATGACTCATTGGGGGCTATTCTGGGCAAGACTTGTATACCGTTACTGTGAACCCATTCCCTTGTATAATGTGAGCTGCGGTAAACAGTGTGCGACCGGGTACCCACGTGTACAGGGTTATGCCGTAGGAAGTTTCATAACCTTGAAACTACGCGTTCTACGTGAAAAGGCATGGCAGTTTTTATAGAAGAGGCTACAGTTTTTACACACGATGCGTTTTTTCTCCTCTTACACAAGCTTAAGATTGTAGACTTTTTTACCTATTGATGGGTGGCCGACAACTTGCGCCCAAAGGGTCACCTGTTGTAGCTTACCAACCGACCCTTCTGCCCTTATCTGACGTGAGGTAATACGCCCACCTCCCCCCCCCCCCCCCCCCCACTGTCTCCTCTTTGCCATGGTAGTGAGGCCAAGGCCACCAGCACCTCCGGGAGTGTCGATCAAAGACATCCTGGCTCGAGATTACCGGACCACCATAGCCTCGTTCTGATCATGGATGCCTCCCATTGTTCCATACAACCTCGTTTTCATCACGGACGCTTTCCTTTTTTCCCCCAAAGCCTTGTTTTCATCTTGGACGTTTCCCATTGTCCCCTATAGCCTCGTTTTGATCCTGGAAGCTTCCCATTTTCCCCTATAGCCTCGTTCTCATGCTGAACGTTTCCTGTGTTCCCTATAGCCTCGTTTTGATGCTCGACGCTTTCAATTTCCCCCTAAAGCCTCGTTTTCAGCCTGGAAGGTTCTCCTTGTTCCATATAGCCTTGCTTTCATCATGGAAGCTAACCATGCTTTTCTATAACCTCGTTTTCATCCTGGACGTACCTCGAATAACGTAACCTCTGAAACAAACATTTCGTGATCCATATTAATATATATATATATATATATATACATATAAGTCTTATATATATATATATATATATATATATATATATATATTTATATATATTGCGATCTGGCTCCATAACCTAGGAAGGACATCGACTAACCAGGTTCCCAGGGCCTCCCCGTCCGGGACACCTTTCGTACCCATCGCTTCACGGTTAGTCCGCTCATCAGGCCAACGGGGATGGCAAGCTTTAACCGCATTAACTTCCATGTTGTTTTCCATCTACGCGAGGATGACGCAAGGCATATAGGGGCATACAACCAGTAGCCTGAGGACGGGGACGGGAGGGCGAAGGGGGGATGGGAGGGGGATGACGCTTGAGGGAGGGAGGTGCCCTCTGATCCACTCACCTCCGCGTCCACCCACCCCCACCCCCTCCCTTCACCCTAACCCCGCCCACCCACCCCGTCCCGGGGGTTGCATACTAACAAGTCCCTTGCCCAATCAGCGGCAACCACCGCCCCCCCGCCCCCCCATCCTCCTGCCCCGGGGGAAATTCTCTGACATTTAAATATCCGCAGTCAGTGGACTTAAGACAGCATTAACCGGGTGTCCCCGTAACAGAGTCCCCCCCGCAGCCCACTGACCACCGATAATTGCTTGTGTAATTGACTTGACGTGGTTCGAATAGACCGCGAACGAGTAGAGGTAGGCGGAACGGGATGAAATATCTTGACTTCTGTCCTCCCCTGCTTGGTCGTTTTGCCCACGTTTTTGTCACATGTGTCTGACGAGACAACAAATCATTTGGAATATTTTAACAATAGAATCTCTGCCTTACCGGCGCCACCGCAACCACCTGCGCTCTACCCCCCTACCCCCCCCCCCCCCCATAGCCCCCCCCTTCCCCCAGGTCTCTCCGTCCACTCATCCCAGCACCATGTGTTTGTCCTAACTAATCAGTCCCTCGCTGTTCTGCCACCCTCCACCCCTCCACCACCCCCACCCCACTCCCACCCACACACGGTACTAGTCATGCCCATGGGTCAATGGCGTCAGATGCTTTTTTTTCAGATCCTTGTCAGGTATTTGACATTTTACCGGAGCCGCTGGTTAGCTAGCTTATAGTCACCTCGCTTGTTGTGTGTAACATTGCCAATAGAGTGACGGCAAAAAGATGGCGATTTATGCCGCACTGTTTTCGCAAACCTTCAGTGTTCAGATTGTTATCCAGTTTGAATAACTAGCCCGTCACATATAGGGTTTATGACTCTATTAAACATCAATACATATCCGCCCAATCGACGCTGACGTTCTATTATTTTTTGTTTAGGATTCACTCAATCATGTATCAACACAATCGCGTGTTGTTTACTACATGCAGAGCTATAACTTATTTGTCCCGATTACTTTATATATATTATATTATCGCGACAATAGCCAGATTGACATTCTGCTAAATGTGGAGAAACAATTACGATATGTCACAAGGTCCACATACAGTACTCGTCTTGTATGACCCTTGTATTTACCGTGGAAGTAATTACATGTAGTTTGAAAGCAGAGACCATTCGGGCGACACCAGGCTTTCTGGAAGAGGTTACCGTGTTAAGGCTCCACTGAAATCCCTAATCAGTGGCCAGCGGCGGGAAAGACTAGATTGTGGGTTACCTATCTACCCATGCAAGGTAGCACACTCTGCGGTATACATACAGTACACACATACACTGTAACCTGGCGAGGTATTGTTTCAAGGGGAATTAATCGGTATCGGGCGATAAAAGGGAATGTCGTACCCACAGCGGTAAGCCGCTTTTACACGCTCAGTGGCAAGGTGTTAACGAGGGCATACATCGATTAACTCGATACAAAACCCAGGCGAACCCCTCCTCCCACGCCTCCTCCCCACCCCTCCTCTTTCCCACCCAACACCTCCTCTCTCCCACCCCCACCCCACTCCGCACTTATTTCACCCCCTGCCGAGTCTCCTCTCTGTTGCCGGCCAATGACGTGCAAATTAAGTAACACCTGCGATGACCTCTATAATACGGAATAACTTCCGGTTAAGCAACGCTCTTCGCCCGAGCTTTGCTATCATATTATATAGGCCTCTTGTTTAAATCGATAATCAAACCGACTAGAGAAAAAAATCTATACCAGGTCTACCAGGCCATCTTAACAGCGGGTGCGTAGAACAATAACCCAGGTAAGGGTTAGCATGTGAACGAGGGTTACATCAGCCTTTGGCATTTTGTTAGCGGCGATGGTCAGGATCGATAGCTGGAGCGACACAGGACCTACGATACAAACATGCGCATTAACCAGACCCCCGTTAATAGAACTAGAGAGTCCGATTAACAGAAAAATTAAACCCTACAAACCTGCCCGCTGGATGTGCTCACACCTACGTAATGGCGTAATTAATACCAAGGCGGGCGGTCGATTTGCCAGCAGTCTCGCCGACCTGGGGCATATTTCAACCATATCATTTAGTGTTCCCGGAGGTTCCTTGGCCTAATTTAGCCTTAAAGGACCACGCCGACTTGATTCCATGGCTTTCTTTGATTGGTTAACATAAAACGGTGAAATATCTTCTTTATAGGATGTGTGAGGCGTTGTTTACGAGGGGCATGGTCACCTGGCCGCTTTAGGCAGGGTACCGGTTTAGGTTCAGGCAGAGTGCCGAATTAGGGAGGGTGCCCGGTTTAAGCAGGGTACAGCAAGAGCTGCCCGCACAGGTTGGCATATGGCTTTTTGATGGCAGCTTGTTGGACATCGAACTTGAGCAAGCGGTCGGCCTAGACAGCACTTTGGTGTATCCGGCGTCAATATTGTGGAGCGGTCTCTGTATAGTGCCACTCTCCTGTTAAACTGGCCACCTGTTGAGTGAGTGAATATGGCAAAATATAAGCTGGTACACCTATCAATCCTTGAGCAACCACAGAATGACGGTGAGTATATTATGACCTCAGTGTCGCCCATTGCACGTCATTGTGACTGAATCAGAAGGCACCCGCTCCTCGTCGTCCCCCCCCCCTCCCCCCGTCCTCCTCCACTCAACCGTCACCCCCCCACCCCCCCCCTCCTTTCCTCGTCCTCAATTATGTTTTCTACATGCAAAATGTTTTCCAGATTATGGAAATATATCTCTTCTA
Organism: Arenicola marina; assembly: GCA_964019135.1. Taxonomy (NCBI): domain Eukaryota; kingdom Metazoa; phylum Annelida; class Polychaeta; family Arenicolidae; genus Arenicola; species Arenicola marina. Next base: position 16,152,017 of record OZ025260.1, on the reverse strand, counting down.
TTGGCATATATCTGTCACTATGTTGCGTAATCCTTCCCTTTAATTCCTCCTCATCAATGTCCTCGCTCCTGCGCGGGGCCGCCTCGATAGCTCAGTGGGTTAGAACGCTCGCATTCTGCGCTCTGGCCACCTGAGAGCCTAACGGCACGTGGGTCGGTGGTTCGCGCCCCGCTGTGCCCATGTATGTGTGGTCGCAGGGTAAAGATCCCATGCTCTTCGTCGCAAAGAGTAGGGGCTTAGCCCCGGGGACATGGCTCCACTCTCCCTTCCTTCTCCCATTGACGCGATATGACCAAACGTGCATGGGTAAAGCCTCCTGAATATACAAGCAACCAACCAACCTCACTCCGCTTTAAAGCCA